>JAODJU010000025.1:10972417-11019553 GCA_026776725.1 Gnathonemus echidnorhynchus
GAAGGGGACGGGGGGGGGGGGGGGGGGTCACTCAGGATGCCATAAAAGCTATAACCACCCATGCCAAGCGTATTTACCAGTATGCATGCTTGATCTCTGCTTTGACTTTGCGTGTTTTCTGGACATTTCCCATTTTAGACCTACATTGTACATGAAAGAAGGGTTGCTATGAGGGGAAAGTCTGGTGGGTATAGTCACTTCACATGTGTTTTATTGGCAGTGCTATAAGATTGCGTTCTATTTTCTATTTTGGACTGAAAGCAAACCTGCCCAGTACCAGATGCCCACGGTGACACCTAATTACATTCTTCCATGAACTTCCATTTTGTTTTCTTGCATTCGTTCTCTTTTGCTGACACCAGAACGGATGTCTGCTGCCTCTGTTTCTCCCCACAGCATCGTCAAATGGATGTTATTCAGTAAATACTATACGTGTTAAATTTCCCCTCCTACACTTCTGATGGTGAACCTTGGAATACCCAGCTTACCCTACAAACTTTTACAAAGGAGAAACTTGCCAGCACGTCTCTAGCAAGTTACACTGGCATCAGTCATTCCACCTGCGATTGTCAAATTATCAGATAACCAGAATTTTCGAGGAGCCTGCAGGTGTTAGTCGTGTCAGAGCAGTCTGCAGAGAGGTATTCTTTTCAAATGTTTCTTCTCATCCAGGACTGCCTTCAGAAGTCACGAAAGCAATTCAAGCTAAAGAAACGGTGTCTCTTTCCAAATGTTTTGCAGCAGATAGGCGTGGAGCATATCAGCCAGAGAGCATAAACTGAATTAGAACAAGAATTGAATCATAAAAATGCATTTTGTATTCAACTTCATGGAACTGGCAAGTAAATGCAGGCTCAACATACATATACAAAATAACAGAAACATCTAACAATATATTAACATCCTGAAAGGAGTTACAAAGACCCTTTAAATTCCAGACAGCTTCATTCCATCCTGAAATGCTGTCCTGAATTGTGTTCAGTGGGATGTTTAGGTTTAGTGACTAGGAAGGATATGGAAGGCATTTGACTGGTGCTGGTTATGAGTTATTAGTTGATGATTGTGCTGATGCTGTTCATGAAAGCACTCAAATTTGTATGGAAATGTGTGTTGGGACAACATCATCATTGGAGTATGGGACCCCTGAGGGGGAGACTGTTTGCACCACAGGGTTTGCCTGGTCCTGTTAAATGACCTCATATTTCTTGCCTGTTTTACAACCACACAGAGCAATCATTAGACTCAATGTCTCTCATGAGATGACTGCCAATACTAAGAGTATGAACTATATCTTTCTCCAAAGGTCTCAGACTTTGTATTCTTTGCACCAAATTATGCATCTTTCAAGAAATTTCAAGTTTCCCAACAGCAGCCTTGTCATAAATCGCATAAATGGCTATAGAGGTGGAGTTGAGGGAGCAGGAGAGGGTCCTCGGTGAGGTGGACATCCAGGAACTTGGTGTTCTTCACCCTCTCAACCACAGCGCCGTCGATGGTGAGAGGTGGCTGAATGGTGCTGGATCTCCTGAAATCGATGATCATTTCTTTGGTTTTGACTACTGAGCTACTCTCGCCACCTCCTCCATGTATGCAGAATTGTCGTTGTTCTTGATGAGGCCCACCACAGTCATGTCATCCACAAACTTGATGATCTGGTTTGAGCTGGTCTCTGCTGTGCAGTCGTTTGCACAATAGCTGATGCAGGCCGTGCGTGGCATATACCATAGTGATTTATAGGACATTAATCCGTGACACATTAAATATTTCTGCTTTTTTGGTAACTGATGAACCAGCAATTCAAACACGAAGCATTTAACCTCTTCAGAACTCATTAGTTCTTAGTTGCCTCATGTTTATGATCACTGATGTCTCTGTTGCCTATACAGTGTTTACATCAGTGTCCCTCAATGGATTGGCATCCCATCCATGGTGTACCCTGGCCTTGCGCCTTGTACCCTGGCCTTGTGCCTTGTATTGCCTGGTGTAGACCCCTGACTCTCCCGTGACTCTGTCCAGGACAAGAAATTGGAATGTGGATGGATGATGATTTTCCAGATGTTATTAGTAGTGGACAGGCTGAACAATCATTTTTCAAAGTTAAAGTTTATCGCAGAACATTTGGATTTTATTTTAGAGAAATTTAAGAATATGGAATCCTCTGCTTAAGCTATGGCAGGCACTATTATGTTATTATTCTGAAGGTTTAACAGCCACTTAGTGATTAACTTGATTATGATTAATTGATTATTGAATGCTGTAAAAGTTTTAGTGCATTGTTTCTGGAATGAATGAAATAACACTTTATTTACCATTGGTCCAAATACAAGCTCAGGTACACAGCAATGCTTTCGTTTTCACATACTGTATCCCATCATGCTCTACTTCTTTTTTAAAGGTACGCTCACTCATATACAAGTGAGAGCAAAGATTGGGGTCAGATCACAGAGTCAGCCCTTATTTCCTCAGGGGGTGTAGGCTGTATGAACAGCAGCCATCGTCTGCGGCCACACAAGCACAATAACTTCGATTGGTTTTAACAATTAACAAATGTGAATCAATAAGGAAATAAAAAAGAAACAATGCAGATCACAAAACTAAATGCAGTTAAAAATTGCCCATTTAGTTATAGAAAGTGATCCATACAGCAAAAACTGTATTTTAATAGCTATTATGATTTTCAATTATCATATATACAACTGATATTCACATTTTTAATTCTGGTCAAGGTTTCTTTCATTCTGCTCTTTCTGTTCTAGCTACAAAGCTCTTAATTAAAGCAGAAAAGAGGCCTTTTGATGTCTTACGGAAGCCGTCACTTGATATGTGTGTTTCTTTTTTTCCATTCCCTGAGAGCACCCTCTGATCTCTGCCATAGAAGCTGAATCATCATTCATCTTCGCCTCCTCAGAGCATGCTCCCAGTGGTTCTCGGCGCAGATGAAACCCTACAGGAGAGCAAAAACCAACATGTTTGCTTCACAACAGAAGCGCTTCACTGCAACATGCTTAGCTTGGAAGAACTGCGTTGCGCGCAAGATATGCGGCTGCAATGAGGGATAATAAAGCACAGTTATTCTCAGCATGCTTTTTAGGATTAACGAGAATCAGCAGAATCATCATCTCGTAATTCAAAACCAAAATGACATCCAGAGGTTTTCCTCAGCATATTTCCATGAAAATGTAAGTCATTTTCTGTAGATGCTACGCTAGATGGGTTATTACTACTTACAGTTATTAAGATCTTTTATGAATATTTTGCCGTCTAAATCAGGGGGCTCATTATGCTTGCTGCAATAAATGGCATTTTAATGTTTGCACGACGATATATCAAAACATTAATCAAAGAATTAAACAGACAATCATTTTGCTCTGTAGGGCAATCAGAGGCCACGCTAATCAGACAGGAAGCAACACACATTGCTTTCATATCACAGTGGTACCAAAAATCGAACCAGTTAATCTAGCTTGTCAGTGCACTACATGGAAAGCAGGTAAGTTAATGCAGTGTTTCCCAACCCAGTCCTCGGGGAACACTGGACAGTCCATGTTTTTGCTCCATCCCAGCTCCCAGCCAATCAGGAACACCAAATACCTGGTACAGGTGTGCTGGGAGCTGAGAGGAAGCAAAAACGTGGACTGTCCAGTGTTCCCCGAGGACTGGGTTGGGAAACACTGAGTTAATGTATTGTGATATAAGACTAAACAATTCAATGTTTATTTATTTGATCCATCTAGAGTACACACATTTATCAGTGCAGACACGGTCCAAAGCATGTTCAGACAAAATACACAACAGTGTGTTTAAAATAGCTCAGTTTACATTGTGAATTTGGGCTCCCTCTGTATGCATAATAATTTAACGCATCATCCAGCTATTGAAGTGTATAACAGTAATGAATGAAATGCATTATTTTTTGAGAGGCTTCCTCCAAGGACAGCCTAAAATCATCCAGTCATTAGAAAAATGAGCTAATTTCCATGTAAGAAATATCATTTTCAAACATCTAAATTCAAGCACGCAATCATATTGCCTTTTTTCCCTTTTGTCATCTTTCATTAGCGATAATCTTTTCTTTCACAGTCCTTTGTGGGCAAAAAAAAAAATCCTAAAGATGCACGGCCTTTGTGCCCGCCCGCATCATTAAAATTCCTGCCATGAGTGATGAAACAGACAGTGTTGAGTGTGAGCACTAAGCAGAAGACTTCTGGGAGATTGCTGAAGGACTGGGGCCAGAGCACCATCCATAAAGAATAAATGAATCATCTTTGGCTTTGCCTCCTAAACTGCAGCCATAAACCGAATCAAGGCACATTATAAGATGAATATAAAAAGACACATCAAATATTTTACATGTCAGACTGTACACAATTGCTTTTAATGGGAATTTAATATGTTTCGATGTACCCATGGGGAAAAGGGGGTGTCTTGCTCATGGATTTTTGTAATGTTTTCTGTAAGTATAAGGATATTTACTCTGACAAGCTACTCAGTGATTCAGACCAAAAGTAGTAGTATTAGTAGTACATTTATACCTTAAAAGCTATTGTAGACCTGCCAGAGTAAAAAGTGACCAATCTTAAACAGTCTTTACTGCCAACATTCGTTGTGATTGGTTCTGACTATTAGCCCAATAACCCACGGTGTGATGGAAGCAGTGGGTCCCGATACAGGTTCCCTAACTGGTTGGAAAACTTCATCAAACAAAGAAATCCAGGGGGATAAAGCAGTGACATCATCCGTTTACACAAACTGCATGCAGGTGCTTCCTGACTACAATGCAATGAGGGGAAGTTTCATGTAAACAGAGAAAAACAGCAATACTAAAAACTAGCACTAGAGAATGCATTAAAAAGTGAGGACAATAAATGTATCTATGCCCTTATTCAATGGATAGCGGAATGTATTTTTGAAAAATCTGAATAAACATGCAAATATATTCCAATTACGGCAATTAAAGGCTTTTACCTTATTTATCCCATTTAAAAGCTCGCAATTACATGTTAAAGATGGCACTCACGGGAAGCAGATGGGCTCTGCATACTGCATTTGCTGGTGCTGTTAAATATACCTAATTTCGCAGGAACCATTAGCAAAATAAACTGTAGATGTTTGTGGCTAGACTCCAAAAATATATGCAATGTACATTTATTTGGATTTTATAATAATTATTTGTGGCTCAATTCTCCAATTATTTCACTAGTTTATTCTTTATGGGTTCTGATAGTACCCAAATAGTTAGCTACTGTGCCATAATGTAAAAAAAAAATATGATACATTTTCTGTCTGTAATAAATGTCATTTTGTTGATCGGTCATGCTGAGAAAGTATTTACAAGAGCCACATTAGACATAAGTTATTTTATGGTTTTGAGACTGAGGTTAACGTAGGGCCAGTGGTAATACTGACTGTAATTACACAAAAACATCTAATTCCATAATAATATCCAGTTTTACATTATGAGAAAGTAATATGTAAAATATGTAAAAGCTCATCGAGGCATCTAGGTTTACAGCAGTGGGCTGCTGATCTGTATTGTGTAGTTTTAATTTTAGGTAAAAGTAAATAACACTACTATATACATACATTAAATTATGAAAAATACAAAGTACTTGATATTAAAATGATACAGTTTATCCTTCACTCTAAAACCTTTGACTTCCGTAAGAGTTGTGTTTGCGTGCTAGATGTTCAGCAGACTAAACGTTTCCTAAAAATTGGAAAGCCTTTTGGGAAGGACACTTTCTCCTCTATGCAAATAACATGATATATCCAGGATAGCAATATCACCATTGCTTCTTCATTCACCACTACTCATCTTAAGGTTTAGAACTTAGGCATCCTAATGTGCTTGAAGGTAGAGTTCAGCGAAAACTTCCTATCTCAGCTCCACCTAACTTGTTATATGTGTTTTTAAGACCTTACAGATGTTGCAGGAAGTATTGGGATATATTGCTCTGTGCCTCCCACAGATGTTTAACAGATTCACAGAAATAAGCGAAGTCTGACAATCAGCTTTTTGATCTCAAAGCAAAATGAGCCAACTGACTAACCCTAAGAGGCCAACAGAGTCAGTGTCTATACTGCAGGTGCATCGGTTACAAAATACATTTTTAATGTGTCAAGGGGAACATTCTCAAAGATTATGATGGCAAATGTCAAAGGCAGTCAAACACAAACTGCCTTGGCAAATAGGGACTGTCAAAGTCAAAGCTCATGGACAGTGATCGATGAAACGCTTAATGACTTTCACCGTGGTGCCATCCTAGGGTGTTTGTCAAAGTGCAATGCGGAGCGTTGGCAGGATTGCCGGGAAGTTCACAGCTGTTACACTCCGGAGTAGCGGAAACACATTCGCTGTACTGGTGAATTGAGGTTATTTATCTCGGACAAGTTTGGCTTTACAAATGCCATGGGGAATGATGGAACGTGTGATGCTGACTGTAAAGAGTGGTGGAGAACAAATAATCATCTGATGCTGTTATTCATAGTTTGGGACAGGGTCCCCAGTTCCGGTGAAAGCGAACCTTAATGCTACAGCGTACAATGACATCCTTTCAGATTTATGGCATCAGATTGGGGAAGGCCCTTTCCTGTTTTACCAGGATGATGCCCCAATGCACAAAGCACGGATTTTACAGTAACGCGAGAGTGGAAGCCCTTTTCTGCACATAGCCCTGACCTCAACCCAAATGAATACCAGTGGGATGAACTGGCATACTGACTGGAAGCCCGATCGGCCAAGAGCAGCGCATGATCTCTCTACTGCTCTTCTGGCTGAATGGCAGCAAATCCTACTAACAATGTTTGAACATTTTGAGGAGCCCTTTCCCTAAAGAGTAAAGGATCTTTTAACGGCAAATGAAGCAACTAAATCTCCAGATTTTTGCTCACTTAAAGGCACATATTATTTTATAACTTATGCATTATTGCAGACCATCCATCCACCTTCTACCTTTTTATCCAGTACCTGGTCATGAAGGGGGCCGGGGGTTGGTGATGCAGGAGAGGGTACAAGTCCATGTGAGGGACAACGCGAGAATAAGGTTTCTACCCCCAACACTGGAAGCATGATGCAATATTGACACCTAACTGAGCCTCAGTAACACTTTTATTGCAAGCCGTCTCAAACGATTGTGTCAGTTATGGAACAGGGCATAGACAGGCATGTTTAACAGGGTGGAAGAGTGTCACTAAGGTCTGCATTGCATGGTTCTTTTATATAGCTTCATCTGCCAGGAAAGAATGACCAGACATCAATACTTGGGTTAAAAAAAAATCATAATACATGTGAATGCTTATCTCATGTCTCTGGGCTGCAGAGGCGAATCCGCAGTCAGTGTTGTTGATGGATACTGGAAAAATACAAAGAGCTTTGCAGTTAATGAAGATTCTAGAATGGAACGCGGCACAGACAGCTGCAGAAGCTTTGCAATACCCCCTGTTAACTAACCATAATGAAACCGTAATAGTTTTGTAAGGCAAACATAAGAGTGCTAAAGAGGGCAAAAGCCCCCCCACAGGGAATTGTTCTATTTGAACAAATTCATGCTGATGCAGAGGGTAGAAGATCCTTCCTCAGGAAAGAAAGGGGGCAGTCCTGACTGCAGCTAAGCACAAGTTCTTGAGGCCCCATTGTGAATATAAATGTGTCTCTGGTATTGTATCCATGCCAAAACATAAGTTGCATCTTTTGCAGTCAGGTTTTACAGCCATGCTCGACAGAACACATTATTTCTGTCCAGTAGAAGCTTCAGTTATAATGGTTTGTGTCCACAGATGGCAAGGACTGCTAACAATCTGGAGCCTCTATAACTGATAGAGGCAAAACTGGCATATGCTGAAAAGAAAGCCGTCACAGCTTATAACGCAAAGAGGTGTAACAGATCCCAGCATATCGCAACAGTGTTTCACTGGATCAAACCCTCACAGAGAACAGGTTTTGACAATTTTCAGGGTCCTGCTGTTTGTTTTTCCTGCTGGCATTATTAACTTTGTTACTTCCTGTGAAAGTAGCTATTACGATCAGTAAATCATTATTCATTTAACAATTTTTTTTTTACAAATATTTAAATATGTACCTACAGATAAAGAGGTTCACTGAATCAAATATGACAAGTAAACCTGGATACAGTCTTAAACAGATATTTCATTTATTTAAGTATGTGGCTATATCTCATTAATTTTGACAGTAAAGGTACAGGCACATTTTGATGATGAATTCAGCATCCAGAACAAGTTTTGAATCATAACAATTTACCAATTACCTGATTTCAGCATGATTGCCATGCTGGTAAGTGCTGGTTTGGTGCTGGTTTGGTGCTGGTGTCGCCCCATAGCTGCGCTGGTCAACCTGCAATGTTTCATTAAAAATGCTGGTCCACCGGCACCAAAGCATAACAGATGCGGATATAACCAGCATGCATTAAACTGCTCATGCTGGTAACCAGCTATGCTGGTCTATGCTGGTTTTTTCATCAGGGACAGACAATGGAACATTCAGAGGGGCTCTTGTAGGAGGATCTACAAACATTTAAAAATGAGATATAGCACTGCAGTCTCCACCACATCTGATACTATGCTGAAATTATAATATACATTCATAGGCTGATCACGAAGCCCAGTGTCTGACCATTGTCAATCTGTCCTTTACTTGAAAAGGTCAAACAGTCAACCCACAAATCACTGTCCTATGTAGAAACGGGTCCCACTGAAATCAATTTCATGGACTGAAAACAGAATTACAAAACAGGCATGAAAATTGTTTACAAAACATATATTTACTGAGCAATTTAATGTACTATTTAAGAAATGAAACATAGTACATATAGAAGCTACGCAACAGCAGAGGTGGATAGTTCAGCTACAGAAGGTAAAAATCCAGACCAAGATTTTGTTTCAACCCACCAGGTGAGTATAAAGAGTCACAGTCACAGAGTACTCAACTGGTTGGTTGAAACAAAATCTTTGGTCTGGATTTTTACTTTCTGGACATGAACTACCCACCTCTACACAACAGCGAAATATTTAAAGCATTAGCAAAAACAACTATATAAGAGTAACACGTCTGTTATTATCATGATGGTGGAGTCTTGAGCACTTTCGCCTCACACCTCTGGGACCAGAGTTTGAGTCTCTGCCTGGGTTCCATGTGTGTGGTTTTTGCCCCCATGTTCTCCCCATGGGGTTCCCCCCCCCCCCAGTTCAAAGACATGCTGAGGCTAATTGGAGTTACTGCCCATAGGTGTGCCTGTGTGAGTGAATGGTGTGTGTCCCCCTGCAATGGGCTGGCCCCCATTCTGCCTCGTGCCCATAGGACCCAGAAGGATAAGTGGTTTGGAAAATGGATGTATGGATATAAATACTCCTTGTATGTTTTTAGGAAGCATATGCCAGGTCTGCAGTTTTTACAAATCAGGCGATTAATCAAATAATTGAGTGACTGAAAGTCTTTCTGACCGCTGCTGAATATGTGACAGGCCACAAAACAAAACAAAATTTATGCAAACTGGTATTGCAGAAAATATACTGATAAGGAAAACGTAGACATCAGGAGAGATAATCAAAATCGGTTAAATCATTTAAATTTGAAGTCGGATCAGTCAACCAGGCAAATACAGAGTAAAGGTATTCCAGAGACAAATCAGGACTTAAACACTACCATACAAAGCAGACGTATGCCTGTAAATGATCGGCAGTAACTGGTGTAGTAGAAAGCCTAGATCTGTAAACAAACAGAGAGAAAACCTCATAGGGATATCTATGCAATTAAAACAGCAATTAACATACTAATAAAAATCTGGCTCAAAATTTATTATTCAATTATAGTGCCTGTGCTCATTTGTGCAGTAGAATATGTAATCCTTTAACCATACTGGGAATTCCCAAATTAGAATTCTGTAAAAGACATTGTAAAACATGGTATAACATTGGCTGTAGATAAATTCCTCGCCATAACTTAACTGTAGTATCATTAGAAGAGGGGATCAGGCCCTGGCCGAAGCTCAGGTGACACCCTAGGGAAAACTCCACCACCCAGACTGCACTGACGGGCAATTTGCTAAGTGGGCACCCCCTAAGAAGATGGTGCCCTAGGCAGCTGCCTATGTCACCTATTAAGATGATAAGCATCAGTATAGCACAATCCAGGCAAGTAAGACAATTACCAAATCCAAGATACGAGACGAAACAGAATAAAAAAGCCAAGGGCCTAGACCATCAATCAGGGGGGCAACTGCAGCAGTAAGGAGTAGAACGATCCAGATAAAAGCAAAAGATCAGGTGAAAGTCATGCAAAAAAAGAAAAAAAGTTACAAAAAAATAATGCTCAATTAAAAACACAAATAACATCAAATAAATTATTGAAAACAAGACCCTAATATACCCCACAAGCAAACGTGTTCCAAAGCACCAGGTGCACTAATAATCCAGTGAGGAGGAGCCTGGCCGCATTGGTCATCACTGGATGCAGTGTGACACCCACCCAACCTGTGCTTCCTTAGGCTGTCATCAATCCAGTGGGCAACTGTGGGAAGGAGGAGTAGAATGAGCTGGATAAGAGTGGAGAAAGTCTTCGATGAGCAAAGGATCCACGATGTCATGGGAGGGCTCAATGGGTGTTATTCCTGACTACAGCCTACACCCAATTTTCTGGTTCAGCTATTCAGTCCAACCTTTAGTTTGTGCCTGATATCCATAAGATATCCATCTTCAAGAATCAATCCACAGCATCCACAATAGTCCTAGACACATTTGATGAGGGGAGATCAGTAATAAAATCCACTGTGTTACGGGACTGTGGTCTCTGAGGAATGAGTAGGGGTTTGAGTCTACCTGCTGGTAACTATTGTGGGGTCCTAGACTGAGTAGAGATGGGACAGTAAAGTCCTCAGTATGGGATGAGCACCTGAAGTAAAAGTTCTAATGTGGACGCAAAATTGATGGGTTAGAATGGAGGGGGCAGAGGGGGTGTTATGGGATCAATGCCAATGTCTTAGGCCATTGGCATGAAGAGGATGTACGACTCTCTGTGTGTGTGTGTGCTTCTGTTCCTCAGCACGTACTCCGGGGTTCAGCTGCAGGCCATTAGGTTTCATCGAGGTAGGTGGCCTAGAACTAGATGCTGAGAACCCTGTGGTTGAGCCTGGAGTCTGTCGAGTTGCTTGAAGTAGAAGAGAAAGTGCAGGACTTCTGAGAAGGTGGTTCAGAGTACAAAGAAATGCTTGCTATTTGCAAAGGCATTATGATATGTTATTGCATTTGTAATATTATAAGCTGTGCAACTGCAACAGACTTAGTAAGCATAAGGCATATATTTGCTTATGATGACTTTGTAGTATTAAGCAAGGGAGCTATGGGTTAAACAGTAGAATGCTTTGCGTTGCACTTGCTAGAGAATGGAAGGGACTAGCATGCAAACACACTCTGACACGTGGTATATGTCAGCAGAAGGTCGGGGTGACGATAATTATAGGATCGAGTATCTAAGGGGTTAACCAAGGCAATTGTGCAATTCATGCAAACATGTGGGTTTCTTGGGGCGACAAAATATAATTAATGCAACATATTAACCAATCATTGTTAACAAGCTTTTTGATAGGAGAAATGCGTTTCAGCGAAATAACCAATCGTGCTACCAGCAGGCCTGTTGAGGAAGCTTAGAAAAGGTGTATAAACTGCCGTTTTAATTTGCTCGGTGCGGCACCAGGTCTTCACTTGAGTCATCTTAGGGAACTTTGACTACATTTTCAGTAAGAGACAAAGGTCAGTTTATTAGTAATAGCATTAGACAAACTTTGATTAGTTTTTTAACTTCCACACTAAGTTTATAGCAGGGGACCCAGCACTCAGTGAAGTCTGCACCCACACACGCTGGGCATGAAGCTATGGACCAGTGCTAGCAGCAATGTAGATTGTGTTGGCAAGAGTTTCTATGGGATTGGGCCAGTGTAGGGAGATTCTTGGAGAGCATCCATCAACTCCCATCTGATTGGGGCCACAACATGAGAAGGTAATCTGGTGCCTGTAGCAGCACGACTGCCAGGTGGTTCAAACTAACTTGGTGCTTTTTCACTTAGGCAATATGTAGCAGTAAGATTTTAACATATGAAGAAGGGGGGGGGGGGTCATCCTGCTAGCCCAGGGTTCAGTTTCTTGACTTCACAAGCATATTACAGGTTCCAGTGATCCATCAGAAGAATGGATGGGTCACCCCTTCTGCTCTAATATGTCTACTCTTCCAGAACTAATTTTAAGTTCCCTGTTTCCTACAGAAATAATTTTGTTCTGCTGGGGAAGCTTGTAGGAATAAATTGCAGAGGGAAATAGCTTTGAAGCTGTATCATGACATTGATACGGCTCCCACACCTACCTCTGAAGCATCTACTGCAACATTACCTTTTTTGCACTGGGCAATCTATTTTACTCTATCCGAGTGTAAAATATCTGTAGGCATTTGAAGCTTCCCAGAGCCTCCGTGCTGAAGATAAAAAAGCAGCAAGGCATGATTCTACCACCGCCAAACTTAACAGCACATTTAACATGGCACTGTTGAATTCTCGAATTTCAGTGGTCAAAAGGGAATTGATTAATTTTCTATAACCACACATGCAGTGCCAGCCAGGTGAATCACAGTAGTGTTATAATATAATACAGTGAGCAATTTTGAACTAACAACTGGCTTATGGTCTCAGCAATGGACAACTTTCAAATTAACAATGGTGGATGGTGTTATATATAAACAAAAAGTTTAATCATTGGCCAGAGAAAGTTAGTTTTACTAATAAATATGTTTTAATTGGCATTAAATAAAGTAATTATTTAACTGGCATTAAAAATCAACAGATTTTTAACAGTGTGCCGTGTACTGAATATGGCTGCACCAAGATGGCGGCCCAAGGCAAACTGCGCAGTACTCTTGCAGCCGTCCTAGTGCGCTCCAAGTGGTGTTTGAGGCGATGAATTGATTGCCCTTTAGGTATCTGATTCAAGTATGCTGATTGGCTAATTTTATGTTGCTATGTGCATTTCTCATATCACTGATTGGCTGCGCTGCTTTACGGAATGGGCGCTTTCTCTGGTACCTAAGAAGAGATATTTGAATAAGGTTGAGTGAGAGGGGGACGAACCTGAAGCTGATTTTACCCCAAACATAATAATTAAATATATATATATATATATTACACGTCATTATGCATTTTCAACATGCACACTTAAAATTGCATAATTGTTGTTTGTTTAAAATATTTATTTTAGAAAGAAAAATCGGGAAGGGTGACGTCCTAACGCCCTGTATTGACCAGCCTCCACTGCCTATAATGCATCCTTAATTCTTATAAGAACCATTATGATGCATTATGAAGGTATTTATGGTGCATTAAAGATGTGAGCTTCATTGGAGCTTATGAAGTATTATAAATCAACACTATAATGCCTTATAACCTTATCAATTTTTGTACCGACCATTATAATGCATTATGAAGGTATCTAAAATGCACAATTGGTGTCAGCTTCAAGTTCAGTATTACCGTCATTTTCCCTCAAATGCTTCAAGGAGGCTAAAGGTGTCTCCTAGCATAAAACAAGAGGTTATATGCCTTTATGTTGTCACCCTGCCCTGCAGCTCAGAATTGTGGGGAACATTGAAATTGTTTTTTTATACGAATGCAGTGGCCAATCATTAAGTCCGGTGCCGCTTCCTTGTGTGACCATCAATCTCGGAGGGACAGCCTGATCTAGGCAAGGTCAGAATGGTGTCATATTTTCTCCCCTTTTTGATTACGGCCTTTGCTGTGTTCCATAGTGTATTTCAGACCGTTGAACATTTTTTTCACTCACATGGTTTTTACTTTTCAAAAATGAGAATTTTAGTTCGCTCTCATTGTGCTCATGGCTGTTTCTACATATGTGAATGTAACAAAGAAGCCTTTAAAGAAAATGCATTTTTATATAAATATTCACTTCAGGTGATCTTATTTACAGACCAATGAGCTTATTGCATTATTTGGCACATTATTGGTTAAATTAGAACACAATCACACAATCTACCTATTGCAAGAGCTATATAAAGGAAAGTATATGATTCAGATTGTAATTATTTTTTTATTATTATTATTGTTGGTAGTAGTAGTAGTAGGAGCAGTTGTTTTTGTTGTTGTTGTTATATTTTATTATTTTTTAATGCTAAGGAAAAACAGGTTTTGCTTTTTAAATTATGTTATAATTTCTTTGCTGTTATCTGCGTTATGTGTGTGACACTGCTGGGTTCCACCAAACCCCAGCAGGATGCGTTCAGAATCACGCCAGAGGGCAGCGACTGCATCTCCCCAGCCGCAGAGCCGCCCCCGAGGAACGCAGACGAGACGCGGCTGGCGGCCGCTGATTACTGCCGACAGGGGGCGGGGCCGACCCCCCCAGGACTGCTCAAATATGTGTCGTGGGCAGGCAGAGTCGTGAGCAAACTGCTTGATAGCTCTGTGGGTGACAATCCGAATGGGACTGTCGCCTTCTAAGCCAAGCGCCAAGGAACCACAGGAAGGGCGACTCCTGCCACGCAGAGGAAACACCTTGGCAATATGGCTGACACCCATCCCTCACAGCTCACACACCCTTCCTCGCCTGTCTCCTTTTCCTGATCTGTGCCTTCACCCTACCTGGACATGTCCTCCCTTTCCTATATCACTGAATAAATGCCCACAATCTCGGGTTATTGCCTGCGGTCCTGCCCACCACACTGCCAAATAAAAATATCCTTAAAAACCAGAGTATTCAAGCAGCACTAGGATTTCTGTTTTTAATTATATATGAAGCTAATGTTTATTACTGCAGAGTGAAACCAAAAGCGATGAGTTTGCCAAGATGTATGAAATATTTAGGAGGACAGGTGTAAAGCCATTAGTTTAGATAATGGTGTTTGAAGATACGGCGCCGAATTGTTAAGCTGAACAAACACCTGTAGCTTGCATTTAGCCTCTCACTTACGCTCTTTTAAAGAAAGGTAGACTGTTAAGGTCCTAAAGGCACCAAAACGTACTTGAACGTTTTTGGTGTTCCAGAATGACAGAAGCAGCAACATTCTCCACATTCTCTCTTTATTAGCTGCTCTCTTCAACTCAAAATGCTAAACGTGTAAAAGTATAAAGTATAAAATCGCTTTTTACACAGGTGGGTCGCTTCATTTCAAAAATGATGGGGAAGCTATTGATATTGTGTTCTATGAACATGGCAAGTTTTTTAAGAAAAATAAAAAGGGAAACTGAAACGCCACTACACCATGGGTTTAATACTCAAAATAACAGAAGTGCTTTTTTACCACAAGGCTTTGCAGGATTTGTTGCATTAAAGAGGAAGGAAACGACAATGCCTGTTCAGTGATGCCTGGAATGAAAAACCAAAAGCATTACCAGATTATGTGAGTCTGCTCTGCTGGCATTGTTTATTAAGTGCTGAAATGGATAAGCCTTGGTGCTTTGTCTCTAATGGCATGTTCTGTATTTGCGGCTGCAGGAACTATTTTTTTGCAGGGTACTCCAAAAGAGAGGATTGCACTTAAGTGCTGTTCAGTTTCTTTTGAATATGTTGACATAAGGCCACAAAATCAGGGTAAATTTAAGGTATCGAAGTATGATTTCGTGAGCCCTGAAACAAAAAAAAATATATTTTTTTAAATATGGATGGATTCCTCATCAATTAAAATTAACAAGCAAATGCATTTCCATTTTGAAATGGGAACAGGAATAAAAAATTTTTAAAAAGTAAGTCTTTGGTTCATTTATTTATTTAATTGTCTATTGTCTATTTCTGCACAGCTGCTTATCGTGTTCAGGGTGGCAGTGAGTCTGGTGCCCTTCCCAGGACGCACAGGGCAAGAGGCAGGGAATACCCGGGTATGCCAATGTATCAACACAACACCAGAAAATTTAAACTTATAAAAGGCTAAATTATTTGAAAAATGACCTTTAATGAGAGAATGCTGATCCACAAATGCTAGCTGCAATTATGCAGAAGCAAGCCTGGATGATAGGGGAGGGACAGGCTGCCAAACATTAGCGGCATGCATGCCTGGTGAGAGCTATCCGGTACTGGCTTCTAGAAGGAAGCTAGAATTACATAAATATAAAATTAAAAAAAACATGCAAGCTCTATTTTTCTTTGTTGTTTTATCATTATGTGAACAAAATATTCTCTTTACACTCTAGTATTTGGAACAATAATTCAGTCCAAATAGAGAGTGATATCTAAAAGAACATGAAGTGTTATGTATTATTATTATTATTGTTGTTGTTGTTGTTGTTGTTGTTGTAATAGCAATAATGACGATGATGGTGATATACTGAGTGACCGAAGCAATGGTCCGATTTGGATGTAATTTGCGATACAATCACATGACCTTTCACCACATACAGATTCATTTCCACCACTCCATCTGGGTGCTTGGCTTTTTTTGTCACTGAGTGTGCGTTTCTTTTTTTAAAACAAGGTTTTGTGTGGAAGAAAATAACAATTTCATGAATATATATTCAAATGAAAGTGCATTTTGAATTCTATGTATGTTGACTTGATGAAGACCCCTCACTCTGCAGGGGCATCTGTCTGCAAACATGGAGTATTGGACTGTGGTTCAGCTGTAGAATAGGGAGAAATACTCATCAGAAGTAAAATTTCCCCTTCAGATTCTGTTCCTCTTGCACTCTGACCTTAGTCTCATTAAGCATGCTCTCCTTCATCTCTGACCTTGCATGAGGCCGGTTGGTGCCAGGATCGACTCCCTCATCAGCAGAGAATGTCACCCCTGTGCACAACCGCCTGCATTTGATTCCTCTCTTTTAGTCAACAGGATGTTTTCAGTCGAGATGCTCTTGATGATAAGTGAGAAGTGGTGTCATTAACAGCATGCTATTTTTGATAGACCCTTTGAAAACATCTTGGCTAAAATGTAACATTGAGTACTGGGTATAGGCCCTAGGGGGCAGTAACACAACCCTTGAATCAGTAAACAAGCGAGCTTGTCAGCTACCTTTTTTGATACATTGGATTGATGACTTGGCCCCTGCCAAAGCCCATTTCTGTACAGTGGGAGAAGCTATTGAAATGTCACTCAATGTCCGGAAGCCGCTACAGAAGCAAATCTTCACACCAGAGCTGCATCATTGGAACTTGACCATCTGCTTCTCTACAACTCGGTAGTGAATTGAACACTGAGTTCTGAAATATCTCAAATATTTGAGTGCCTTGAGAATATGCCATCCAGGTAGTTTTATAGGTTTACTTCACGTGTCTTGAAATGACTAACACATTATAAAGCTACAATATTTATTACTTTGGTTGGCTTTGTAAGTAACCTGACTTTGGGCGTCTCGAATAAAGACCCAGCAAAGCCAGTGATCCAAAATTATCACACAGAGTAAATAAAATAAAACTTTAAAGAATAACTAAATATTATTATGGAATATTACTTAAATTACACCTGTTGATGTCACCCTATGCATAAACTGCATTAAAATTCAAGATAAGATTTTGATTGTTAGTTGACACTTGATGATGATGGTGGGCCTGAGTTCTATCTGGGTGGGTCCAGAAACACCCAGGTGCACCTGTGCCAGCCACCACAGTAACTACCCACAATTCATGTCGAAAATATTAAGTGTGCAGAGTTAGATCTCTTTGCCCGGTTGGTCTTCAAATTGCTGTGGGTCACTTAAAAACTGATAAAAACATATCGCTGAGTCTGTTGAATTTGTTGCCAAATGAGACTGGCCTGGTTCTCTGCTGGCTCGTCCATGCGATGATTTCTGGCTGCACTGTTGGTGGGTCGCCCTCCTACCTCACATCTCCTGGGTCAGGGGTTTTAATCCTACTTCTGCTGTGTCTGTTTTTTCTCCTTGTCGTGTAGGTTTCTATACACAGTCCAAAGATACATGAATCGGCGTGTCTAAGCTGCCTGTGGTGTGGTGTGTGTGTGTGTGTGGGTGTGTGTGTAGCCCTGCAGCCTAAAAGCTGCCTGAGAAATGTTCCATACTGACCAGGATAGTTAGAAGTTTCAAGGTAGAACGTACAAATAATCTGTCTGTACAGCAGTGAGAGTAAACTTGTAATGGCATTCAATAATGGTATTATTAGTATTACTGCGTCATGGAATAACATGTAGAAGTTACCTTAATATGCTATCAGATGTGCTATTTATATGTGATATATAAGAAATTCCTGGCAATAAAAAATGTTCCTTTTGTGTTTCCAACAACGTGCACAATCACCCGTAGTTTTAGGCTTGATAAGAATGGTAATCACCGTATGACGTTTCAGAGTATGACTTCAAGAGCGAACAGGATTTCTATTAAAATAAAGCAGTAATTTATAACTGTGAATTTGAAATCTGTTTTCAGGGTAATATCTAGATTTGTGGTCGTCTAGATTGCGGGTATTATATGCAGATCTCCATAATGAAGAGGAAATTGCTACCAGACTGACATGTTTTGCAAAGTAAAACCTGACCTAATGCTATTACTCTGGATATTTTATTTCAGTTACGTCATTCATTCCGACAAATTAAATCTAGCCTTCATGGACGTCGCTGCCATTAAATCTGCAGGGGACGTGTCCCCCTCACATTTCATAATTAAACGTTTGGACCCCCCCACATTTAACATAAAATATTAGCTTTATGCCAGTGTGTGTCCCCCACATTCAAAATGCTTCTGACGCCCCTGATAGTCTTGGTGAAGCTTAATTAATCACAATATAAGACTAATTTATGCAATTAAATTTCAATAACGGCTTCAATGATTTTAAATAATTATAGTGGTTCTAACTTTTTACCCTTTGCCAAGAATATGTGGAAGTCTTTACTTTGCTGTTTGTGAGAAAGATTTTTTTAAAGCAAATATGAACACAGTAGGATACGTACTTGCCATGTTTACTGATTCAATGCATTTGTAAAAATAAATGTTGTTATGTGAACTTGATTCAAATTAAAAATACATTGGGGTATTATGTCAACTGTATATGCTATGGCAGTAGAGACTGTGTCACATCTTGCATGACATGTTTGCCACTCCCTCCATGGCTGTAACAAGCCACGCCCAGTGCCTGTCACCTTTACCTCTGATTCCTGCCTCCTTGTTAATCACTCTCAGCTGCCTTGTGTCTGTGTCCTTGTTAACCATGTATATAAGTGCTCCCCAGCTCTATGCTCCCTAGTTCAGCCATTGTTGTTTGTTCATGCCCACGTTCAAGATAATAATGTCCTCAGAGGGTTTTGTCTGAAGCACAGCCTGCACTCAGGTCATTCTGCCTTTTGTTGGCATGACAGACTTGTTCGATGAACTACAAATTCCCCATCAATCTGTTTTAACAAGATTCTACTGAAGTCTTTTGTTAAGTAAGTAAACATCTGGTAACGCTTTATATTAACTGCACCTTCATAATGCTTTCATATTGCATTCATAGAACATTCAGTGCACCTTCATAATGTATTCATTAAGTATTCAGAAATCATTCATAAACGTCATGCATGTACAACAACAAACATTTATAACTGTATAATTATGTAATGTTTGTTATTAATACATACTAAAGCTGTTAAGGGATGTTAGGATGTTAAGGTGTACTTGCATGCTGCTTATGAATGTTCTATGAATACATTATGAATGCATTATGAAGGTGCACAAAATGGTTTATGAATGCATAATGAATGCGTTATGAAGGTGCACAGAATGTTCTATGTATGCATAATGAATGTATTATGAAGGTGCACTTAATGTAAAGCGTTACCATTTTCACTATTTTAATTATGGTGGAATTGAGCACCTTACATTTCACTGCAGGAGTCATTCTGACCATAAACGTCCCATGTGACAAATAAAACTCTTGAATCCTTAAAGTGCCAGCCGGTCCAAGATAAGCCATCTATCTATCATGCATCCTACCATCTTCCACCCATTTATCCCAGTTTCCCAAATCATAGGGGCAGCCGGAGGGGCCACTCAAAATCTCGGGATGGCACATCAAACCCGAAAGCCATAGCCGAATTTCGGGAATTCTGTTATGCTATGGTCATACATAGACTACTATGTCAATATGAAAGTTAAGGAATTGCATACTGAAATACTTTGGTTTCTTATTTGATACTTGATTTATTGTAAATATAGTGACTTTGTGGTCACTTTTTTTCACCAGTGGGAGGGGCAGCAATTGAAGCAGGGTGGCCCAGCCGGGTCCCCCCAGGACGGATGGTATCATTGCTCAGGACAGCATGCCACAAACATGCACATATAATGATACGCCTCAGGCAAAAACCAAATAGCCTGATTGTGTGATTTTGGACTGTATGAGGACAGTGTACCTTGGGATAACACGTGGAGGACAGACGCAACACAGATTATGTAGAATGATTTTATTTTTAAAATATGAACAATGGAAAAGCATGGAATGTTTTTGTTCAACCATTCAATTACTATGTTTAATAAATATTTATATAGTAATTTCTATTATGCTACTATTTGTATTTGTTAATGTATGCATGTGAGTCGCAGATCGTTTTATATATTCTGAGGATCCCTGTAAGTGAAACAGGGTTTAAGTGTTTTCCCCCACTGTTGGTAACTTGCTAATGTGACTGTGAAGCAATAAATCATAAATGGGCGTGAAAAGGCAGTGCTCACACAGGAAAGCGATTCAAGGACAGAAAAGCTCATTCACAGTCGCTGTGTAGCGGCAGCAGGGCACGATATCTTACGTGCTTCTGTGCTGCTGAGTATTTCAGCATGTAACAGTTTTTTTTTTCTTGTTACTGCAACCCATGACAATTAGCATTGCATATTTATTTTAAATTTGACTAAGCACTATACTGACAAATGCCTAGAGTATTTTCATTTGAGTGATTAATACAACATTTATTCTTAGCTGTGATTAAGGAATAGCATAAACAACAATACTATTAAAATCTTTTTGGACCTTTATGGTAACGCCGTGTGGTTAGCGCCGTGGATTCATAATTCCAAGGTTTTTAATTAGGTCCCAAGGTCTCTTCATATGGAATTTTCTTCCTTTGTTTCCATGGATTTCGTTCAGTACTCTGGCCCTGCTCCATTAATGTGCAGGTTTGATTCTCTTCAAATATAACAGGAACAATCAATGATAGAAATGTGAAATGTGAAATTTTCTAGGTTTAATCAGTCACTGTGAGCCCCACAGCCTAGTTGTTTCCTAGGTCTTTGAGTAAATCCCTTTCAAAGTGTTTTGTGATTTAGTAGTATTTTATTGCAAATAAAGTCAGTTAATTAGAACTTTTCATATTTCCCAAATATAAAGGGACTTCATTTGCCCAGTTCATATGGTTAGGGTTAGGTTTAGGGTTAGGGTTAGGTTTAGGGTCAATGCAAAGCAGTGTCAATGCTACATATTTGCAGAGATTTGCTCTGTTTACTCTGCATAAGCAGCATTGGGATGAAATCACGCAAGAAATGAAGGTTAGACTTAATTTTTAATCTATTGATTTGTCTAGTTATGAATATTTTATGTATAATTCCCCTGGTTCATATTTCAACTTAATGAATTCAGGAGAAATACAAATAACATTTATAATTTGGAGTATTTCTTACTACCTATGTGTTCCACTTTCGGTTTAACATATTTGGCCGAAACAAACCAATAAATTATCCAAAATGACCGCAAGGAAAATATATCCTGGCAAATTATAACACACTCTTCAATATCAATTCAATTAACCTCTCTATGGGCTAGCTCTCATTATTTATTTATTTAACACTCCACTCCACCCCCCCGGAAACTTACCAGTGAGCACATTCTGGAAGTATGCATGGAATTCTGATGACTACAGCACCATCAGCTCTTCGAGGAGCATCAGCTTGTGAGAACTAGATGAGGAGGGCAGATTCCAAAAGTCTGAACACTATATTATGTTTGGACAATTATTGCTTTTCCCTTATAAAGTCGTGCATGCCAGCCCCATTGTGTAATCAAATCCCCCGCCTCCCAGTGGTGACAAAGTGAGCAGGAGAACGTTTACAGTGTAGCCTCTGGCTCCACTGCATACGGTAGGCTCACATTCACATGCCAGTGGCTTTGGTGTGCTTGATTTTTTTTCTGACAGATGAAGCACTAAGGATGTTCACTAAGCTTTCAGCTGCATCTGCAGGCTTTGCACAAGCTTATCTGCTTTTTATGACAACAATCACAATGCATATTTCAAATATGATTGTTTAATTGCTCAATGCACTTACAGTGGAGGAATCTCTCAATTCCTACCCCATTAGTCAATGATTATGTTCTCTCCTCCAGTCATTATCTGATTGTAAAGACAGGCAGATAATATACTGAAGTCATTGTAGTAAATTTTATTGCAAATTTAAATAACAATGATTGTGGGTAAATGGTTCAGTCAAGAGCCAGAGTTGCTCAAGATTCCTGAATAGACTGCAAATATACAAGTACACAAGACACAAAACTTACAAAATTTTCCATAAAACATGCTGGAATTTATTTATTCACTTTTATTTTATGTATTTTATTTATTTGTAAATACAAACAATACTCAACATGGAATGATAATCTTAAGATAAAAAAAAAGCATTTAATTATTTTAGGGAGAAATCTGTGACTGACATAGTATGCAAACACAAGAATCCCCCTGGGCCCTGATCTGGGTTAGCAGTTAGAAAACTGATGATTTTAATGAGAGCAATCATTACTTTTCAATATGTTCAAGAATTCTGGTAAAGTGGGCAAAAAGCTCTTTAACTGGCTGTAACTAAGATGAAAGGCATGTATTCATTACAGAAATGCTTGCAGGTAATAGCATGCAATACATGAGTGAACTGGCAAAATAAATAATAAATAAATCTTTGCATACCTGCATGTTTCATGTTGCTTTGAAGTTCAAGATCCATTGTCTCAAAACAATTCTCAATGCATGCAAGAGATATTTATTTCTTTGATATGTAATGGGTGTCTGTTCATAGCAGATGCACGTTTTCTGCAAATCAGCAGTATGTTCCCAAAATCCAGATCAACACCTGCTCCGTGAATTTCAGATTGTCTTCTGTCAATCAACTAGTATTTTTTTTAATCAACCATTCTATTTCTGTTCCCCATTTCCTGGTCCTACATAAAAATCAGTCTTATGCTGAATTCTTAAAAAAAAATTAAACAATCAGATTTGCAGATTCCAATGAAATTGAACATGTGCTGTGCCCATTAAGCCGGAATTATACTGGCAAACAATGCTCTTGCCAGTCTACGTGGCTGATTACTCTATTATTTATACCTTACTTGGTGAGGGGAGTTTGAATGCTATTTGCTATCTGTACCTTCTTTTCATTTATTCATAAAATACAGTGGAAAGACAGCATGTATTCCAGTTGCACAGCTGTTTCCTATTTTCTTTGGTTCCCAAAATACCTTTGTGCAACGTTGTTACCAGTATGAAAAGAACAACTATGGTTTCCATTCACAGTAACCAATAAAACATTCTAAATAAAGCACTGATAATGTTTAGCACCATTTAATTAGATTATGTTTGAACACAGGGAAGCATATCCGTGATATTTGACTTTATATCTGAAATGTACCTGAGGGGTGACATTTAAGATGACTAACTATCTTGGTATCTGAAATACCAACCAATAGAAAGCCAGTTTATCAATCAATAATAAATATCAATCGATAAAGCTATTCTAATTTACCTAGCATGGGAAGGCACCCAAAGGCATAGATCTGGCTTACTTTTACGCACCTCACATTATATACATTCTTAGGATTTAAATTTAGATTATTTGTAAATAAATAGTGTGTCAGGAATTCCAATGCACTTTAATCACCATGGAAAGCGCAATGTGGGGTGTGATGCTATGGCTGATTTTCCGCAGTAAGTGACTAAGCAAGGCGGCTGCTGTCCCTTATTGGCCCTTGACCTCCCTACAGAAAATAAAAACCAATGGAGAGAGGAGAGGGAGGGAAGGACAATGAACTGCTGCCTCTGCTGTCTAAACCAAAGCACCCTGTCTTATTTCTGAGCAATACCTTTTGTTTTCTTCTCTTCTCTATGGAGCACTTCTCATCTGAGCATAACCCCGCCCTGTCTCAGACCGATCTCTCATCCAGTCACAATAAAGCTACATACACCCATAATAAAGGTACATGTACCCACAATAAAGCTACATGTACCCACAATAAAGGTACATAAACCCACAATAAAGGTACATGCCACATACTGATAATACAGGAAAGCTAGAGCTGGACACAAACTAGAACTGTTTTTAATGAAGAGGCCATGTTTTTCTCAAACATTCTGCATCGATTTGAAACATATACATAAAGCTCTTTTTTTGAAGTCTAATAACACTGTCATGTCTCCAGCTATTTTGATGTCATTTAGATTATTCAGTTATATATAGCTATAATTATAGCTATTTTCATAATGATTGACTCAAATAATACACATCAAATTCTGTAAAACAGTTGTAAAATAGATATTCTCAAATGTAATTCATATAAATCTGCTGAGTCCCGACGTGAAGCTAATTGGATTAGCATTCAAGAATCCCTCCATGAAAGGTTACAGCATTTGTAAACCATGCAAGTTCATGAAATTGTTTGGTTATAATGAGACGGGCCAGCCAGTATGTTTCAGCTTTCCTGCGAGAGAAGCTCTAGAGACACAATAGGTGTTTGTTAACAGTTTTTGAATGGATCCTGCCTAAAATACAACTAACAACTTAAGTATCTCTACAACAACAACTTCCTGATTTCAGGAGTGAATTCTTGGGCTCGTAATGGTCCACTGGACTTTCAGTCAGGCTGGGCTCTTGTCTGCCGTTTTCTTGGTGTAGGTTCTCCCAACACGGAGCTGCATGTGTTCTCAGTTTTGCTTTAAGGAACGTTAGTACATAGTCAAACCATGTTCCATAGCTGTTTTCTTCACCAGATCTATTTCCAGATCTTTGTTACAACCTCATTCTTCTCTTAAAAAGTATAGTTCTTGTTCTGAATATCTCTATATCTTAAAAGGCTGATGTGGAGCATGAATGTGGAGTCAGTGACTTTCTGATTGCCCTTTTTACTCTGACCATGGTATCTTTGTACCGAGTGCAATTTCTGCACATGAGAAGGAAGTAGAGTCACAGAACTTATATAATGGTGGGCTTGACAATCCCACCCTCCCGACAGGTTTATGTGGGAAGATATAATGGTGAAACCAGCAGGAAGCTGTAGAGGGTTATTTCAGCTAGAATCGTGCTTGTGATTGAGCTCTCTGTGTTATTTAGGACATACTACAGAAATGACAAAGTCTATTAAATATATTTAAAACACAAAACATGGAAGGAGGATCGAGGAAACAAACATACAAACAAACAAACAAACAAACAAAAGAAAGCACTAAATTTCTGTGTATTGAAAATTCATAATGTAAATTATCATCACAGTAATATTAACGATGAGCAAAATCTATTAGATGTGAATTGTTTGATTTTGTTATTTAATTTTAAAAATTGTATTTAATGCATGAATTCTTCTGAGAAGAACATTGTTATATATACAGTGCTTCAAGACATATATGTAGCATTCGAATAAAGTCAGCACATATTGCAGAATATCTGCCTGCAAGTTTGCAGTGAGGCTACCCTGTTTACAGAGAATCACGAGTCGTAAAACGTTGGGGAAACAAGACAATTAAAACATTATGGTTGAGGGTTTTTACGTGGCTGAGATGAAGCAGAAATGTGAACATTCTGTGCGACATGAAATACACAATTATCTATAAAGCTCCTTGCAAAAATACAGACAGCTTTGAACAGAAAAGCTAAATGAGACCTAAATAACTTATTACAAATAATTATATCATGAAATTTAACTGCTTATAATAGGAAACAAAAGTACACCAGTCAGCTATAAAATTAAAACTACTTGCCTAATATTGTATAGGTCCCCCTTGTGCTGCCAAACAGCTCTGACCTGTTGAAGCATGGACTCCACAAGACCTCTGAAGGTGTCTTATGGTGTCTGATACCGACCCATTAGCAGCAGATCTTTAAAGTCCTTTAAGGTGCGAGGTGGGACCTCCATGGATCTGGACTTGTTTGTCCAGCACATCCCACAGATGCTCAATCGAATTGAGATCTGGGGAATTTGGAGGCCAAGTCAACACCTTGAACTATTCTTCATGTTCCTCCAACAATTCTGAACAATTTTGACACTGTAGCAGGGTGCATTATCCTGCTGAAAGAGGGCACTGCCATCGGGGAAAACCCTCACCATGAAGGGATGTCCTTGTTCTGCAATAATGTTTAAGTTGGTGGTACATGGTGGTCTCCCAGGAGAACATCGCTCAGAACATCACACTGCCTCTGCTGGCTTGCCTTCTTCGAACAGTGCATCCAGGTGCCATCTTCTTCCCAGGTACTGTAGATGATGCACACACACACACACGACCATCCACATTATGTAACAGGAAACATGACTCATCAGACCAGGCCACCTTCTTCCATAGCTCCATGGTCCAGTTCTGACGCTCACATGCCCATTGCAAGCACTTTCAGAGGTGGACAGGGCTCAGCATGGGCCCTCTGATTGGTCTGCAGCTACACAACCTCCTACGCTGCAGGCTGCGAGTTCTGACACCTTTGCCAATTTTTCCTGCTTCCAACACGTCAACTTCGAGACCCTACTGTTCGCTTGCTTATTATATAACTGCATCCTTGATACGTGCTACTGTAATGAGATAATCAATATTATTCACTTCACCTGTCAGTGGTTTTAATGTTATGGCTGACATTATAATATGGTGTATATTAGGCTATATGCAGAATACTATAAAGATAATGAGAAAATGTATTATCTTAAAATTACAACTCAAAATATATTCCAATGATTTATTTTACTCGCAACTGCAAAAATTAATGGGTAGATAATTACTTTAAAGTAATATAATTTGCACCTGATATTACCAAAGTAATTATGGAAATTAAGTTTTCAATATTTCAACAATTATTAAGAAACCTTTACTTGTCACATTAGTTAATGTTTTTCGTAACAGACCCTCCTTCACATCTTACTTTCAAAAGCATAATATAAAATCTTCGGCATGAACATTTATAGCTGAGCAGTGCTCTATTTGCCATTGGTGGCTGTTGCTGTCGTCTGGCCTTCCTATGCTGCAATGTGGCTTCGCTAAATTTTCACGGTTAGCATTTTCTTAATTTATTGCTCGTGCTCTTTTTTCGGTAACAGACCCTTATAAAACACCACTACCAGCCCCCTACAGACAGAAATAGTGCAATAACTTGCCTTGGCACACCAGTGTAACATGTGAGAACTGACTAGATCTCTAATCCAATTCTATTACAATCCGATATGGCACAGCTCCAGAAGAGAGCTACGATTAGCCCATTTCATAGAAGATAAGAAAGCCCCGCACAGGTATATATTCAGACTTATCTTAAATCCAGGCGGTGACCATTGTCTGTAGTCAATTCACATGCTGACAATGAGCTATTGTATACCTGTAAAATTTCTCAATTCTTTTATATCTGGGGTAGATTTATGGCACGATTTACAACAACATTACGAGTACTGGAAAATCTACCAGTGACTGCACTGTATATTAATCTTAACACTTGCTGTATAACAGAAATCAGCCAGTAATAAACGTGAATCTGCCAACAAAAAAAAGCAATAACATAGTGGAAAGAATGATCATGCAATTCGTGTAATAAAAGGCTATTTAGTGCCAAATCCCTTGTAATATTTTAATATTTTAGATTGTGAGAAAACAGAAGGAAACAAAATTGCAGGAATTTTCTGGAGGAACCCAGTACTGTTTTTTGTAGTTTTTCCATGATTTAGATACTATGGGTATTAAATTATTATAAATGTGACTATAATAATCGAGCTCACCATTCTGCATAATGCTTTGTGCTATTATTTCATCTTCCATGGCTAAATGAAATAAGTGAAAATTTTTGCACTTTTTTACTTCTGCAACCCGCCAACATTTTGTCCCTGAGTGAAACTAAAACATACAAGATTCTGTATGATTTGGGAAAATGACACTGTAGCAGTTGAGTGAAACTTCAAAAGAATCCCCTTACAATCAGTCTCGGAAAAATGCTACACTCTAGGTGGTGGAAATTATCTCCAGGTGGTGAAATATTCAGCTCTTGGACATTCCAACGACAAGGCTTCTGGTGTGCGGCCTGATTTTTGGACGAGCCGATTATTTTAGGGTTATATACAGATGATCCATCCATCCGTCATTTTTTAAATTTCATTTGTGGGGGACGATATATGCAGACTAATTATACAAAGCTGGAACAATCAGTGGAGAGAAACTAATAGCTCAGTTTCACATTTGTCGACCTCGCTGCATAATTATGTAAATTTAAATGCATTGTGGAGACTGAAGAGTCACTGAGTGACTTCAGAATCATTCAGCGATTTATAGTGAAATACAAACGCTGAGATGAAGTTACCGCGGGCAAATAACACGCTAGATATCAGTCTTTTTGTATTCCTGCTCTTGACTTTATCAAGTGTATTCTCTGCATTGTGATTTCTTGAATTGCCTGTGTACTTCTATAATTCTTCAACATAATACTGTGAAAATGTGCCTGGGCCCAAAATATAAAAGATATTTTTTGGGGGAAATTGTATAAATAAAAGCTTATGAGATACATTGCAACATGCAGCTTTATCTCACAATAAATAAGAAACATAATCAATATCTGGAATATTTATAAAGCAGCCCTGACTCTGAGCATCTTCCTGAATAGTAACAATCTGCAGTTCACCTTCTGAGGTCTGACCTTGTAACTTGTAACCTTGCAACACTGTTAATTGTATTATTGCTCCATTGTTCATCACAATAAAATAATATACATTTATTCAGGAATGTGATTTCCAAAGGCCTTAATTAAATACATTCAGTGCTTAAAAAAAGGCTTAATCCCATATGTTCTTTAGCACTTCCCAGAAAGCCAGCTATCCTGTACTGCCTCAAATGATTAAAAGCAAAAATGATGAGAAAACTAATAACGTCAAACGTCCGGAGTATTAATATTTGAATGTAGACCAAGCATCTTTACCCTTTCATACCATTTGAATTTGAATTAATTCAGAAGAGAAACTCTGTACTTTAGATTTTGAGTGCCATCAGAATATCTCTGCTATCTGACCATACAGTAGTTAGTTGGCTAGGATCTTTGGTGTGTGAAGTCTACCACTTCGTGCTTTAATTTAAGATAATTCTCAAAGATAAATGGTAGTAAAAGTCAACAGTTAAGATAATTCCTTGCTATATATGAATGTTTGTAACAACCGTTTTCATCTTTCTTTTGCATTTACGGGATTAGTCATTGTCAGCTTTCTGTAACGCATCTTTAAGTGCTGGGGATTGTAATTTTTCACTTTTAGACGGGACTGAAACATTCTTTCATGGGGTGATTCATTGGAATTCATTTTTCTTATGGAGTAAACATCATATATGTACAGAACAAAAATAAGCCTTCATCCATGTATGTGCAACCTATAATTTTAAGATAATGTGCTTTCTGTACAGTATATATGGACCCTGTTTTATTTGCTCAGAAGATCAAATTAAAAGCTATTAAGCTGCAAAGCTAGTTGGCTAGTGAAGGCATCTTTACTAAATTAATTATTTCAATGAGCAGAACTTAATATTAATTATTTGAAGATTAAAGCTTTGTACTGGGTGGCTCTTACTTACAGAAATGGCTACATATAAATTATTCAAATATTTTCCGCGTCTGATTTAAGCCTACTTATACTCTTTTCCAGGCTAACAGTTGCCCACTTAAGCTTGACACAAATCTACCCTATGTCAGTTACCTAGACAACAGGACTCGGAAGCGGGAAACACAGCACTGGCCCCCAGGCAAATCCCCCCCCCCCGCGTCCAATCACGTCTTCACTTATTTTGGTCAAGTGATCATCAGCATGAAGATGACTGGAATTTGACCTTGCATTTCATCTCAATTTCTTGAAGTCTATCATTGACTTTGTATGAGAAGGAATTGTGCTCCCCGGCCTGACTGGATATTCTCTGTTTATGTGTAGTTTGTCGGGGGTATGGCTGTCCCATGGTGGGCATCCATTTACATCATCTCTGCCTATCATGGATTCAGACCCTGATGCCCTAATCCACAGCCTGTGATGGTCAAGGGCGTAACTTTGGCTGGAACATTGGGGGGGTTGAGGTCTCCACCCATTATGGAGGAAACATGATTATTGGGGGGGTTGTATTAGCTGGTTTTGATTTATTGGGGGGGCTACAACCCCCCTATCCCCCCCATAATTTACGCCCTTGGCTATTGTCATATCATTTAGTTTTTAGTGTTTCCTTCATGCTCTGGCCAAATCAGCTGCCTTCTTGATTCCCTTCTTCCCCAAATTTTTGCTAAACCCTTCTCTACCCCCCATACCTAAATTAGGTCCCTATTGTTTCCTCGTATTTCCATATCACATAGCTCCAAGTGTTCCATCCCAGCCAGAAACACAAATAGGCATTTTTAAATGACCTGACAGGCTACCCGAGCTCAGCAGAATGACGCATTTAGAGCAGGCGCCACCATCTGAGAAATTCTAAAAGTTTACAAAAGTCAAATGGAAATAAAAAAAAAATAAAAATCATGCTATATAAACTCCACTGCAAAAAAGAGGGAAAAGTCAGTTTTCAGTGCTGGTGAAGACCGTGTATTGGATTTGAACCTGTGGTACGTTAGAAGACTCGTTCCCCTGAACGGGCATAAAAGCCACTCATGAAAGAATTCCTAGAGTCATTTTGCTACGCATTGATGCACGCTGAGGACAAGCTGTCGTCTCCTGAGACTGACAATGTCATTATCTGTTGTATCAACCCGGAACTGCTTTTACTATGCTGCTGTGCCTTGGCAAGCATTTGAATATATGATTCATATATTTTTAATATATCTATTCAATTATTTATCCATAATCGTTTCAGTATTCGTCATCATTCTATTTCTTTGTTTACTAATATTACTCTTTCTATCACTGGTAAATAATTTTGCACATCATCTTCCTGACATAATAACCAATATATCAATACATATTTGCAGTATTTTGTTTGGGTAATTCGATATAAAATCTCAGCATTATTTATTTACAAGAACCTACGAGCCAATGGACTGTTCCCTTGATTTTTTTATATGTATAAAAAAATCATTAGGGGGTTGATGTCAAAACTACTGTCAGAGTGTCTGGTGTCTCTTGTAAGGATCACAAACAAAATCAGAAGACATGGTGATTTGGCAGCAAACCAAAGATTTATTTGGGAAAGTTGTCCTTTTTGGGGATAGACAGGCCTAATACAACACAAAAGTAAACATGAAAAAATAAAAGGAGCTACTTTGCCATTGGGGAAAAAAAGGCAGAATTTGGGTGTTACACATTATGGAAAAGGGGAACAATAATAGACAAATTGTGGAATATCAGACTGGCAGGCCCCCGTATTGGAGAGGAATCAAACTAAACACAAGTTATCACCTGCTCAGGCAAACATAATTAACTCCAATAATCGCTGTCACCTGATACTCCCTCGCAAAACAGATCCACCACCCAACTCCATATGAACACAACATCCATTTCCTGGAACGAAAGGTCATGTTGAAGGTTGCGCTCACATACACACACACAGAAGGAAGCAGGAATCTGGGGGGTTAGACCTCCGTACTTCCCACTATACCAGCCAAAACCACGATGGAAATCTAAAAATTAATATTTCTCTTGATTAGTCATGTACCGAAAGCCCAAATATACAAAAAAAACATCCATCCATGTTCTATACCTGCTGGTACAATGCAAGGTTAGGGAGGTCTGGAGCCTATCCCAGAATCTATAGGCACAAGGCAGAGAATTACCCATGAGAGCCAACACCATTCACATCTACAGCCAATTTTGTAACTGTGAATGTGAGGGGAAGACTGAAGTACCCGGGAGAAACTGCAGAATGACATGGGAAGAATGTGCAAACTCCGCACCCAGGGAGCCATGACTGGCATAGAACTCTGGTCTCCAGAGCTTCAAGTGAACAACAATAACCCAATATTTTTTAATATATGTACAGAACCATTTCACACACAAATCAGTAGAGATCTACTATCCAGTAGCTACAAGACATATTACATTCTACTGTCAAAGAAGGAAAAATGATTTACTTTTAAATTGCTTTATAAACATCGGCTGCAATATTAAATTGCAGTGAAAGAAGTCGGCCTTTAACTTCAAGGCAAGTTTCACTCCTGCTTTTTACAAAACAACATATCTATAGACACAGAGCAACAGAAATTTCTGGTGAAAAAGACTGTAATACTTGGCTTGGCTTTCGGAACATTTATTGAGTAAGACAAAGGAATGGCTTTCATTTTCACAAGAAAAGATAAGTATGAAGATTGCAATTAGCAACGCTGGTATGTCATGCCAAGCGATTTTAAATGAAATAAAAGGAAAAGCGTGAAATCTGTCCACTACTTGGCGTTGGAAGGTGGATGGGGAAACATAATAACTACTACCTGCAAACTTTACACACACACAAATGATTTGGGATTTGAACCCCTACTGGGCCACCAAGCAGCCAAACCTATAACATTAATTCATTTTCTTAGTTGTATTTGGGCTATGGGATCTGATCCATATTTTATAAGGTTTTCATCTGCTCTTTCTTTCTCTTTCTTTGTTAGAACCAGAATCGTGGGAACTTTCCAGTGGTCAGCCAATTTAAAGTCTTTTCAGCTGAAAAGTTTGAGACAGGACACTGTCTGCCTGTGAAAGGCTACGCGAAACTTTAAGTGCCTTCTGAATCCATTAGGGCTTTACTGTTCTCTGTCTAATGATCACTCTGCCATACACCTCTATGCCCCATGGACAGTCTACAGCTTGGTCAATTTCATTTCCAGAATCATGGGGTATTGAAGGTTTTCTCTCTCCTCTGGGGAATGGTCACGTGGTTCACATCTGAGCGTGTCGTCGATCTTTTTAAACAACTTCAGTCTATAGTATATTGGATTGCCTGTCAAATTTGTTCAAAAAAATCACCTCACAACCTGTGCTGTGCCATGCCAGGACCAGGCAGTGGGTTCTATGGGTTCTATTTGTCTGTCCTCTCTCTACTGACTAGACCGACACATTTTGTTGGGAACCTCAAAAGCCTTCAGTGGTAGAGTGATAGAATGATTTATGTTGGGCTGTAAAAGGCAGAGCATTGTTCCGAATGTGCCGGTGACCTCCTATAACAAACCACTTCAGCTTGTTTGGGCCGGGATCCCATAACTTGGGTTTTCTACTCATGACCCACAAGAGCTTTGATTTATGTAAGGATCGACCCACTTTCATTATTCTCTTTTCTAGGTCTTACAGTGTGGAGCATTGTTTTCTGGCCTTGCTGTAAGTTCTGCTTTGTTAATATAAGCTTTGTGACAAAAATGTGTCCACAAAGGGAACCCAAAGGTTCGTATTCTATTGTGCACCACGTAACATTCTTAAATGTCTATTTTTATTTTAATAATTTAATAGCATTTATTTATTGTTGTTTTTGGCAATATATTTAAAAGTAAGCCTTAGAGCAGTAGACAGCAAGTTAATTGAGGGTGCAGATTCAGGGACCCACAGGGATACTGCTGTAGTGCACTTGAAGATAAGTGGCCACTTTTTTAGGTACGCCTGCTCATTTACACCTACAAACACAAAATCATGTAGCTGTGACTTCATTCATAAAGCGGGCAGACAGGGAGTGCAGTTTCATTTACTGTTTACCAAAGCTTTAGAATGATGTAATGCATATCACCAAAATGATGTAATGCATATCACCAAAATGATGTAATGCATATCACCAAAATGATGTAATGCATAGCATCTAACCGATGTCGAGCGTGTTAAGATATATGGTAGCGAATGTGGTGGATCTAGCATCACAGAAACAGCCGGAATTCTGGAATTTTCACACAATACACGGTCTAAAACTTACAGATGATGGGGTGCTAGGCAAAAAAATGATCTGTCTTCCGTACCTCAAGGAATTCAGGCTGTTCTGCAGGTAAAATGTCTAAAACTCAGTAATGGAATTTCAACAAATAAATATAAACGTAAAAGAATTTTCGTTGGTGTGCAGCTCAACGGTTAAGGGATCTGTAAGCGTGTGCAGAAAGTTTAGTTTGAGTCCTGTGGTTGGCAGAGTAACCACATTAAAATTAAGCCTGTGAGCAAGGCTCTTAACCCAGTTGCTCTGGAGTCCTGTATGCTGGCTGACCTTGGGCTCTGAGCCCAAAACATTCTCTTACCTGTGTATATGAAAACCAAAGAATTTTGAGTTTTGTTTGTTTGTTTTGTGTCTTTCTTTATTTATTTCTTTCTTTTTCTCGTTCCACATAGATGTACCGCAGTACATGAACACTTTACAAATTACGGTAACTGTTTAGCAAAGGAACTGAAACATACTTGGGTTTCAAGAAAAGTACAGTCAAAAGAGGATGGAAGTGGCTAGTCAGACAATTTGGGCTGCTGAAGGCTCATTTCACCATTAAAAGGCCAGAGCAAAGGAGTAAAGCAAGAACTGTAAATGGCCGTCCTTTGCCCGGGCGGTAAGTGTGGAGCCATTAAAGGTAACACAGTCTGCCATCTCTTACTAATTAAGGGATGTTGGGGGAGGGGAACCCAAATGGACAGATAAAGACCCTTAAAACAAACTGCAAAGTCATGTATTATATAAGGCTGAGCCTTTGGGCAGCAGAAACAGAGGAGCTTGATGGGGAACTTACTTCACCCGATGGAATAGGAATGACAAGGTCTAAGTTAAGAAACTGAAAGCCTGAAAGGGACCGTAACTATGGATATAATCATCAACAACATAACTGTGCACAGGAGAAAAACAGGAAAGCAGCAATAGACACAACCTTTTGACCTCCCTGTTAATGATCTGCTAAGAATGTCCAAAAAAAAAAAAAGTGAAAAAATAGGACCTCTAGTGGCCATCTTAAACAAAAACCAATATGCACTTCAAGAAGCCACCACCGGACATACTTCAGAAAACCTTAATACTGTGTTCTCTGCTTTCTAATTTTAGCAGCTTATGCTTCTGCATGATTTACTGGAGCAGATACCCTGACTGAGGATTCTGTAATAGAACTTGAATCAGCTTCAGATGATAAGTCTGTATGTTTAACCATCATGATTCTGCACACCTGCTGTCTTCTCAGTGGTGGGGCATCCTCGACATTAATGGAAAAATTGATTGGCATCAAGCCATGCACATTTGACTGGATTGAAAAGACATCTGTCATGATCACTTTTGCATGACCTAATGTCCATCCGTCCATCCATCCATCCATGCGTGCATCCAGCCATCAGGGCTGATCGGGGTCTCAGAGGGGCCTGGATCCCATCTCAGACAGGACTGGACACCAGCTAAGCGCAAGGTGCATGCGCACACAATCACAGATTATGAACAATTTTGTCTGTTGCATGTCTTTGGGCTATAAACCAGATATGGGTATTTCCTTTTTATTAAAGGTCATTTAGACAAGTTCACAATAGAAATCAGTGACTAATGGAGGAACTGAACACTCACCCAGTGAATCACAAATGAGAGAGTAGATTTATTTTTATTACAAGCAAGTTCAGTTACAGTTTGGTTAAAGAAATTTACTAGACTGACTGATCGCCAGAATCAAAGTTAGGAACACATGCCTTCATAAAATGATTACGTGTTTAATTAATGAATTAATCAATTAATTAATCAATCAATTGATTGACTGATTGGGTAATTAAGAAAGAGCTTCATATAGAGCAATGTAGGCAAATGAAATAAAAATGCCAGTAAATAATAATAAATACAATAAATGTTCCCCAGAGGAACGACAGTGTTCCTGCTTTACCATCTCAAATTTCTCAGTTACAATGGCAAGAAGAAATTTTCACCCTGCTGACAACTGAAAATGTCCCACACACCATTACAAGAAGTGCTGCATATGAGTGAGCTTTTCATACAATTTACATTAGAGATGGATAAAATCTCCATGTTATTATGTTCAGCTATAAATATTCAATTCTGATGTGAAACATGCCCTGTGCCTTAGACTTCACAAATACCAGATAAGATACTAATGTTTTATCCTTCTTTTTATGAACCATCGCAGATCTGAAATTCAAAGGCCTTTTAATCAGTCAGTTGTGGTGTTCCAAAAGTCACTAAGCGCTAAACCACATAAAGAGGCAAACTATGATGGGAGGCAGAGAATTATTTTTAACTTAAGCCACTAAATGTTATTGTATACACATTTACTGGTAGGTTTTGTCTCCTACCACAGCATAAACGTAATATTATTCATAACTGTAGCTTTGCCAGATCTTTTAAACTGCCTATAAATGCGTGTTTAAAAATTGTTACAGATTTTATTGCCGATATTGTTCTATTTCTACTTGCATTCCAGACGCGTGATACAACTCACAAAACAATTATCACTCTCATTCTTTCCCTAAATCGAAGGAAGGCTGATTTACATAGTTAGGGGGGATTCTTTGAGGCCGCATTTAAGTCCTGCATTCCTCACCTGGAGCCAAAGCACATTCCCAGCCTGCGTATCACTGGGTTTATATGCGCTTCGCGTGCCAACATTTCCTGTGCTCCATATCTGGACTGAGCTACCCAATGGAGCAAAGTCATGCAAGATGGGAGTGGTTCCGTTATGAGGTCACGATGGGGGACTGAACCGAGGTTGGAGCAAGTGAGGAGCTCGGCACTGGAGAGCGATAAACATGAGACGGAGACGCGTGAGCTGAGCGATACCAGGAAGCTTTTTTTTTTTAGTTGAAACATGTCGCGTTAAAGGCTCTCGGCAGCGTAGAGGTCTCCGGATTGCGTCTCTCTCTGCATGCAAAGGGGAAGCAGCCCGACTGCCGGTCCGGGTGGCTGAACAGGAAGAAATTCCCGAGCTTGCAAAAAAAAAAAAAAAAAAAACCACAGAGGAAAAAAAAGACGCATGAGTAAAGGCAAGAAAGTTTTCCTTGTTGGAAACATTCTGGAGCGAAACTTTGCTGTTACTGTGAAGCTTTTACAATGCACTTTCTTGGCGGGGTGAGATAGTTGCTGGTTTTGCGCCGCTTTCTTGCGTCTTTTGAAGATCAGTCCTCTTTGGTGGCTTACAAGAACATCAACAAAACTTTTAGGAACGGAAAATATAAAGCTATACCAATTAACGTCTGACACTATACTTGGACCGCATGCTTTTCTTATATCTATTTGGAACACCGTGATTTTTTTGTTGCTGTTTTTGATCGACTATTGAAACAGCTTGCGGTTGGAGCCTGGGTTTTGATTTTACAGTAGTGATTGGGGGTTTGGGGGGGCGGGTTGGATATACATTCCTTTTTCCTACATGGCCTCTTCCAGGATGCACCTTCTTGTGAAATACATACTGATCTCCCATCTTACTATCCTGATCGCGAAGAGTAGCCGGGCACTGCTGTGTCTCCCCTGCGACGAGTCGAAATGCGAGGAGCCGAAGCTCTGCTCCGGTGCCGTGGTGCTGGGAATCTGCGGCTGCTGCTCCGTTTGCGCCAAGCAGAAGAACGAGACGTGCGGCGGCGTGTACGGGCTGTACGGGACCTGCGACCGGGGGCTCCGCTGCGTGATCAGACCGCCTCTGGATGGTGGCTCCATCACGCAGTATGAGGTCGGGGTTTGCGAAGGTTTGTATTGCAACCTGTCTTTAATCTCACATTTGTTCGGAACAAAGTTGCGGAAAAGACATGCGGGCGACTTGGTAACACCAGTACCAGTTAAAGTAACTGTAGGGAAGGGGTTGGGAATGAATAGGGGTCGTGAAATTTGCAGGGGTTCTGCGCGACTGACGTGTTGTTTTCTGGACGTCGGAGCGGCCCGGACACGTGTCAAAACACGTATAGTTCGTACGATCAAGTTGGTAATCGATGCTGATCAGTTTTTAATCGTATAAGTGACGTCCGTACGTCTCAAAATACGATGTCATAAATTTATTTGCTAACTTAAAATTCAGGTAGTTTTGTGTATCCTCATTAACGATACAGATGTTGCGGTTGTTGGTATTGTAGTTATGGAATACTGGAATACTTAACAGCAAAAGTTATCATCCTTCAGCTGTCACTGTTTAACAGCGGGGACAGAGACTGGGAGAGACTGCTGGTTAATGTGTTTGCAGCATGTCGGTTTTCCATTGCTTTTGGGGATTGCTAACGGATTCCATGCTGTATCGGACGCCGTGCCAGTCCCGTTTTTCCGCCGAGGCTTGTCGGTTTTTCGTCGGAATGTCTGCTATGCGCCTCAGTCCCTGCATTTTACACGTTTAACCGATGGCTGCCGAGGGACAGCTTGCAGAACAGGTTGCTGCTTTTCACTGGTGAAATATAGTTGTCAGTGATACTTGGTGACAGCCTTGCGATACGTGTATATACGATTGACGCTATATCTAATTTTTATTGCAATTTAGAAAATATAAAATGTATACGTGACTAAGCAGCCTGACAGAGTGCAGGGTTATAAATAACTGTATTTGTACAGACCCACTCTTAGTATTTAGGTCTTTAAACCTGTAGTAGACTTGGTAAAGCAATGTCGGAACTGGATGCTGGAAAATACCCGTTTTTTAAATGATCTGTCAGGTAAATAAGAGCACAAGAAGACAATAATATTGCAGTTTGCCTCACTGGTGCCTTCTGCTGGAACAAGTTTAAAGGCCCACTATACTGTCAACGAGACTGAAGCAGGACCTGGAAGTTTGAAAGATCCACATTAAAAGCCTGACGATTCCCTAAATGCCTTAAGCTCCCGCTGGTTCTTTCTGCTACATCACATCCTGATTAAACCACAGACTTGCCTGTGATTCCTCTGGCTGCATTTGAAGAGGCAGTCAAGATAGATTTCAGTTAAATGTATTTTCTTCAAGTACTCAAGAGAGGAGGAACAGTAAGAATTACGTTCTGTTTAAGTACATCCCCATAGAGTGAAAGAGTGAATTTACATATGTTTGTATACAGAAGTTTATTGTCCAGCAGTATAGCAATTCAATATTAAGAAAACCATTTTAATATTTCCTGTAACTTAGCTGTCTTACTAAAAACATACACACACAATCATCTTTATAATAGGTATATGTGTGTATATGCAAATATAAAATCCATATGTTATTATTCAGCAGTGAGAACACAGCAGACTGGGGGCTGAATTTAGCCCCCCACCCCTGAAGATGTGAGCTGATGTTTCTGCCCCCTGAATCCCTGTGTAGGCTACCTGTACAGTAGATGTATCACAGCTAATAACAGCTAATAGTGAATGAATGAGGCTATAAATTAGGTTACTGTTGTGCCCCTAAGTGGGTGATCTTAATCGGCAGCGTCTTTGACAAAATCAGTAACTAAATCAACATTTAGATGTTGATTTATGGGGTTTTATGGGTGTAGAATTGGCTTACAGAAAATGAACTAATAGAAACTGAGGTGTTAGTTATGATTTCTTTGAATGTATAAATTAAATAGTTAAAAATGGTGAAATATCAATCTCCCATGCCAGCAGTCCAGTGAAGAGTCACCGTGAGTCTAGCGCAGGCCTATTCAAGTCACAGTCCTCCAGGGCCGAGCCCTGCTGGTTTTCCAGCCTTCCTGTACCGTTGAGCCAGGTGTGAAGCCTCCAGCCAATCAGCATCAGTGATTATTAAACTAGCTACCTGGGAGAACTGAAAACAAGGCCTGGATTTGGAATCGAAGGTCAGATTTGAAAAGCCCTGGTCTAGAGTCTGTTCCAGGAACAGTTGGGCTGCTCTCCACAAGGCACAACGAGCACCTTGGAAGGGAGGCCAGTATATCGCAGGGTGCATAGTCACACATTGCATTGTGGGTAATTTTGGAGAGATCCCAGCTGACCTAACTGAACGTTTTTTTTTTTGGATCGTGGATGGAAAGCCTGGGAGAATATGCAGCATTAACATTTCATGCTAACCTCACACGAAACCTCAGTGGGAGCCCCTGAGCCACAGTTCCATTTGATGTACGGTCATTACTTAGTTAAAATACAGGTATTTACATTCTGAAGGGGAAATCATGTGTCTCACTTCCAGTGTGCTTTTACAAAGGAAGAGTCTGTGCAGTGATCAGCTGTCAGACTCCTGCCACCATGCAAATAGACTATGACTTTCCAATATGTAAGGATTCCCTTTAAGTGTTTAAAGAAACTGCTTCTTTCATCTCTTAAGAACAGTAAGGATTGTAGAGCTCCGTAGATATTCCTAGGGCTCCGCGGCGTGATAGTGTGGGTCATAATGGGAGGATTGGGCAAGGGACGAACACGAAACGCTGCTTGCGTCATTAAAACTCGAAATCCACTTTGCGCTTTCATGCACTTTGACAAGCTTTGCGACGTAGCCTCTGTATCCAGAGTCAGTCTGGAAAAGAATGAAAAGACGGCCAAGGCAAGGTTTGGGGGACTGACTTGGTGACTCACAGGTTTGCCTCCATAAATGTAAAACACAAAGCAGCTGTAATCCATTGTTTGTTTCATTTGTCAGGTTTATTATGTCAACAGATATTCTGTTTGCAAGTTTTCTTAACATACCTTCTGGTAAAAACCACTGTGTTTAATCTGCCTCTGTGTCAGGCAGAATATTCAATTTTTGCTCAATTTAAGAAGAACGTTTAAACGGTTTTATAAAATCATTTATGACTCATGAGTCAGTTTTTCGACCTGTTTCATGAACTGCCACGACTTGTGAGACCTCCTGGTAGGAGCCACCATTAACTCATTGAGTTAAAGACCACTGTAAGGTAAGCATAGTATCCTGGGCACATGCTGATGAAATGAGTGTTTTATGGGCCCCACATTTGCTCAGTAAGCTGTGTCACACTCACCCTATTTAAATAATAAAAGCAGGCTGTGCTGAGAGTTTGGTTTGGATTGAAAAAAATAGACAAATCTGTTTATATCCCAGCCTACAGAAAAAAATGCTGTTAAGTAAGAATTTAATCTAGTGTTTGATGTTTATTGCTGAATTTGAATAGCTCCACTGATCTCTTAAAATATTTGAAATATGACAAACTGTATATTGCAGTGTTATCTTAATTCTAATATTTATGCGTGATCTTAATTCTAATATTTATGAGTGAGTGGAAATGACCACCTAAGTCCAAATATATTTTGTGTGCCTTAAACTTTGCATCAAAGCAGTTTTTCAGTATTCACATTTTGTTGCCTTTAAGTGTTTATTGGCTTATAAGTGTTTATTAGCTTAGACGGGTATTTATGCACATCAACTGTGTAGTACTTTGGCACTAATAAATTATGCATTTTCACTATATTATGTATTCATGTCATAGCTGTTAATACAGGAGAAAACTGAAGTAATAAAACAGGGCACTGTTTTTGAAAATGTGTGCAAAGGCACTGTCATAATTAATATGCTGTATGTTAGCCTAGCAATTAGATACCTGCCATATTGTGCATTTTATTGTTTGATAAAAGGTTGCTAATTTTTTAAAATAAAGATTGACCTATTCTATGGAATTAAACAGGTAACTGTTGAATAATCCTGGAATTTTTATGTTTTAGTGCTGTTTATGTGCAGGTTTGCAGACTAACATAGTGTTAGCTTTAATTTGTTTTTATCTGATATTTTAGCCCATCACTGTGTACTGTGGGAGAACCTAATGATGTTTTTCACTTCCACTGCATCTTTTATTGGAGGATGTATCTTATCAATGGTGCTGTCTTTCTCCAGTACTGCGTATACCTGTACCTGGGCATCCATTGTAAGCTCAGTCTAGCTATACTTACTGCTGTAGCTACTCGACCCCTTGACAGCTGTATGTTTGTAATGTGGCTCTTGCATCGATTGTATGTAACTTTGGACAAAACCATCTGGTAAATAGCTGAATGGAAATATACCTGTAGAAATAAGTGTAACTGGTCCTCTCAAATTGTTGTATGTCATTCATGCCAGCATCAATAAAGCTTTACTAATTAACAGCCATCGGCCATGACTGTAGTGACGGAGAAGCCATCTGAAGCTCTCAGTGTAAGTCATGTCCCCAAAAGGTTAACTGCGGGACTGGTTCTGTCCATGTCCCACTTCCCCAGTTTGGACTGTCTGTTAGCAAACCTCTGGGGTGAATGCCGCTGCACTCAGGTGCTCATAGAGGATACATTGCTGCTTTACTCGACAGCATGTCCTGCCTTTGGGCCATTTGCTAGCACTGTATTGTATTGTACAGTTTTACAGAGAAGCTCTATTTGACAATGTTTTGGTTAGGTCTTGTTTAGTGTTTTAAAACAGGAGAAGTTTACTTAACCATAAACAGTTGCTACTATAAATGATGTCTTTTTTTAACTCAAAACACCATAAATACATTAAAGTACAACATCAACTGTCTTGACAAATCAGAATGATGACTGTCACGGATGGAGTGGTTTGAGACATGTGTGTTGGGTAGGATTTAAGCATTTTGTCATGTGCAAAGTATTCGTCAGACTATAGCCTGCAGTGATAGGTGGTCAGCACTGCCATAATTAAAATGGTGAATGCAATTAAGACATAAAAAATAGCTATATAATAAACATGTAATGGGCAAAGAAGAGAGTTACAGAGAAACAAAAGGTAAATTGTGTATTTGCATATTGTGTGTCTGTGTGTCTGTTTCTGTGTGTCTGTGTGCCTGTTTCTGTGTGCCTGTTTCTGTGTGTCTGTGTGTGCCTGTTTCTGTGTGTCTGTGTCTGTGTCTCTGTTTCTGTGTGTCTGTTTCTGTGTGTCTGTGTCTCTGTTTCTGTGTGTGTGTGTCTGTGTCTGTGTGTGTCTGTGTCTCTGTTTCTGTGTGTCTGTGTGTGCCTGTTTCTGTGTGTCTGTGTCTCTGTTTCTGTGTGTGTGTGTCTGTTTCTGTGTGTGTGTGTGTGTGTCTGTGTCTCTGTTTCTGTGTGTCTGTGTGTGCCTCTGTTTCTGTGTGTGTGATCCAGGTATGCATTACATTGTGAGGCCCAAATGTCCCCACAATGTGATTAAAACCTGTTATTTTGATGTTGTGGGGACCATTATTTTGGTCCTCACAAGGGGAAATTCAATTTTATAAAAATCCGTGACTGCAATCGAAAAACTAAAAATGCCAAAAGTCTCATATTTTGCTTGGTTACTAATAGTTATGGTTAGGACTGGGTAGGGGTTAAGGTTGTCATCGTTAGGATTAGGGTTCTGGCCACAGAAATGAATGGACGGTCCCCACAAAAATATGAGTTCAGATATGAGTCTGTGTGTGTGTGTGTGTGTTTAGAGCATGCATTCTTTTTCTCTTCAGTTCCTGAACAATCGAAAAGGTTTATTGGCATAACACAACTGAAACTGCATTTTGTCAAAAGTGGATTCGAGAAATTGACATAGACACTGATCAGCCTGAAAACTTATCCAGCATTTTGTACTTTTTAGGAAATGTGTTCATAATGCACAAGTGGAAAACGAAGCCTAGAACCTCCTTTTATTTTTAACCCTTTACCTTGAGATCCTGTACTGTGCTAATCCACTTTTCAGTCTCTCACCTGTATATCCTCCACCGGGTCACTGGAATATTATTCTGTGTTCTCATTTAATGTAACAGTTGTAATGGACTGCCGTGTCACTGGCATAGCAAGGTGATGTCAGATCTTCTGCTGTGTTTTGATAAGATCTCTCTGCATGGCTAAGTCACCTTAAAACTATCCCATCTGTTTCAATACCCATGAAACAGTGGGTCAAAATAAGTGCACTTAATCCGAAAATATGGAAATAAGGCAGAGTCTGTGTGCAATTCCCAAGCCAGTCACCATGCATCTTTTAACTTCACAGTGTTTTGGTCGGCAGATCAGCCTAATTTCTTTGAAAGTGTGAATATTTGTTTATTTCTATATGGTGAAATATTTTACAACTGAGACCAAAATAATAAGCCTGGAAAATAAACGTATTGAAAGAGTTGTTCCATGCAACCTATACTATCTTATGTTCTTAGAAAAAGACAAGTAATAATAGCATTAAGTAGTATAGCATAACCGCAAAATCTTAGGAAAACATTCTATAAGAATTTTAAAAAATCATGCTTGGGGCTCAGCTTTGCTACATCCCATAATCTCCTGATGAAGAGTCGCCGCGCTCCACAGCACTGCCTCTCTGCTTGTTTTTCAGTTCATTTTCCTGGAATGTGCCTTTGGCCGGCCGAACTGGCTTAGTGTCCAGACTCAAGCCCACAGGCCCATGCCAAATGGCCTGGTGCTCAAAAAGAAGGATAAATGGTAAGAGTGAAGGAAACAGAGCAGCCGCGGAGATGCCAGCATGCTGATAATTTGTCCCTCCGTTGGGTCTGGGCCAGCATTCCTCAGCTGCTTTCTGAGCAAACTCCAAGCATGTCGGAGCATGACCAGGTAGACGGGGAAGCCGACGAAAATAACAGTCTGATCAAGATGATGCTTTGCATAAAGATGAGTCTCCTGCTCCCCTGACAATGATTTGGTAACACTTTCTATGAAGTGTACATAAGATATAACACCTTTGCTAGCTGCAACGTGCGTCTTTTGTAAATGTTTTTGTCCGAGGAAGGCGTGAGTCACCTCAGCATCCACATTTTCAAACGTGCTTATGTTTGCTTATCTCGTATGGAGTTGTGAAGTGTATGCGCGTGTCGTGTGCATTAATTATTCCATTCGATAATTAGCACAGCAAGTAAACATTCACCGTTAACACTGATATTACTTAAAGATTTTCTGTGAAACGTCTGTGTATTTAATGATGCAAATCTACTTGTCAAAACATTTTTGCATCTCTCAGGGATTTTTAATTCACTCAGGTTCTCACTTATCCTTAAAATCACTTTCGTCATGTTAAGATTTGATCACACTAAGGTTTCAGGTTCATCGAAGAATGTCATTTCTTTATCCAAAGTATTTATTGCACTCACTGAATTGAATTTCTGTTAATTTAATAAGTGCCATGAAAGTGCAATTGTTGACCAGTGATGTATGTTTTATTTAGACATGTAATTAATTGTGCAATTCTTGAAACACCTTGTTTCTGGACATTTGAGATGAATAAATTGTATTGTTGTTTGATTGTTGATCTATTTTGCAGTCATATATTTAACACGTGAAGGATAAACAGTCACAGACCGAAAGCTGAGAGAGTTATTTAGGGTAACGGGGATCCTAATTTTTCGCAACACAGCCAAATATAATATCTGCATGTGTCTGTAAGCAATTGATGATGCTGCTGTGGTGAAAATGTATGAGCAACGTGGATGTCTGTTTATTTTTTGTAAATCTGGAGCACATATTGGGGAAAAGATGTTTTGAGCATGCTCTTCTATCATTAGGATACGGAAACATAATATCGGGAGTCGGGAACTATAAACACCATGATTTGAAGAGCACAGGGTCTTGAGATTGAATACAGCAGAGGAGCCATAAATTTTCTGCCAGACGTGCTGAGGACCCTCCACCAATGTGCGGTTACTAACCATTCATTGTGTTTTTTATTCAAAAATAAGACCATTATAGAAATATGGAGCATAGAAACAATATCGCTATAATTGCAATATACTATCCAAGTGGATTGATTTGCTAAACCCTTGTAAGAGTTGATAAGCTAAAGGAGTAGCAGCTGCAGTCTATAGTAATTGAGGCGTCTGATGATCAGTACATACATTTTCATTCAGAATTAAGACTATGTCTTGTGTATCAAGTTTTATGAACCAGTTGTAATAAACAGCATGCTGAATAGTATAACTCAACAAGTGTTCAGCTTGTTGCATGAATCTATAGCCAATGAAAACTAAAGATGAATATGGTAACATTTTCTGAATCTGTTAGAATCTATGAACACATTCATAACACATTACAATGCATTCATAAAGCATTATAAACATGCCTATAAATATAAAATTGCATGACACATTATAGCCATGTTTATTATGCATTATGACTGCCTTATGAAACTCTCATGTATAATGGACTATAGATACCTTTATAATGCAGTACAAAGCACCCATAATGCTTATACCAGCCAATATAATGCATTATGAATGACAGCTTCAAGTAAAGTCTTACCATGAATAAAAAAATGGTGTACTTCTATCATCAGGAATGACACCTGCTCTGTGTATCCTTCTTTGTTTGTTTTCCTACATTCAAGGAATCTTGTTCACCATTTTAGACACTTCTGTATTGCAATAATTACATATTTAGTTTCATTTTCTAAAAAGTTTGAGTGATCTTAGAAATCACTAAATTCCTTACTGAGTATTGACTGGGGAAAAAATAAAAGATCCGCACAGCAGAAAAATCATGACTATATTGTTGCAGTGTCTGTTTTGTTCTTGTCTTTATATACCCGGTCATACGTATTTTATAGAGCCGCTGTCATCTGTTTGATGGATGCAGAATGTAAAATACTGTACGTAACTTTAGGAAAGCATCACATATTTTGGCTTTGAAATTGACCTAATATATGAATCTGATAAAAACCTAAAATTAGAACATTTAAGTTGATGTGAATGTTTAAATGTTAAAGTTCAAAGTTTACCTGTCCAATAATCATAAAGAATAATCCTTTTGCGCTCATGAACTTTGTTTAGGTTTCAAATAATTGAAGTTCTCACTTCTGAACCTTTCCTCTCTATTCTCTCCAATCAGATGAAAACTGGGACGATGACCAGCTTTTGGGATTCGAGCCATGCAATGAGAACCTGATTACGGGATGCAATATCATTGACGGAAAATGCGAATGCGACAGCGTGCGGACATGCAACAACCCCTTCGAGTTCCCCAGTCAAGGGGCCTGTCAGGCCGCCCTTAAAAAGATTGAAGGTAGGCCTTGCTGTTGTTCGTGGCACTCTGCATGTTCATGTCGATGTTGTTCGATCAATAGTGTATTTTCATTAGAATTTTTCGAAGTCATTTTTAAATATGCCTTTTGATCGAACAACATCAGCTTTTTTAGATGTGGAATATCACACTTTTTCCTTCGGAATTCTGAGATTTCTTTTATTTCAATCATTCATTTTTGTGAGGCTTAACGATCTAAGATAATTACTCATTTCCTGTGGTCCTACTTCTTGCAGCCCCCTGATGTT
>JAODJU010000025.1:11036908-11072492 GCA_026776725.1 Gnathonemus echidnorhynchus
GGGGGGATAGTTAAAAAAAACCCTAAGCTTTTGGATATTGGTACATTCTCTGTCAACAGTTGGAGTAACTAAGAATCTAATATATGGTCATTAAAAAGTTCTCGGCAAAACAGAATGTTCTGAATCAATGAAAGTCCACAGCAAATTTTTCATGCTACTTGAGGCTGTGTTTATGGCGTAACGGCATCTTAGACTTCTGAGTTCATCGCTGCACCTTGTGAACCCTGTCTGCAGTTTCTCCTGTCATGTATTAATAACTCCATAGAACACATGTTGGGAAATAATTTGTGGACACTGGCTGTGAGAGTTCTGCATGACTGGCCGCTCGCTATGAGAGCAACGCAGGAAGTTTACCTCAGCAGCAGGTCGTGGAATATGCTGTCACTGGGGAGAACAAGGACGAGCGTGAAAGTGATCAAGGACAGACGGCCCCCCCTCCCTTTTTTCCAACAGACGCACAATGTTGGGTGTTTCCTAAGCCATAGTCCCTCTCTGTCCTGTGTATCAGTGCTAATTAACCAGAGCTATACTGAATGTGTATCAGACCGTTGGAAAATATGTATCACGTCCTGTTTGCCTTACAGCTGGGTGGTTCTCATGTGGCTTTTCCAATAGCTTTGTACTTTTCAGTCAGCCTTATCCAAGCTGCTTATTTCATAAGACAATGCTAAAGTAGAGCAGTGCTGTAGTGCTTTAACACATGTACTTCATCCATCTGAATTATGCATGTTGTTGCCTAAGGTCGAGGTGCTAAAGGAGCCACCTGTGAACAGCTTAAGCTACGCTGCTGCACGTGTGTTTGATCTCCGTAGATCATCTTTAGTTTTCAGATGGTGTCAAAGTCTGTATTAAGTTTTTATGAAATGTCAGTCTTTATTAATTAATTGTGCTTTTTATATGTAAAGCAAGAACCTTTTCATGGGCATAGCGTTTCTCTTCTAGTTACCCAAGGGTAACTACCTGTCTCAACTCAAATTAGGACAGGGACATTAACAATGTGATACTTAATTGCCATTTCGGTGGTTCGTCCTCTTCAGAGAGTTTCAGATTGTTTTTCAGTCTGTGCTTATTTTCAGGTTCTTATGCCAGTGTGGAATTTCATCATTATCACTGTAATTCTGGAGTTCAAAAGATTTCATTCCTCTTGGCGATTCAGATACGTTATCAGCTTAGCTGACTGCTCTGTCGTTCAAATATGTCAGTTTCCTTTGTAATCCCACTCAGAGTTAAATCAAATGGCATTTTTAAATGATCCTTTAACCTGTTATCTCCCTCCTACATTTGGACAATATCTGAAAATTCATCTTTTTGTAAGTTATAAGTAAATGTTTTGAACTCTCAGGCCTACTGAATGACAGGACAACAATTTGTTTTATTTTTAATGCTAATAAAAGAAAAATCACCAGAAAGGAATTGTGGCTGTTTTCAAATAGGATGAGCGTCCATTTAAAGAGTACTGCTTGATAGTCTGTTTCCTGAAATCTTGGACCTAAGAAGATTCTCTTCAAGTTTCAGTTGTTTCCCCAGCCTCTCAGTTGAGTTCTTTTCTCTGTTCCATAAAAATATCACATCGTAGAATAAAAAATAAAAGTCATTCAAGCTGTTTTATTCCATGTGTATAAATTACCCATGAGTCCTCCTGTCTCTGATATAAGGAATCCAGGCTTGCCAAGTCAGCCTGTGGATTCCAGACCAGCAGGCCCCCAAACCCCATCCCAAGATATCAAGACTTGCGTCAAGGCTGCCATGTCGTATTCATATGAATGAGTCTTTCTTTTTTATTGTCCCGTAAAATTATTATTGTTAGGCTGGTAGTAAGTTGGCCATGTTTAAATAAATTCTGCAGTGACCTCAAGACTGCATTGTGTGAAATTATAAGTATATTTCTAAACTGCTCAGTGCTAAGTCTGATCATTTTATTTAGAAAAGTCAGCTATGTTTTGAACATAATACTAGCAAATGTATTAAATTAATGTATATAACTATTGTTGTAGTACCAGATATTCTATGACTGTTTAGGGGCATTAAAAATATATTGAGCTGAGCTGAACTGAATTTTGTAAATTTAGTTTTCAGCTGCAATTTAGGGATTGCTATGCTGAAGAAAATCAGTAACAATTATCCATCCATCCATCCATCCATCCATCCATCCATCCATCCATCCTCTAATTGCTTATACTAGACATAGTGACTGGGACCAGGCCCCAGTCCCAGGCAGCACAGGGCACAAAGCAGGCCTTCGCTGTGGATGTGCTGCGGCAGGTAGTGCTTCTGTCTAAAGATACATCTTATTTCTCCCTAATTCCTGTGACAACCATGGAATTTCAAACCTTAAAGTTTTTTTTTCCACTTTACTGAACATCATATTCTTTTATAGACCTTTGCATTATATTCTGTAAATCTTGCTCTATATCTCAGAGGAATGACAGGAAAGAAATTTCATTTTTTTTTTCCACCTGGAAAGAATGAGAAATAGAAAGTGGGTTTAACAGATGATTTTAAGATTTAATCAATAGTGTTGTGGTAAGTGCAGACATAAGAAGCATACCTGTCATAGTAAAGATTTACTACAAAGTGGTTTATAACTTTCCACTACAAAGACTTGTTGAAACACGAAATCGCGTTCCAGTTGTTATATCCAGATTGATATATATATATATAAACTTTAAATTAAATTTTGTGTTTCCATCTCCCTGTTCCTGATTCTTGTCATCGCAGTAATATACCACAGAGCGCGCTGTGCCAGTTTTGGACAGGCTACCTGCTTCTTGAACTCTGTTGCTTGCACATGATTGTGTTCATTCTACTTGATGTTGCTGATTTGCAGTGTCGGCCATGTGGTGGAATTCTGTAGAAAGATGATCATTCTCACAGTGACAGTGATGAATGACGGGCGAAAGCTGCTGCTATAGGCCTGTTGAGCACTTTTCAGCAGCAGCGGGTCTTTGGCTGGCGGTTGCTTGTTCCTCAGAGTTTTCTGCTTGGGGATGGTCAAACATGATTGCTCACGCATGCTGTACTGCTTTGCTAATATGTACAACTCAAGTACTGAAGATCAATTATGCGTCCCAGTTTTTCAGGTTATTGAGTGTTGTGCTATGCTGATTGCTTGTGACTCTATATTGAATGAGTAGTTGGGAAATGGATGAATGGATGTTTGAGGATTAAAGGAATAAACCCTTTCCTTGATGCAGAATGCCTAAAGAATCGATGTGCGCATGTTAATATCTCCAAATGCCCGATACTGTTTTGTAGGATAAAACTCTCGTTAGCAGATGAACATTCTTATTCTAAGGGAGATTTTACACTGGATTGAATGCTGAAAGCAGTGCTAAGGGCTAAATGCCCATCCACTACCAGATTTAGGCCATATAAAGCTGAACTGATGCTTAAAGCCTTGAGCAGTAGCTTTAAAGGCAGTTAAAGGCAGACACAGCCTTTCCCATGATTTATCCATTTCAATTGAAACCAGCCCCCAAGTGAATTTATTTGCCTTTTTAGTTTTTTTTTTTGACTGAGGAATTCTCTGGCAAAGCTTAGTCTAAGTCCGAGGTTGTTTCAAGTCCAGTAATTCAGTTGTAAGCCAGCAATGGCACGGATGGGTTTCCATGATGGTTGGTGTTTCCATAGTGATTGATCACCAGCCCCAATACCTAGAGGTAACCCAGGAGATGAAAATCAACTGGTCCTGATTAGCCTGATTGTCTTCTTTGGGTTTGTATAGTTTCTGTTGGGCGGGTTTGTGAAAGCAGGGTTAGATGGACACTTGGTAAAACAAGGTTCAATATGCAGCTACCGCTGGTGCTGAAAGTTATTTACATTTATATAAATATGTAGTGTTCTGTGTTTTAGTCAAATTTGACTTTTTCTGCCCAAGGGCTCATGTCGGTGTTTGGTTGCTAATAGGTGCTGAGCTGGGCCTGTGAAGGGTTAGGAGCCCACTGTCTCATGGTGCTTTCCCTGGCATGCATGGACTGAGCTGGGCCTGTGAAGGGTTAGGAGCCCACTGTCTCATGGCGCTTTCCCTGGCATGCATGGACTGAGCTGTACCCAGGCCGGATCTCTATGAGAGACCACTGTTTCACTGTACAGCTCACTTCAGTTTTCCACTGCAGAAGGGTTGGCTTTGGAGAACGACAGCGATTTCAAAACGAGGAGAAGCTTATTTACTGTTCACGCTGGGTGCATCTTGATTTACTATGTGCTAATTTCTGCCAGCAAGTCTTTGAGAATTGCGGCCTTATTTTAGCATCAAACGCTAGCGGAATTAGAATCCGCTTGCATAAATTTGCATTAGGAACTCATTTCGTGTTATCGGGGATGCATCAATACATCGCAATGTGCAATACTACTAATTATAATATGTAGAATTATGCCCTTCCTTCCTTCCTTCCTTCCTTCCAATAATCCAGGGCTCTTCAAATCTGGATCTTTTCCAAATCCACGCCTTCTGTTCAGTTCTCCCATGTACTTAATTTAATAATCATTGATTCTGATTGGCCAGAGGCTTTACACCTGGTTCCCATGTAAAGGAAGGCTAGAAAATCAACAGGGCTTGGACCTCGAGGACCTTGATTTGAATAGCCCTGCGATTATCCATGCATATTGATGCAAAACACCAGAATCTCCGTGCATTTCGGTCAATCAGACGGTAGTAACACACACTCTGTTTGGTCATGCTTTCGGCCCTGCTGTTTAGCAGTGCCATGACAGCACCGGTATAAAACCCAGAGATAAAACCTGAGTATCCAAAACACAAGGCTTCAAGTCAGACCATGTATTCTTATGAGCAACATTATGTTCAAATTTATTGGATTGAACGCATATTATATGTTTGTTATGGACAGTCCACAGCTTGCACAGATGCCTGATGACATTTCCCTGTTCAGCTTTAGATCTGTCTGGCTGTTCCTTCCAGTCATGCCCCTCTAGGTATCTCCATCACACGAAGACCACAGCTTGTAGGGGATTCAGCACCTAGGAGAAATCCTACCTGAGCAGCTCTTAGCTTGAGACATATGAACATTTCTACACCTGTCTGAGGTCTTCCACCATGGGGAACTCCAGAGTAGGGGAGGCTCTACCCCGGCTTGTGCAGCAGAAATCCCCCCAACCCCGACTGGCAACCTAGTTCCTAGCAGGGTATGTGCTCTGCTCTCTTGGTATGTTGCATATGGGTCTTGGTTGGATCTTTTGTCTGGCTTCTGCCCACAGCCTGGTTTGGTCCCAAACAGGAGACATGGCATGCAGAGACCAGCACCGCGTTAAGGTGATGATCCTTGGGGGGGACATTCGCTTGATACGAAAGTATGTGTAGAAGTCGGATGCTGTCATGGCGAGTAGTTAGTTTGATAAACAAGGTGACTTAAACTAAGGCATTGTTTTTCAGAGATTAGTGATGGCTGTTTATAGAAACAAGGCCACAGTACAAGCTGGGAAAGGCTCACAGTATATCCAACATACTACTAACTAAGCAAAAAACATGAGTTGGTCATTTTTCTTTTGGGAAGGAATAGGGCATAGATGACCTGTTGGAGCTAGACTGTGCTTGTTACAGGAAAACAGATTAGAGAAGAGATCAGAAGCACAGGGTCACTCCTATCAGTGTTAATCCCAGAAACGGAATCGCTCCATGTAGTAAGTTAAGTATGTAAATCTGCCAGGACAGACCCCAACCGTCCGAGGACCTACAGCATTTTCTTTTTGAGGAGGGCAAGCTATGAGATACACAGAACAGAATTCTGACTGATACATTTTACGGTATTAATTATGTAATACTGTATAATAATATCATGAAACAACAAACAGTTTTAAGGAATATTTCAGCCTTTTAACTATTGAATGTTGGAATGTGGAAAAATAAGCTTCACTACAACGTTTTGAGAATAAAAGTTAAATTATTATTATTATTATTTTTTACATTTTTGTCCCTGCAAAACCCAAACTGATTTGGTTTGGGTGTGATGCCTGTACTGTCTTACTCTTCTCACACTGAACTGATTCTTTATGTATATCAGACACATGTAGGTTGCTTTCTAATTTTTCTTTCCGTGAATTTGTTAATATTTGTGGTTGTATTGCATTCTTTCGAACCCGGCACCCGACTAACTCCATCTCCATCTAAGTCACTCCTGAGTCCTAGTTTCATCTGGTGCTGCTGGCTGTGCTGCCTGAAAAAGCTCCACCTTCCCCCCTCAATATCCCTATTCCATATAAAGCACATTCCCTTTTAATTTCTAATATATGTTGGTGTTGCGGTAGCTAATGGCTGTGAAAATAGCAACAGTAATGGCAGCAAGGGGCAGCCTTTTCTCATATAATTCTTATTAATACAGGTGCTTAAGTAGCTTTATATAACACCTGTACCCATTTAACGAAAGGCATTTTAAAGATTTTGTCGTTGCTGTGAGATTTATTGTGGCCCGGAGAAAAGAATGTTCTTAAAGCCCTCTGATAATTTTAAATGTATCATTAATTTCCTTTCTCACGCAGAATGTTACCTTCAAGCCCTTTGATGTGTTTTATGAATGATTTAAGCTATATTTCATTAAATTAATTCAAACACAATTTTACCCCATATTCAGTTTCATGTCGACTTTCATATACACCTATTGTTTTTGTACATACCCTTTTTTGCGTTCGAAACATCAATGATTTAGAAGATACAGACAGGCTAACATGCTTTTACCTATATATGGTGTAGTTTGCTAACCCGATAGTAGTATAAAATGCTATATATAGGTCAATATGTTCATAAGACATCAACCATGTAATCACTTTAGGGTACAGATGACCATGTAAATGGCAGCGTTATTTGTACCCTCAGGGAACTGCTCGCTCATAAATTACACCTTCTGATATGCAAACTTTGCTCTTCATCTTTTTACGTTTGATGTACTCAATTTTTGTAACTGGGTTGAAATGGGGCTGTGGGAGGGGGGAGCTGATGTTTTCTGCCCATTTGATGTGCCTTGTAATCTTGCTTCAGTGTTGATTTTATGTTTTTGTTGCTCCTGCATTTTTATATACACTTTTCGCATAATAATGATGTGTTAAAGGTAGCAGCTAAGCAAGTATCCAATGAAAACTCCTGTAATTCGTTTTCAGACCCAGCACAACATTTTAGGGATCAACGATCTACTGGTTCCACAAAAAAATGTGGACATTTAGACTTACGAAATTTTCTAAATTTGCATTAGCCAAAATGTTATTTTGTAAAACGTTTAAATGCTATAAAGTCAGGGACTTATGTTTGTGAAATTATTACCTATTTACTTTAAAATTGTAACATTTCACTTTTATTATGCTTTACCAGTTACCTTTCCTTGCATGGGTTTTTAAAAATGTATATTAATAATAATCAATTATAAGCAATGTGAGAAACACAGTAAGATGGTGGCTAAAATTATTTACCTAAGAACAAAGCTGTGTGTTGTTGTTTAACCTATAGCGTTTGTAATATGTAAACACAAAACAAACTGGAAGGGGATGAAACTGCATTATTCATGTGAGTGCGGCTCCTCATTGCACACTGGGACAGATTGGTCCTCCGTTCCGCTGGCTGTAAGCCAGACATCTGGTTCTTCATTTTATTACTCCCCCGTGTCTAACTGACAGCAGTCCAGCTGTAGCTCGGAAGACTTGCTACAGGGTATTTGTTGCCTGGGGGGAAAAATCCTGCCTTCACATGTGGAATAAAGCAGATACTTTTCCCTACCTGTAAGAAAGCAATTTAAATACCATAAATATGTTTGCCTGCTTAGGGTTGATTCTTCTTTTTGTACAAACTGATTTTTTCAATATATTACAGGAGCTTCTTGTCACTTCTGTGATTTTCTTGCTCCTTAATTTAGGGGATCCTTGCTTCTACACATTCTGTCTGGGAAATAAAATGTTACCAAACATTGCAATTGGAAAAAGAGACATTTCTGGTAAACCCTTTTATAATCACACATTAAAACCATCAAACTATAGTTTAATTATTCTTTCAATTGTGGTTCTTTTGTTTTTGTCATTGAGCACTATGCCACCTGCTACTTGTTTAATGATGACAAAAGTAGTTTTCTTTTTACACTGTGACTGAAAGCAATCTCTAATATGATTAAGAGAAAAATGTAATTTGTTTGGCAAAGAAATATGAATGTGCACATATCCCTTTAATGTGTGGACTAACATCAGTGGCAATTAAATTGAACTAATTATTGTTCTGATGAACACATTTAAGCTGTGTATACTGGGCCATTGTGCATTTAAATCGATTTGACTGGAAACCAGTTGACAATGAGTGACCGACAGTGCAGTAGAGAGGCTATGTTTCTGATGCTTATTTGTAAAATGTCATTGGCAGTGGGATATGCATTCTTTACCACTGAAACATAGAAGTGAGGTTGAAATGTATTTGTCCTGGATTGGTTCTGTTATTCATATTTGTTAATCTTCACGGTCTAATATTGTGCATGGTCTTTTTTGTGTGTGTTTTATAGTACAAACCTCCTCTGGACATGTATAGATCTGCGATCACACTGTGCAAAGCATAATTAAACCGCACTATAAAAACTCACAGGAACATTGATGTTTCATTATTTTATGCAGCCGCTATACAAATAGCCAGTTTCCAAGTGAGCCGTGACATTTAGTTGTCGTCATCTTTTGTGATGTGGATTTCAGAAACCCGGATTCCTGTAGGGATCCATAGCAGGCCACGTTCCAGGGTTCCCAGTGGTGCTCTGTGGTACTACTGCTGTCAACTTTGACAGTTAAAAAGTTTCAGTGAGGTAATTTAGTAATGGTACCTTTTCATTTGCAGTCAGAATGAGTAACTGAGCACTGCTTGTTTACAGCGAAATAAACTTTTCGTTTTAATGTATATATAAAATAACTTGTCTATACATTTGTGCAAATATTTATTACACTTCAGTGACTATTATCCTTAAAAGGCACCAATTTGCTTTTATGTTGAGCCTTCACGTCTATCTAAATATGACTTCAAGATATATAATGTTAAGATAATGTAGTACTTCACAAGATTCACAAAGAATCACAAATCAAAAAATGTTGATTTGTTTTCCTCACCTAGCAGGTCCTGAATGATGTTTAACATTGCCAAATAACTGTTCCTTTGTCTTCTTTTGATTTATTTTTATGTCATTATTTTATAATAATTAAAAATAATTTGTTTAATATTTTTATGCAACATTTGAATTTGAATTATTATTTATATACTTTTATCTACTTTTTTCCCTTCTCCACCATCTGGGATGCAGCAACAACATAGGTGAATCAGTTGCCGTAGAAACCTGGAACCTGGTTTCCTTAGTTACTAGAAGTCAGAAATTATATTGTAACAATTAGGATATTTATAATATCTTGAACGTACTGAGGATATGTCACATGATCTTTATATCTGGTTCTGTGTACGGATTCTAAGCATGCATGCTGTGCTTGTCTGCTGGATTTTTTCTGGTCTGTGAACAGAAAGCTACATTGTGACTATATGTTATGATGAGTTGACTAGTTTGCTGCTGCATTTGATCATTTTCATTTGTTTGGCTATTCTTTCTGCTCCCAGCTCAAGTAAACATTTGTAACTTATGGGTGGTTAGGAAACTAAAATAACCTTTGAGGTTATTTTATGCCAGGCTTAACCTTCTTAAAAATTGATAGGTCAAATAGCCATTTCAAGATTACATGCTGGATACATATCCATGTCTGGGTTGCACCTTTTGCTATGTAACAGTATTAAATTCCTTAGCTTTTGCCAAAATTGATTGTTGTTTTCAGTATTTGTTGTCATCGCTCACTGATGCTGGGCTTTGCCTCACAAACCCTTTGTTCTATGTTGACGTCTGTTTCCGTTTTTCTTTTGATTGTATTGGTTTTCTACCTGGAGTTATTCCACTGACTAATACAGGATAAGGAAATTGATGAATTTATGTATTTGAAATAATGATGTACAATGAATTGCCATTGCTCTTTGGATTGTGTGCATACTGTGTGACAGAAACACACAGTAAAAATTATGTTACCATTGTTGGTTAATCTTTGTGTATATTTTGTATCACAGCCATTCAGACATCTCATTGTATGAAAGCTTTTAACATATAATAAATGAACACATTTAAATTCAGTTTCTATTAAATACTTCATTTAATCAATTATAGTAGATAGCACTACTACTTTAAGTTAATATGCTATTAAAATGCCAAAATGACAATAAACACATTCATTGAATATTTCTAACAGTTTGCAGTGGAATTATACTTGAATTACTTGAATATACTGGAATTAGATGAGAGGTAGATGAATCCCTCTAAGCCTCTGCCATTCAAATTACCGTCATATTTAGGTATTTCACAAGACAAATTAGTCGCCTTTCACTTTCACTTCATATACTGTGATCTAACTAGATGGCTGGCAGTTGCTAATCTTCTGTTGTCCATCTGATGCTGCTGGGCAGGTAAATATTGTTTGAAAGCAAATGTAGTAGCTGTGTTTATCTCAATTTCTGAAGAATAAAAGATTGATTCAGTTTCATTTTTTCTGTTTATGACACAAGGCTCATAATAGAAACCCAGTCTTGAAATTTTCCCGTTCATTGTTGTATTAAAGCCTACACAGAATTTCCCACTTGAGATCAATAAAGTATGTCTATCTGTCTACAATGTAACAACAATTAAGAGTTGAGTTATTCCATCCAGGTCCCCAGCCACCACTACAATCTTCACCAGGATAATTGGGTAGAAGATGGAGCGATGAATCATTCACACATATTTTAGATTTCTCGACTTCATTGGTTAAGCATAAACAGACAGTATTTGTTTTTATGTGTGACCTTTCCACTTTGGGTAAGTGGCAGGGTGTACAGATTTTAGCCTCAGATATTTACTTGCTCCTCATCTTGGATTCATCTGCCTTCGTGAAACAGAAAGTGAACTAGAGTACAGAAACTCTTTACTGAAAGTGTGTAATGTTTCTCCGTCTCAGGAAATGACAAAAAGGTTAATTGCATCTGAATGCAGTGAGCATGCAGTGAGCATGCATGGGCAGCAACACATTTTTTTCTTTTTTTTTGGTATGTATCTTCTTTGGAAAATAATTTATTATTGTAATAGATGGAGTCTGGCATTGGAATCCAGACTGAATTAACTCCAGTGCATCACCTTTGTGTATATATGAGCCAGTAGACCCTGTGTCTGTATAATTTTTTCCAAGATTATATAGTTTTATTGCTTTTCTGATTCACTGGCATGCAACATAGTTTTTTCCGTGATTTACTGTTTAAAAGCTGAAGGGGTTTTAACCTCCTGGCTAATACGTAAGTGAGCATTGCTTATCATGACTTGTGAAGAAAATGTGAAGCATCTTTAGCTGAAGCCTCTGTCTTCAGACGGCACTAGGGGCAGTGACATGTCATCTTATGAGTTTTTAAATTACAGTGGTATCGTTCCGCAGATACAGGCAGTCCAGTTAAGACGCACAGCTCATACTTATGAAAGGGCTCCCATACAGATTATTATATAAAAAAATTGTGTTAAATACAATAGTTTGTCATAACCATTTGGTGGCTCGAGGTACAATACAGCACTGTATTTAGTTAATTTTATTATTACTATATAATAATTATCATATATTATTTTTCAGACTTATCAGCAAATTTGACTTAAAGATAGGGAACAGATTTCGTTTTTTGTTGCTGTTGTTTTTTACTTCTTTTCTTTTCTGTGTGTGTTTGTGTCTCTTAAGGGTACCTTGGTAGCTCAGGGTTGGCACTGCTGTTTCCCGACGCCCTGTGTGAAGTTTGTAAGTTCTTACCGCATTGTGCAGCTTTACCTCTAGGTATTCCGCTCTCCCCGGGTTTCGCTGCTTCCCTCCCACACTCCAACGAAATTCCGTTGGGCTGACTGGCGCCTCTGAACTGGCTTGCAGTGTGAGCGTCTATGTGCCCTTTGATGGGCTGCTTTTCCATCTGGGGTGTACCCTGTCTTAAGTAACCCCCCCCCCCACACACACACAACCCTGACCAGTATAGATGGTTAGAAGATGGATATACATCATGAATATTTTTCGAAATATGTCACTTTTTTATATTTATTATTTCATAATTGTGTTAAATTCATAATTGTAGATTTATACATTCATAATTGTAGATAAATGTGTCAGATGTTGGGTTTTAATTCCACGAAGAATGAAATCTGTTATGATTTTGATGTAACCAGATGGATTGATTGATTGATTGATTGATTGATTAGCCTTATGTGCTCTCCAGAACCTTTCCTATATGTCTGTGTCATGGAGATTCTATAACTTACAAAATATCGTTTTTGATATGTAGCGGCACACAGTAATATGAACTTTGGCTTAATTCGGAGATGCTTTCACAGTCTGTTTAATGGCGGTAACTGCTTCTTTCGATGACTAAGACCCTGATAACACACACAGTATCGCATAATAAAATAAGCCCCAGTACTAATTTATAAATCCTTCTGGCTGAGAGGTGGATTCATTAAAATAGCATTTTTACAAGAAAAGCCTGCAGTGTTATTAAGTCCAGGTTTGTATTTCAGCTCAAATGTTATCTCTTTCATAGCTTGTTTTTGTTTTATTTGCGTCTTCCTCAACATGCCTGAAGGCCTTTGGCCAGAGCGGAGCCAGAGCTTTGGCCATAAGGCCCGGCCCTGTGACTGGCTTCCCTCATGCTGTTTAATAAGAACATTACAGCTTCAGTAAAGTTTCTAACTTCAGGTTCAAGTTCTGCACCTTTTCCTGACAGTGCAAGTTTGCTCAAGGTTGTCGGGTAGCCAGTTGACCATGGAGCTCTGGAGAGTTTAGTTATTCTTCTGACCAGAACAGTGCATGCTTTTTTCCCCTATTCACTGTTGTCTCCACTTTCAAAATTGTATTATTTCCTTTTTTCATGGTATTGTTGCTAAAATATTCTTATGCTCTTTGATGCAACTGTGTTGAACTGAATTGAACTGAAGATAGCTTGAATTGAAATGCATTGAATTTATTTAAATAACCAATTTACTATGTATTAATATAACGAAGAAAATCTTGTTCTAAGGGTTTTTATGTTGGATATCGATTTCCCTCGACATGAACCAGCAAGCGTTTGACCATACAGTGAGGTTCTTCATTAAGCACTGGCCCCACTGTAACATTAGCTCATTATTGCTTCTGGCTCCTGCAGAGGAGAAGCCGGATTGCTCCAAGGCTCGCTGTGAGGTGCAGTTCTCACCTCGGTGTCTGGAGGACTCTGTGCTGATAGAAGGCTATGCTCCTGCGGGGGAATGCTGCCCACTGCCCAGCCGCTGTGTCTGCAACCCCGCTGGGTGCCTGCGCAAGGTCTGCCAACCAGGCTACCTCAACATCCTGGTGTCAAAGGGTTCTGGCAAGCCTGGAGAATGCTGTGACCTCTACGAATGCAAGCCGGGTATGTACGGGACGAGCTATGTAGCTGTTGTGACCGTTGCAGGATGTTTTGACCAGTGAAAAAGAACGTTTAGTGATTTATTTTATATTTTACAAGTATATGCGGATGCTTCTTGCTTTACGATGGTTCACCTTACGATATTTTGACTTTATGGTGGTGCGATAGTGATGCACATTCAATAGTCAACTTTGAATCCTGATCTGTTCCTGGGGTAGCAATATGCTGTACGGCACGTTATAGCGATGTCGGGAGATAGCTGCATCCACCCAGCCAAGTTTCAGGTGTGACGATTGTAAGCGTAAACACCTCATGCAGTGTTTAATAACGTAATCATACTTGCAGTAATTTTTTATTTACTTATTCAGTGACAGTAATTATTGACTTATTTATCATACCATATTCAAATTCGACATTCTCGGCTTAAGACTGGTTCATCAGAGCGTAACGCCATCGTAAGTTGAGGAGCATGTGTATTCTCTCTTCATTTCATAAATATTTCACCACACCCTTCCTTTAGAGTAAATCTGAGTTGGGAGTCACTGTATTTGGGATCCAGTTGATTCTTTTGGGTATTCAGTTGCTTGGGATACCTTTATTTTTTATGCGATGTTAAGTCTTCATATGAAATAGTGAATTTCCATATATGGAAATGACAAAATTAGCTTTCACGTTTGTGTCCTTATATATGTATACTGTATATATTTTCATTCACGTGTATCCCTCTGCAGTTTTCAGTGTGGATTGTAGTACAGTGGAGTGCCCGCCAGTGCAGCAAGTGCAGTGTCCCCCTGATAGCTATGAGACACAGGTACGCCTGACCGCTGACGGCTGCTGCACACTACCCACCAGGTAAGACCATCCCTGGGGCGATATGACGGGCCCTTTGCTTGTCCATCTCCTCCCCAACTCCACCCCCATTGCTGACTGAATATTTATGCTGTAAACATAAAAAATCTATTTGTGGCACCAACATGAGCAGGTCTCAGGTTTACAAGCATTTGGATTCTAAAAAATTCATGAAGCTATATTCTTGTCACACCTTATTTGGTTGCTTTTTTTAAAATTTATTATTACATTTCCTTAACGTGTGTCAGTGTTGTGCTGTTAGGTAGGCTATCAAACTTTATAGTAAGTGGATTAGATCTGATACAGCTCACAACTAGAGAGGATGGGAAGTTCTGTCCTCAGGTGTTACAAGAGGATGCAGCTACCAAATAAAAAACAAAGTGTGCTGCTATCGGTGGCTAATCGCTAACGGCGCTAATCCATGGAATTTTAAGTTTGATTATTAACAACCTTCAGGTGACTCTGGGGGGGAAAAAATTGTATGAATCGGCCATCTAGACTCCCCCAAGTTTCCAAAATGGATTCATTACAACTTGGTATAGATTTCCGGGGTGTATGAAAAAATACTGAAGAGACATTTTATTATTCCGCTAGAAATTCATTCATTTGATGTTTTGTTGACAGTAGAGGAGTTTCAACCAGCACTCCAGAATCTCCTATTAGTGTTTAAGTGGGTTGAGAGCTGGAAACCATTGTATATGTTTAGCGTCGTTTTTATGTTCATAAATTTTTTAGTGACCACTCATGGTCTGGAGATTAGAAGATCACCCTCTCATCAGCATTGAAATACCTCACCATAGGATGAATGTAATCACACAGAATATATTTATGGGACTTCTCTTGGTTTGGATGCACCTACAATATTCCAGGAAAATATTCTCACGCTATAAGAAAGCCGTCAGAAGATTCCCATTTGGGAAAAATCGATCCTGCAGGTTTCCACATGTGCCACATATATACTCAGTTGTTCAGAGTAGTGTGAAGGATGACTCCTCTGAGTATGATTTTTTTACTACTGTTCACGAGCCCATAGCTTGTTCTTTGCATCATTTACCTGGAAAAAGTAGGTCTTTAGATAAATGGCTTATGCACTGCAGCCCAACCCGGTAGGATCTCTCCCTTAAAAAAATAATCACCTTGTATCTTGAACAAATGCATGGACATCACAGCTGAGAAGTACGTGATTTTTACTGTAGATGCCCTTAAACTTAAGGTTAACCATTGTTTCTTGTGATTGATCAGATTAATTGCCTGTTTTTTGCCACTGAACCGCTGACCATATGTGTGCTAAGAATCATTCTTCTGTTAGAGTCACTGATCTTCTTTTCCAACCACTGTGTACTAAATAGCAGCTTACCCAGTGTTTTTATACCTGATCAGCTGATATTAATCAAAAAAGGGAGTTAAATGTTTGTTACAGGAACTATGCTTATTTGGAAGTATGGGTAGTTCTGATATTAATGTTTTTTCAACGTCAATAACAATCTACGTCATTTACTTCATGTTATATCTGACACATATGAACAGCTAAGCAATTGATGACTATATAAAACAACAGTAAAGGTATTTCTCAGTAAAGAATGGTAGCATATTTTAAAATTCTCTCTGAACAAATGATAACTGATATAAATCTGTAAAATATAAATGTTTTGACTTATGCTGACTACAGAATGATTAAACATATATTACAGTTAACATAGTTTTTCATTATGCTAATTGATATAACTCCTAACCTGCAAATGAGAATAACTATTGAATATAACAGATGACCAACTTTTAACGATGTTTTGTTTCAGTATGACTTCCCAAAATCCCATCAGGGATTGGTGTTGGAAATGCGGGACACATCCACTGATTGTTTAATCTGCATTTCATTGTGGTTTTCTGAGTCTCCTTTCAATAAAAAATAAATTACCTTTCAGTTAGTAAAAGGGCTGATGAGGTGATTCCTTCGTGCTTTTACAAAGCTACATCAATACCAACAATGAAATTCTCAATGAAAAATTGAGAACTTGTTGCACTTACCAAATGGTTTAGTGTAAACTTATAGAAAACTGCATAAAATACTTTTAATTTTACACATTATTGAAGAAAGTAAATCAGAAAAGTGGTAAGTGGACAATAAAAATGTGTGGGCATCAGAATTGAGACTGATCCCTGTGGGTTTATCTGGAAGTTCTGCAATCACCTGATCTATATAGCCTAGGAAGCATCCGTATCCATACGCTATAGAGTGCATGGTTGAACGCACTTGTTCTTCCTTGCTTCCTCCAGATGTGAATGTTTACCTGGCCTGTGTGGCTTCCCCCAGTGCCCGACAGGAAGCTCTCCCCGTGTCATTGCCCGCGCTAATGGCTCTCCAGGGACGTGTTGCGACGTGTTCGAATGTGTCAATGGTAAGTTCCAGCTTTTGTTTGTGTTTTTTTTTTACCTTTTGAATGTCCAGCTTTGTAAACAATGCCTCAGTTTTTGATTGAAAATAAGTATTTCAAGCTACAATATAACCCATATTGTATAAACAATCTCTTGTGTGAGTTTGGAGACTGCTTTTATTACAATAGAATAGAATAGAATAGAATAGGCTTGTGCAGTACAGTAGGTACATACAACGAAATTTGCTTATGCAGCCTCTAAAACAATACTCACATACACACTCAATAAATAAATACAAATTGCAAATAACAACAAATAAGAATTGAGTGCCATTGTATTAGAGTCCTTTTAAAATGCAACTATACAAGCTAGAAAATAAAATAAAATCCAAAATAAAATCATTCTGAAACAATTATTATTATATGGGTGTAACTATGTTTATTTAAATGCTTAAACTTATGGAATGCTTTAATTAAAACAGATGATGGTGTTATTAAGTAACTCTAATTGTCTTGGCTTTCACTCCAGTTATATTCCCTTCTTCTTATTTAGTGTTTTCAAGCTTGATTGTTTATAATTGGTGTAGAACCCGTCTTTGCATGCTATATATAATTCTCATTTATTTAGTCAATTAATATTTTACATTTTGCTGTAGCTTGTCAAATTAACACTGGTTTTGAATAGTCACATCAGTTTCGATGTTTAAAATTTTCTTCTTAAGCGAGCACTTTGCTAGAAGATCCTCAGGTGAGGTGTAATATTCTTCCTGTGCATCCACTGCCAAGCTGACTGCTTTATTTGCACGCTACAAGCTAGATGACACTGTGCAGGAGATTTAGCACAGGGGGATACCAGCCAACTTCCCCTCCAGCAGTGAACTATGGAATTTATATTTTGCTGCTGCTGAACTTCAGGTCGAAGTTGGCAGATGACATACCTTTAACTTTAGTGCATTGACATTCCACACAAGCTCTTTTAGGGTTGTATTTATCTTATCAGAGAAATTAAATGTCACCGCAAGGTATGAGTTATAGGATCCACATGTGCTCAGGACTGGTTTTACTGGGTGAGTTGCTCTTTTAGAAGAGTGAGAAGGGTGAACTGCAACATTGCAATGTTTGTGTCTGTTTGTGGCATGGGATTTAAAAGAAACGTGAAAATTGCACATAGAAAATTCCACAATTGTATTTTTATCAACTTCAATTGTTAACTATTGCCAATAAACATCTCGTATTTTCTTCATTGTCCAAACTCTGGGATATACCAATAATCTTGACAAAAGTCTTCCCACCATTAGCTTGGATATACATTAGTCAATGGGTCTTTAAATCAACTCTGGGAATTATTCATACGAGTAAAAAAATGTGATAACTTTGGTGGAGTTTTAGAAATAAATGTAATTTCGAAGAAAAAACAAGCAGTAGAAAATGTAAAACTCAGTGTTAAAGAAATCGATGTAGTTATGGTAAGTATTTTACGGAGAGCAGGAGAGGAAATGATTAAAACTTGGGGTTCTGGGAAAAAGGGAATTGGGAGAGATGCAGAGAAGAGCACAGATGAATAGAAAGATGGGAATATGAACTATAATTTGCACAAAGGAAGGACGTCTGAATCTTTTGGGCTGTGCATTCAAAGATATTTTCTGAATAACAGAAATGTAATTAAAAATGAGTTCATATTAAACAGCACTGTCTTTCAGTCTCCATCTTCCTTTTAGATTTAATATATTAATTAAATTGTACTTGTAGTTGGGATTTTGGTGATTTAAGGAGTATTTATTACAGGGTATTTTGCATATTTTCAAAAGATAAACATCTCTCAGCTGTGTGGAGCACTGTCTGAATCATCTTTTCTGATAAGAAATGCCTTAAACATTAGTTGTAATGGCAAGAATTCTTTAAGGCACTTCAGTTGATGGTTAAAGATAATTTCCTAATGAGATAGAAAGTTTGGGGGGGGGGGGGGGTGTAGAATCACAGAATTATGGTCTGAAAGGAAAGCAGGAGGAAAGGTTTTAATAAAGCCTGTCTCTGTGCATACTGGCATGCAGTCCACACCCGTATTTTCGTCCTCTTCACAATGCAGTGGGTGTGGAATGAAAAGGTATGGGTTTGAGCTCCAGAGTAACATCAAAGGACAACATGGAAATTTAAACTGACTGAACATCTGGGCTCTGCGCCTTCCTTGCTCAGCTGGAGTGAGAAGAACGGCATTAATATGCAGAACTGAATGGGAGGAGGTTGGGATTTGGGAGGATTCTGTATTGTAGATCCATAGATGTCCGAAAGATGGGGGGTGATTCACACATGATTATCCCAATGATTCTCACATTTCATATGAATCAGGCACTTATCTCTAATGTTACAGTCTTCACTACTTGCCTGGACTCAAGAAGTTGTTTTCTTTTTAAGAATAAGACTTTTTTTGGTTCATCTCTTTGAAAATTACTTTAAAATATGATCACATAAAACATCTTGCTTTTTAATGTAATATATAGTATATTGAATTTTGCAAAGATAAGAACAATTAATTCTTGACATTTTTTCCAGTCGAAATAGCCACACATCTTGTTTAAGATTTTTATTTGTACTCTTTCTCAAAGCCTACTTTTCTGATTGACGTTATGTATAATACAGGTGTCAGTTTGAAATAATTAGGTCTTAGAACCAGACTAACATTAATTACTTCATTGAGTTATGCACAACTGCTTATGGCCAATGTAACAAAATATTATATGAACAAAGAAGCGATTGTGAGAATTTTATAGTACATGTAGTTCTCACTAAAGGAACAAAAGTATAATTACCATATAGACATATTTTCAGTATCAAAAATCATAATTGCTGTGTGAGTCATCAGTTCTTTATTTTGAAAAATACTTTTAATATGCAGTTAAGAGCAGGATGAGGTTATGCTTGTCTTAAGAAAAAACTGACAAGGTCACATTGATTGTTTTTTTAAATCATGTAATTAAAGATTTTTTTATTGACGAAATATGAGTGGTTCTGACACTGCGTGCTTTGAAGGATGCACTACCTTTATATCCAGTTCTCCCCCCACTGTCCTCTACACCTCCTGAACTGTTGTTCTTTATGGTCTCCCAGCTCGTTAATGCTGTGCTCGGAGTCTACGCTAAATATGGCTTATTTAACTTTCATAAATAATGAAAATTCCCTTCACTTTTTTTCTGGGGCAACATAACAATCAGCTCTCACACCGCATATTTCTGCTCATCTGCTGTCCTTTTTATGGTACCATCCATAAAGGGTTGTAATGCAGTTATAAGTTTTACACTGACATTTTGACGGTGCTATGCCTCTATACATTTTAAACCTTTATGGTCTGTTCCATTTCCAAACAGAATAAGCCCAGCCTGGTTCGGCTCAGTATGTTTTCTCAGTGGGCCCCATACTTGAGTCCTGCCTCTGCTCTGTATGTGTGGAGATTGTTCTCCTTGTGCCATGTGGATTTCCTCCTGCAGCCAAAAGTTAAAATTTCAGTATTGCCTATAGATTGTAGATGTATCATATGATTGCATGTGCGCTGCAAATTGGCCGGTATCCCTTCTAGGACTTACCCTTGCCGTGTGCCTTATACTGGCTAGAACCGGCTTCAGGCCCCCCCTTCTGACAATGATCAGCGTAGGTAGTTAGACGATGGGTAATTTGAATGTTGACATGCTGGGTGACATACTTGCTTTACAAGGCATAGTGGGAAGAATTCTATTTTTGGATTATTTATTGAAAGACTGATTCCACACTATGGTGCATCTAAACAGAATGCGAACTAAAAAGTGCATATAATGTTCCTTTAAAGAAAAATTGTGTTTCTCATTTTGTTGTGGAATTCGGTTAATAATTCATAAGGCGTGCTAAGAAAGACACACTACTGAGAGTTTCCATTTTCTTATAACAAAAGCAAAACATCGCAAATAATAATAAAAACATTCTCTTGGATTTTATATTAATAATTGATTGGACTTGGTTGCACAAGTAGAGTGAAAGAAAATGGTTGCATGTAAACCTAACTTTGGTATTTTGTGAACTATGTTGGCAAGGAAATCAGTGTTCAGTCTTCTACTTATTATCCTAAATCATTATCTAATAATGATGTGTAGTTTTTCACTCTCCTTGAGAGCATTTCTTGCCTTAGCATGACACAAGACTCAACTCCAAGGCCACCGTACTAATTTATTTGTACTGCGTTGCACTTCGGTTTGTTTAGTCTACAATGGCTTTTGTTTACCTTTGTGATTCATTGTTCAAGGGTGTTAATTTCTCTCATGTTGATTAGCAGTGCCAGGTCAAGCATTCAGTGCGGACAATGCCACCGTCGGCCACATATCTGATTTATGACTTGTTATTGAAGTCTTGGAATTGTTGGGAGACTCAGGCCTAGATAATGCCGCTATTGTTCAGTGCTGTTGCAGGGCAAAAGTTAAAAATGTTCGCTTGTCATGCAATACATGTAAACCTTCCTGGTTTGTTTTGTTTATTTTATGGTGTAAGCTGCCTCACAATAGAATATGTTCAGGTATGTTCAGGCAAATACAGCAAAACTGCACAGACTATGGTCATTTAACAGAGACTGTTGCCTCTTTCTTTGCTATAGTAATTGATTGTGATTTGACAGAAACTACAATAATAAGTAAGACTTCTATATTCATTGAAATATTACTTTCTGACCTCAGTATGTAATTTAGATTAATGTTACCTTTTGTGCCTCAGTTAAGTATACACACCTCTCGGACATATTCAGATTCTCGGACATAACAATCACCTTTATGCTATGACGTACTGTATCGCCAATTGTTTACTTTGTTTATTGCGGGGCATTTCTGAAACTGAGTCGGGGGATTTGGCCTCTTCTGACCCCGGCACGGATTTTGATTGCGGTTTTCTTTTAGAATATGTGCTCTTGAGTATAATTTGCGAATCAAGGCAGAAAATCCACTCCTTGCACAGTGAGTCTTACTCTTTACAGACACTGGCTTTTCATGAGTATTTCACTAGTTTTACTTATTTCCAGGAAATTATGTCAGTAGATATCTGAAATGGGATACATTTTGCAGTTTTTTTGCAATCTGAATATATATTATTTTTTTTTTGTGATGCTTTGATCTGCCTGTAGTTTGTGCTTTATTAGGTACCACACAAACAGGCATTTCATATTTGTTTTTGCATATTGTTATGATTTGACCTCATTAGCATGGTCGGCAAAAACACAGTAGTCGAGGTGAACTTTCAGCAACTTCCAGTGAAACGTGATAACTTTTGAACAGTTTGCTGCATTTCAGGTCTTATTTTACTGTGAAAATCGTTGTTTTGGGAACTTGTTTTCATGTCTTCAGTTCCTTTTGTTCAGCTCCTTCTTCCTGATATGCTAAAATAAATGAAGTTAATGGAAAATGGACAAGGAACAAAATAAAGGAATAAAATAACTCCACCCTAAATGCCCCATGTTATGAGAGCACAACCTAACTGGACTTCAACCTTTTTAAGGGCCTTCTTCTTCTTCTCCTTCTCCTTCTTCTTCTTCTTCTTCTTCTTCTTCTTCTTCTTCTTCTTCTTCTTCTTCTTCTCCTACTTCTTCTTCTTCTTCTTCTTCTTCACCTTCTTCTCCTTCTTCTTCTCCTTCTTCTTCTCCTTCTTCTTCTTCTTCTTCTTCTTCTTTATTATTATTATTATTATTATTATTATTATTATTGCTGTTGTTACTGCTGTTGTTGCTGTTCTTGTGTGACACAAGTAGATTATAAAATGTTAACTAAAAAGTGAACATATTTGCACCAGTGATTGAGATGTTAAATATCGTTTTGCTTGTTCCTGTAACTCATTGGCTGACTGCTTAAAATGTGCCGTATGTATCAACGCAGATTGTGTACGGTACTCATTGTGCCAAGGTGCCTTAAATAGTCTTTCATTCCAGTTCTATGAGGGCATGACATGAAAAAAAAACAGCAAATCAGGGAGGCAGAGACATGACTTGCCCCTCGGATGGGGTTTGTTCCTCTGGGGTAGCCACACCTTCCTGCTCTCTGGGCTTAACATGCACTTCTCTCAAGGGAATGAGCTCTGCTGTGGTCTTAGTTTGCCATTTAATTTACACATTGATTTCCGTTCTAACTTAGCATGCATTCTGTGGGCTCAGTGAGTCACTTCCTTACGCAGAATACGTGGCGTAAACTAAACGGATTGATGGCTGACCTTGGGCACTCGCCTTAACTTAGATGACTATCAGCAGAGCACTTTCTTTAGTAAATATCACCATGACCTGTTTTCTCATGATAAAGAGAAAAGAAACATCTTGCCTATGTATTAGATAATGATGTTAAATTCTCTAATGCACAATGCAAAAAATACCCTTATAACAGAAAAAAAAGTTTGTGTTAAAAGGAGAATGCAGAAAATCTCTTTGGAAAACAAATGGAACTATGGGTTATGATATATTCTGCAAATGAGCCTTTTCTACTATTTCTGGAGAATTCTATGGAATTACGCTTTTGATTTTCATGTAATTGGTATGTAATACAAGAGCAGTAAAATTACTTATATATTAGAGAACAATGTGGTGTAAGTGCATGGTTAGACTTTTTATTTAAAGGACACAATAGGAGTAAAACAATACATTTAATTAGCCTGGATTTTCCTCTATCATTATGAAGCTCTTCTTTTAGCAGAACACAGTTTGAAAGCCTGACAGAATTATGGTAATGCACTGCATATTAGGAGGTTAGCAATGGGCTTATCCAACTAAATGTGGGCCTATTGTTTTAGTTTATATGGAGAAAAGAAACCAGAGAATAGGAAAAGTCTTAAACAAACCAGCAGACATGGAAAAACAGCCTTAATTTAATTATTCTAATGCAGATGAGCTACATAAATATCTTATTTAAGTCACATTGTTTTCAATGTGTATATATATATATTTTTTTTTTCTTCAATGAATAGAGCCAGTTTATTATGAATAGTATGGAAGCAAATGGATGCCTAACAGGGCCCTGGTAGAGCATCGAACCCGTGCTCCAGTGCACGTGCCACAGTTAATAAGTGGACATGAAACCTAAACTATGAAAGATTCAACCCCGTTTCCAAAAAAGCTGGGATGCTGTGTAAAATAAAAACAGAATGCAATGATTTGCAAATTATATAAACCCATATTTAAGTGAAATAGAACAAAGACAACATGTCAAATGTTCAAATGGAGAAACTTTATTGTTTTATGACAAATATATGCTGAATTTGAATTTGATGCCAGTAACACGCTTCCAAAAAGTTGGACAGGGGCAACAAAAGACAAGAAAAGTTGTGTAACGCTAAAACAAAACACCTGGTTGAATATCTAACAACTAATTAGGTTAATTGGCAGCAGGTCAGTAAGATGATTGGGTGTAAAAAGAGCCTCCCAGAGAGGCAGAGTCTCTGTGCAGTGAAGATGGAGAGAGGTTCACCGCTCTGTGCAGTGAAGATGGGGAGAGGTTCACCGCTCTGTGCAGTGAAGATGGAGAGAGGTTCACTGCACTGTGCAGTGAAGATGGAGAGAGGTTCACCGCTCTGTGTAGTGAAGATGGGGAGAGGTTCACCGCTCTGTGCAGTGAAGATGGAGAGAGGTTCACCGCTCTGTGCAGTGAAGATGGAGAGAGGTTCACTGCACTGTGCAGTGAAGATGGGGAGAGGTTCACCACTCTGTGCCGTGAAGATGGGGAGAGGTTCACCACTCTGTGTGTGGGCAAATAGTGCAACAATTTAAGAATAATGTTCCTCAGTGTAATATTGCAAAGAATTTGGGGATTTCGTCATCTGCGGTACATGATATCATTAAAAGATTCAGAAAATCCAGACAAATCTCTTTATGCAAGGGACAAGGCCTAAAACCAATATTAGATAGATCTTCAGATTCTCTGCTGGCACTGCATTAAAAACAGATGCAATTCTATTGTGGAAATCACTGCTTGGGCTCAGGAACACTTCTGAAAACCATTGTCTGTGAACACAGTTAGTTGCTGCATCCACAAATGCAGATTGAAACTCTACCATGCAAAGAAGACACCATATCTAAACAAGATCCAGAAATGCCACCGACTTCTCTGGGCCTGAGCTCATTTAAGATGGACTGAGGCAAAATGGAAAACTGTCCTGTGGTCTGACAAATCAAAATTCTTTCTGGAAATCATGGACGTCACGTCCTCCGGGCTAAAGAGGAGAGGGACCATCCAGCATGTTATAGGTGGATAGTTCAAAAGCCAGCATTTGTCATGGTATGGAGGTGCAGTGGGATCCATAGCTTGGGCACCATGTACACCAGGGAAGGAACCATTAAGGCTGAATGATATATACAGGTTTTGGAGCAACATATACTGCCATCCTAACAATGTCTTTGTCAGAGAAGGCCTTGTATGTTTCAGTAAGACAATGTCAAACTGCATGCGCGTATTACAACAGCATGGCACCGTAGTAGAAGAATCCGGGTGCTAGACTGACCAGCTTACAGTCCAGACCGGTCACCCATTGAAAACATTTGCCGCATCATGAAATAAAAAATACGACAAAAGGAGACCCTGATGTGTTGAGCAGTTGAAATCCTATATCAGGCAAGAATTGGTCAACATTTCACTTTCAGAGCTCCAGCCGCTGGTTGGCTCAGCTCCCAAACGTTTACAGAGTGCCGTTAAAAGAAGAGGCGAAGCAACACCGTGGTAAACATGCCCCGTCCCAACTTTTTTGAAATATATTGCTGGCATCAAATTCTAATTGAGAATGTATTTGTATTAATACTATTTCTCAGTTTCAACATTTGATTTGTTGTCTTTGTCCTATTTTCAGTCAGGGTTTATACATTTTGTAACTCATTGCATTCTGCCACAAACAACTTGTGTTTGTAAACTTGAATAATTTTTGTTTATTTTGTGGGTACACACACACACACACAATCATGATGGCAATTTTAACAGAAGGATACATGAAAAATTATTCATGTATATAACTGTCTATAATGTATATTTTGGATATTTGAAAAACAACATGTCTTATTGTGTTACAGCGTGTTTTTTTTTTTTGTTTTTTTTAACAAAGGCGAATGTTTATTTAATTCCCTTCGTCATCCCTTATGCGCGTGGAAGCGTGTGTTTACAAGTCATCGCGAAAACTATTCGCTCCCCCCGACAGCTATTCATGGCCAGTGGCAGCGCGCAGTGCCGGAGAGCGTCTGATAGGGGCACCTGCTGCAGCGCGTGTTATCGCGTTATTTAGTCTGGCGTTCGCAAGGAGTCAAAACAGAGCGCTGCTGCGTGGGGGGGAGAGAATGGCGGCCTTGGGTGCGGTGAAACATTTTCGTTATGCTCATGGATTCCTGTGCCAAAAATAAGGATGATGTCATCAGTTAGGTATTCGGCGCAGAACAGCAGCCGCCCCCTGTGCTGGTTTACACGGAACTAACTTCTTGTGCCCCCTGTACAGCCATGCAGTTCCTTCACACGTCACTGAATAAGTTAATCTTTGAGAAAACGGTTTTTTTAAAGCTCACAAAGCAAAATAACCAGCTTAACAAAATAATAGATTAGAAGATTTATAAAAGTTTAATTAAATTAAAATGTTAAGATATGCTGGAAAAAAACTTAAAATATGGAGTTCATTGATAATTTTGTTAATGTATACACTGTGATATTCTGCCACATCGTGGCAATTTTTATCTTGTAAGGAAAGAGCTTACAGATACTTGTGTTTTGCACAATGGTCTTAATCATAAAACAGTCCATTAACATCATGTTATAATACATCAGCAGTAATATAGCTAGACAGCATCAAAGCACATTCAAAGTAATAATACTTACTTTGTAGGTAGTTGAGTAACTAAAACACATAAGCTTGTTTACTATATGGGGAAAATGTCATTTCAGAATCCTCTTTTTGATCTATTGATATGGTTCAGCAGCCAAAAATCTCTGGGATAGCTCAATAGCAGGGCAGAATGAGAACCACCATAACAAATATATGCAAATAGGCCTCAAAGCATACACAGCAAATATAATGCTCAGAGATTGGGTTTCATATGAAGGCAGTAAGCAAAAAAGAAACTGTCTGAAACCATGGTAACCAAAGGTTGATGGAACTGGACTGTAACCAGGAATATTGTTTATGCTTAACCTGAACTGTATCTGTAAATGTTGAACTGTCTGCATGGGACGTTTGAGACTGTGTAAGTGAGCACAGCATTTAATATAAGTCATTTAAGTTAATTTTTTTTGTACCAATCAACTCTGCGTGGAAATATTACTTTATATTTTGGGGGAAAAGCTATTTACATTTATAAGAAAAGAGCTGTTGGAGGAAAAGTTGTTGTCAGGTGCACTGCTGAAAGGTCATCCAGCTAATTTTAAAATAGAATTGTCTCATGTCATACAAATCTAGGAATTTTCATATATATTTAAGTTTTTCTTCTTTTACATTCACGCCTAGTCAGTATACTTAATTATGATTAGGTGTTAACTGTATTCACTTGTATAAATAGGGCAGTGGTCTGAATATGACTACTTTAATACCCATTCTAAATGCCAGAATGAAAAATAATCAGGCGGCAAGAACAAGAGCAGCAGTCGCATAGACAAAAGAAATCCTAAACCCCCACACGGGATTTTTCCCAAGCTCTGGATTTACTGGCCATCCGGAAATGACGGAAGCAAATACCTCTGAAACATTTCAGTCATTTTTTCCACAGCTCTGTCGGATTTCCCCTGACCAAATACCAATTTATGCAGTATCCAGAGACATAATTCTTGTCAACAGGGCCTTCCGAATTGGAGCCACTCGTCTGTATCCCAAAAGATTAACATGGTTCTAGTGGCAAACAATAAAGGGCATTGAATGGAGGAGACAGTCTGGCATGTGACCCTTCATTCACTCTCATTTTCTGCTCTTTGTCAATATCTCACATTGTTAACAGCCTTAATTACCAAGGTGTGGAGGAAGGACACAGTGAAAGTTACCAGCAGAGTTTAAAACACACTCATAATTAAACTCTGTTCTGAACTCCAAGTTCTGAAATTTATGGATGAAAGAATGATGTTCTTTAAAGAGATTCACTTTCAGAAACTACATCTGTGGATTTTCTATCTTTTTTTTTTTTGTCATAAGCAGAAGATCCCATTCATTTTGAGAGACATATCTTTGTGTTAAAGGGACAAGCTAAGAGCAAAGCTGAGGAAAGCTCCCGGAAATTCCAAGAAATCTACTTGAAAGTCGAATAATCTGAGTCACAGGACTATTCAGGCAAAGTTGTCATGTTTTTTTTTCCTTTTTAACCTCCCAGGATCCCAGATCAAATAACCTTTGGATGAAAAATAATGGGCAAATAAGCCACGTGCACTTCCACTGGATATTACCTCATAATGGTAATTAGCTGCATTGTTTGCAAAAATTGAGTGCATTTCTCTATGTTGGAATATCCCTGCTAATTCACCAATGTGGGGCAACTATGTGCAAAGTCGGCGGCCTTTTTGTTCCAGATTTGCTTGATACACATCAATTCTATGTGGGACAATGGCTTTTAATTATGGTCTAAAAATGTCAGATAGGGAGATCTCAAAGCCCTGTCGCTGCCAGCCACCATGCCCCTATCAGTAGTTGCTTTGTCATGGATTTTTAATGACCACAGCGAGCCAGAGCTCAGCTTCACATCTTTTCCAAACTAGATCACCTTACTGAAAAGTGCTTCCAATTGTCCACTGGAATATTGGCTCTGAAGCAGGTTCAGAGGACGTGCGTCACTAACCATGGCCCACAGCTGGCTCACTGCCTGTTTCTGTTACCCACATCAGGTATGACTAAGTTTCTGCAACATTTTTCGCAGCTTTTTGGAGTAATGGTGCAGCATGACTCTGCTCCGTCACATTAATACTTTGTGCATGTTTGAATCTGCTCCCTCTTCCCCGCACGCGGTTTTTGTGTGTTCGCACTTTGTTTGCTTGGATGTCTTTCTGTTTTTCTTTCTTTGTAGAGTGTCAGGGCGCGCAGTTCTGGTGAGGTGACTTACATCGCCTCTTTGTACATGTCCACGTGTAAGGCCTGCTTCAGCTCGCGTGGATCCGTTTTTTTTGGGGCCGTGTTACATTTCATGCTGAGGTCTGTTGAATCAGCTGTGTCATTGGCAGCCATGATGCACCTCCCGCCGCTCAGATAGTCGCGGTCGCTGCCGTACACCGAGTTTGAGAATTTCAGGGGCTGCAGTGTGTGGGATGATGCAGAGGAGCAGCGACATCTGCCTTCACAGAATCAGGAGCGTCGCTCCGTCTCCTCTTTTGCGTGCGTTTATCCCGAGGTGGAAAGTTCAGGTCCAGAAAGTACAAGTCCAGACCAAAGTTTTGTTTCAACCAACCAGTTGAGTCACAGAGTGCATAGAGTCTATTTGCATAGAGTCACAGTCACAGAGTACTCAGCTGGTTGGTTGAAACAAAACCATTCTGGATTTGTACTTTCTGGACCTGAACTTGTCACTTCCCTGTTGGTCATTATTGTTGTCACCATTGCTGTCTCTTGCTATTTTTGTTTTTTTTTTTGTATACTTGCTGTGTCCTTGTTTTACTTCCTGCTGGGGCGGTATTCCAGATTTGGCTTGTGTGAGAATACATATATTATCTGGTGTTTGGGCATACCAGGGACCTGCAGATCCCCCCCCACGTGTCACACGAAGATCTAGAATGTGTCCTCCGTGAGGTCACTGTGACTCCTGTCACGTATGGTGGCCTCGTGAGAAGCGCATGCCGTGAATAAATCGCAAGTTTTCCGGGGCTGCGTTGCATGGCACCAGCTCACTTATCCAAACATCTTAATCTCGGAAAGATATTTGTTATCTGCCGGTGCCAGTGTTTCAAGCCTTGCAGAACAATTCCGATTGCATTGCTGGCATTTCTCAATTGCCCCTTTGGTGGCCTACAGGTCAAACTGAGCCTCATCTGAGGGGGGGGGGGGGTGGAAGGGGCACACTGGTTCATTTGTTTTTACCTCCCTCCTGACATCTAGCGGAAGGCAAGAACAGTAATCCTCTGCATATGTTTTAGTGTCCTGATGTCCTTCATGCTATCAACTGTACACATCTCCTGTTGTTGTGTCATCAGAGTATAGCATGCCAGCATTTCCATAATTAGACTGTTTTTTTTCTCCATTAGTTACCCTGCTTGCACGATGACCTGGCCAGGTCAATACCCATAGTTCTTGAGTACAAGGTTGTTGACGCGTTGATGGGGGAATTCACCATTTATGCAGCTGTAAGGTCCTTCTGTTCTAAAGGCTCATTTAAACAGTGCCTTAGCACAATTTTTAAATTATATAAAAGTCATGGTAACTTGTTCATGAACTGCTTACTGTGTGGGCAGTTTTATCTGCCTTAGCTGATTTCGCATTTCACTACAAATTTCTCGATATAATGTTAGTGTTGTACAGATCACTTAATAGTCATTTATATATATATATTTTTTTTTTCTTTAAAATGTGTAATCGCTGAACTTCTGAAGCACCCAAAATAATGCAGGTAATGAGATACATGAATTTATGAAGCAGTGAAAGGCTGGATTGCAGAAATTCCACGTTCTTATTTCAGACTCCTTGTTTAACAATTATAGAGTCAAACAAAGCATATAATTCTGCTGATTGAACAAATTAGTCACTGGAATTAGTCCTACACTGCAAATTGACAGGCCTGTAATTGTATATGTGGGAAGTCAGTTTAATTGTAGCATAAAATTCACATGAGCATATCTTTTGAGTTCTGTTTTCCTTTTTCAGCCACAGCATTGGCCTGGAAGGACAGAGCACTGAATCGTACCTGGAAACTTTAATACAGTTTTAAAAAAAAAACCTCCTTTATCTACTTTATAATTTATATCAAAGTGCCTATGTATTACAAATGATTTTTCATTGCTTCCTTTTTTGACTCCTGCGTTGGTGAAATTTTCTTTTGCCCTGCATGTTTTCCGATGTTTTGCCTCTGTACCAGCTAGGTGTGAAAGCAGTGGCACATATATTACTTCACGAAGGTCACGGCTGCTTTCTTTTTTCTCCCTTTTTATATTCTCAGAAGTTGACATAAACTACTGTAGGCAGTACAATAATTACTAGCAGAAACACATGAATGTGCACCTGGTGTTGCCATGGAAACCAGGAAAGCCCTATCCTCTTCAATGGGAAACATTGTGTTTCAAGGCTCCTCAAATCTAAAAAAATAAAATAAAATCACTGTGATGTTTCATGTCTTATGTCTGCTACATTGGTTATGCCATTTCATAAACTGCAGGGTCGGTACTTCCATCCATAGCACCTTTTTCTACACACAGACTGAAACACGCATACAAAACACAAAAGGTACGTGTACTGATAGTGGAATAAATTATTCAGAGACACACGCTCACGTCGCAGGTACAGAGGAAGCGGAAAACAAGCAGTTCTGCTCAGTCGCCATTATCAGATCCTTTATGCAAAAGTGTTCTGTGTCTTTTCGCTGTCTGCCAGAGACTAAGCCGGCCTGCTTGTTCAATGGAGTGGAGTACTTTGACGGAGACATGTTCCGGATGGATGCCTGTCGCTTCTGCCGCTGCCAGGGTGGGGTGTCAGTCTGTTTCTCAGCACAGTGTGGAGTCCTTCACTGCGAGCGCTACTACGTGCCAGAGGGAGAGTGCTGTCCCGTCTGCGAAGGTATCAGTCCGCATCATGGAGCCGTGATATTTCCCCACAAATATGTCTTGACAAAAAAAATTTGCCCTGTTTTCTTTTTTGCTCACTCGTGCAGCAGGTGATTCAGAGCTTGTGGTTGTGGGTTCGAGAATCCAATAGCATGCCAATCCCCTCTGTCCTGCAATTGCTTCCAGACATCAGCCAGCCCGTCCTGAACTATGCCGGTTGCTACGCCAACGGGCAGATCCTGGCCCACGGCGACCACTGGCGGGAGGACGACTGCACGTTCTGCCAGTGCGTGAGCGGGGAGGCGCGCTGCCTGGCTGCCGCCTGCGGCCACAGCTGCCTGAACCCTGTGACTGTACCTGGAGAGTGTTGCCCAGTCTGTGAAGGTGAGGACCACCCAATATCTCTCCCACCCTGCACATGTCTGTCTCTGGGCTGCAGATTTGCACACGTCTATCATCTTCAACCGCTTGCAGATGTATAAGCAGATAAAAACGCAAGTTTTCAGGTTAACGCTGAATATTTAAACAGGTTCTGTGCTGATGCGATGAAAAGACGCAAAGCGAAGTTAGAATACAGGGGGGTGTTAGGGTCGCCCCCTCCTCCTGTAATGTTAGGGTCGCCCCCACCCCACCCCGGTGCCATTTTTGGCTTCCTGGCTCCCCAGGTCCCTGGTGGTGTTTAATTTCAAAGCACCGACTCTCAGCGCCCCAGTCATCAAACGTGTCGCCTCTGCAGCGGCCTGGCTTCCTGTTGTTATTTTGTCATTCTTTCTTTAGTTTGATTTCTTGCCTTTTTCTTTTTTAATAAGTCCTTGTATGGTTAGACGGACACAGGACACGTTTATTCTGGTTCGGTTTCCATTGAGGAAAGGCGGCAGTCGCTTGTAAAGCATTCTCTGAAGTCACAGACGCACAGCGGTGCATTCAAAGGGGAGTCCAAGGCTCCAGCAGCTCGATGTAATTTCACTTTAGTTACAGTTGTAGTTACTTTGTTGCCAGTTCCGGTTATGTGCTGCAGCTCCAAGGTAATACATTTCGGATTGTGAATCATTCATTAGACTTGCTATTGTATGCATGATTGGAACCCAGCTGGCAATGCTGTTCATAACCGCCACCTTCCTCCATTATAACGCGAGTCTCCGCTTTGGATTGCATTGTAATAAGGAGTCACTGACAGCAGCTGTGATTTTTTTTCCCTACTTGTCTGCACCATTTTTTTTTTTACAGCTACTGGTGAGATGGTTTTATATCCGTGGCCGCTGGTTATGTGTAGCTGTTCCCTTGTGAATATAATACACATATTGTTGTTCATTTTGAAAACTATAACCCTACATGAAATACTCCTTTCATCTGCATTCCTCTGCTTTTTAATTAGTCTTGAATGGAGGGGTTTTTTTTTTTTACTTCTTCTTCTCCCCAGACTGGGGAAAAAAAAATGATCACAGTTCAATGAAGTTGTTTGAGTTTCCGTTTCAGGGAAAATTAGCTACCTAACGAAAATAGTGTCCGTTACGGCCATAAACAGAAAGACAGGCACCTATTATAATATATATATAAAGGGCATCTTTTGTGAAGCTTCTTTGAAATGGGCTCACGTTTCTGGAATCATTGCAGTAGGATTACTGCAGTATTACCCTGGTCTATGGATATGTACACTCTCTCTTTGAATTTCAGAAGGTATTTAATTGAGTAAACATGTCATAGTTCCTATGCAAATGCTGGGTCTTTATTTCATCGCCCGGTTCTGAACGATTAGTGGACCAGGGAGTGGCAGTAATCCCTCCTCCTCCAGTTTTGCAGGGCACAGTGCTGCTGTGGTGATGTTATAAAGAAAAACACATATGCATGTCCCAGCAGGGGTGCTGATTACTGGCAGGAGCAGGTGTTTGATGAGGGGGAGGGTCTTCTGCCACAATGGCGGAATAATTAGCCGAGCTCTCATGTGTCTGCGACATCATCCTGAGATTTAAGGGGAGGTTTCCATGCAACAAGGAATATTGTAAATCAATTTAATTCAATTAATTTTTGTATAGCACCTTTCACAACAGAGCTGCCCCAAGGCACTACATGGGCGTGTTGTGATACATTCCTGCATCATTTAGAATTATTCAAATGGGAGGACAAAGAAATGGAAGAGAGACAGCCAGGTGACAACAGAGGAGTGGAGCCAAAAACTCTTAATTAGGGTGGGAAAAATATCCTGTACGGGTCCAAGTTCAACTGGCTGCCCAACCCCCCCCCCCGGGCTACTCAGCCCTCATCGCAAAAGGGCCAGAGTCACCCATCGTCTTGAATTATGTATTTTTGGTTCAATAGAATTCAGATTCAGTGATAAACATCTACCGTGAAAAACATTACTTCCCTGTGTTGTATTGTCTGTGTAGTGATGCCTATCATCTGCATGAATATACTGCTTAAATCAATATGAGCTCCACATACATCCAAAGATCCAGTGTCTAAATTAGTAGAATAATTCAGTAATAGACAAAAGAACTGTCTCGCCTGCATCAAATGCAATTCATCTTTTACTTTTATTTCAAATATTCTGAAGATCGGGGTTATCCAGCGATAATATTAAACACGTTTTTAAGGTACACATCAACTCTAGCATTGAGTAGAGCCAATAGTCAAGCACATGTTCTGATGAACACACTCACCAGTAGCTCGATATGAATAGGCGATGATTAGCTTGGGCCATTCAGGTGTCCACGTTATCGATTCAGGCGACAGATGAAGACTGGGACAGGGAAGACTGACCCCTCTGTTAAGCTCGCCCCATTGGTCGGATTCGCATGACATCCTTACCAATTAAAGCCATTTCAGGGGGCTTAATTATAAAGTAATCGATACAGACAAGTTCTGGAAAATGAGAACGTATGTGACAACTCCTGGGCATGGTTTCGTGTCCACTTTTCTTTATTAGAATGCAAAGAGCCCAATTAACGGGGCCAAAGGTTTGTCAGGAGCTAGAGAAACAGGCATAATAACCGTCTCCGGTGTCCATACCCCCGCGAACATCCACGCCCGTCGGCCCTGAGGAGAGGCCCTCCTGCTTCTCACCCCCTCGCATAATCTCAGCTTGTTTACTGTGCCGTTTTATTGGCCGCAGGAAAATATCTGAGATCAGATAGGAATTAACTGTGCAAACATGAAATAAAAATGAAAATGAAATGATGAAATTTCCATTTGCAAAAGTACCAGTACAGGTACAGTGGAAGGCTTTTTCTACACATATACCATCATGCTCTCCTTTAGGACACACACACACACACACACACACAGAGTCACTGTGGACTTCATAGTGTATCTTATGCAGTGGGTCTTTTGTTTTTCTCTGTTTACTCGCCAGTTGTTTTTAAAATTTTGCGAAGTGCTGACCAACAATTACTATACGTACAATATAATTCATTTTAAGGGGAAGAGAATGTTTTGTGTTTCTGTGTGTAAAATGATCCTAACCTTTATATCGGTTTATCAAAATAAATAGAAATTCCTAATAAAGAAAAATGTGTGTAGGAAAATCATTTTTTAAATGTTAATTTGAAGGTTCCGGAGCATTAAAATGAAATACTTCAGTGCTGTCCCCAAATTAATGGTCCTGTCATGAAACTTGCCTATGTTTGATGACTATGTGTCATACTTCTCTGTTGGGTTCCAAAGACATTGAAGTCAGATGTCATGCGAAAGCAACTGCATCCCAATTGAAGAAATATGTAAATATACATCATCAAGGAGCTACTCAGTGTCCGGACGGAAAGATAATATTAGAAACAATATTTTTGTAATTAGAGTTCAGTTCCTTCATGTCCAGATTTGTGCTGTTTCTGGGAAGGTCAGGAGCACAGATGTTGGCCAGACTGTTAAGAAAACTGGAACCTTGGATACCAGTCAAACCCTGTCATACCTGTCCTCGTCCTTGTACTTCAAAGTGTGAGTGTTTCTGCTCAGAACTATAGCAAACTAATTAAGCGATTTCATAAGCCTTACTTTGAATAGTTCATTTTTATTTTCCTAATCATGATTTGTAACCAGACCTCATTTCTTCAAGGTGACACCCTCTGTGTTTCAGTTTGTTATTCTGATCGGCACAATGTATGTAATTAGGCAAATGAAGGCTGTTAGCTTGGAATAACGCCCCTGGAGGTTTGTAATGGTTATTACAACATGCTTGACAGACACGAAAAAGAGGATGCCTGTGATTCAAGCTTCCTGTTTTTGCTTCTTCTCCGCCCGTGTTCGTGTGAGTGTTCGTGTTCCGAGCTCCC
>JAODJU010000025.1:11101519-11113694 GCA_026776725.1 Gnathonemus echidnorhynchus
CCTGGCTTCTGATGAGCCACACTAGTTCTCAGGTAAATACCAGGAGCAGGTGTGGCTCATCAGAAGCCAGGTAGGATCGAAAACTTACTGGATAGTAGCTCTCCAGGACCGGAGTTGGTGACCCCTGCCATAAAGCATCCTGAAAGTAAGTCCAGTTTGCCCAGCCACTGATACCTGTTGGATTAAACGTCTTCGGTTCTCGAGGGTGGAGAGTTCTAAGGGGAATGTATAGAATTCTCAGATATGGTGCATACGGATAGATTAGCTAACCAGGAAACAGAGGACTTTTTTGGTGTCTCTTTTAAGCAGTTCACATGAGCATGGAGAGCAATAATCTTACGTACAACGCAAAAAAAGCCCCACATAATTACTTTCATTTCATTTCATCCATTTCCCTGATGAACTTCCCTGTGAAAATTACAGCATTTTAAAGAAAGCAATCAGGGAGGCTGTTTTGTTGTATTTTTAGTCACTGAATTATTTGAATTGTTCAGAATAACATTAATTTCCCTGTTGATGTTTGCTGTGTTTGATGGATCTGTTTATATATAAATTTTAGCATGTAAATGTACCTATTTACCAGTTTGACAAAAACATTGTGCCATATGTCTGAACAGAATGTTGTTTTTTACGCCGGATATTACATTGGAACATTTAGCTTGATGGCCACATTTCATCTATCGCTTTCATTTTCCCACAGGACTGCAATTTGAGCAACACTGGCTTTTGCCGCATTTAATGATTGTAGTGCTTTGAGATTTCCGAATCGGCAGCAGAGGGACTGGGTATTCTGTGTTTTCAGGTCTCGTATGGTTCCTCTCTAGTCTGGAACACTTACCAAAATCTCAGGTGGAGCAGATCAAAGCTCACCGCGTTATGTCGTGCTGGATGGGACGAAGCTATTTGTCAAGCAGGGGCTGGTAGATGTTCTCGACTGTAAAAATGGAATAAAGAATATAAAATGTGCCACAGGAGAGGTAACTATAAGTGAGGTGCTCTGCAGAGGTCTTCTTAGATGAGGGAACACACATCAATATGCTTATTAAAAATTACATCTTCTCAAGATCATTTTGGAGGACACAGTGTAAGTCTGAGTATTCAGAAGTAGAGTCATTGTAGCTGTAGGTATTATATTGTGTGATGCTGCTGTATCTCGATCCAAGTCCTGTTGGGTTTTTTTTTTTTTTTTTGGTATTTTTTATCTCTAAGCTCTTAATCATGTCTGCTTTATTGAGCTGACAGTTGACCAAAGTCAATTTAATATCCAAAATGTATTGCATTAATGGTGGTTGGGGGTATGTATACATTTATTTTCTTTTTAGTCTTGAGGAATGTAGGCAATACAATGAGTATATTTATTGAAATGCTTTTACACTGGTGGCATGTGACTCAGTGGTCACTGTTTCCTCACACCTCAAAGGTTAGGGGTTTAAATCACACCTGATTAGTTCGGGTCCCCCCCAGTTTGGGTGGGCTTCATCCAGGCTTTGCTTCTGCTGTGCAAAGATGTGCTGTTAGGTTAGTCCAGGGCTCTCCAACTCCGGTCCTGGAGAACTACTAACCAGTAGGTTTTCTATCATACCCGGCTTCTGATGAGCCACACCTGCTCTCAGGTTAAATACCAGGAGCAGGTGTGGCTCATCAGAAGCCAAGTGAGATAGAAAACCTACTGGATAGTAGCCCTCCTGGACCGGAGTTGGAGAGCCCTGAGGTAGACGGTGTCTTTATATTGCTCATGATGTGTTCATGTATGTTTCCTGTGACAAACTGGCATCACATCCAGGATCATCCTCTGCCCCGTGCTGCCAGGAATAGCCTCTAGATTAAAACATCTATCGATGGATGGATGGATTCTTTATTCTTGTGCAAGTTTTTGATTATTAGCACAACACATCAGTCCTCTAAGAAGATTTGTAGGTATAAGTCAGTGATAGTTATAACAATTCAGTCCAGTCTAAAAGCAACTCTAGTATTGTAGACCAGGCTTGACAAACACTTATTCCTATTTGACCTTGGAGAGCCGCTGGAGTTGTACCATTGAAGTGGTTTGAAAACCAAATAATATCCACCAGAGTAAATATATGCAGATACATAAACGGCACTCTTTGCTTCACAAATAAACTAATAGCTAATTCTCACTTTAAAGCCTGTGTGAAAACACATCGCAACACATAACATCCAGATCAAGTCTATGGACAAAGAAGATGTGTTTGGCTCCCAGTCTGGTGGTGGAATGAGGACACCAAGTGGTCAGACTTAGGAGTGACACGAAGGTGTCCGTTTTCAGTATTTGTCTTGGGAAAAATGAAAGGACAGCTTTCAGTGGAAACAAAACAGGAAATAAAGATGTAAGGAATTAAATCTTATAAATGGGTATTCAAAGTGAGTGCCAAAGATTACACGGTACCACAGCACACATACTGCATAATACCTTTCAATCATCATTTTCCTCTTTTTCTTGTTTTATTTAAATATTCATTTCTAACATTAAACCACATAAACATACTGATATACCTTTGGATATACAAATATGAATGATTACACACTGAATGATTTATATCAATCTGCATTATTGTTCAGAAAATTACTGCTTAAGTCTGTAAGATTTTTTCTTTGCTTCTTTTGTTGCTCACACTGCAGGCTGTGGCCTAATTTAAAAGGATGCCAGCCAGACTGAAAAGACTTTAATTTCACTGCCGTCAATACTGTGACAAGTAATCATACAGCGACGAAATGCTCGCTGACACTTTCCTAGCAATACGGCAAGAAATTATGATTGCGACCTTCCAAAAGTCCAAGCGCCCAACGGCGCACCCCCGCCTTCCTGCGTGCACAGTTGGCCACATCTCAAAAGTGCAATTCTTCAGAACTACACCAATTAATCATAGGCTAGCTCCTTCTAAATGGGGCAACAGTTTGAGGAAGAAACTTTACCAGTGGCCAAACCCGCCAGTGATTTTCTTTTATCATCAGCATTAATTTAATTGACTCCCTTTTCATAATACTAAAACTAAATGTATTGTTATTACATAATTTTAAAAGTTGGCGTCTCTGATGTGTCTGAAAGGTAAACCTGGTTAACTGAATATGCATCGGTCCAGAATTTAAGCATTAGCACCTCAACCACTCATATACAGCCGTGGAAAAAATTAGAGACCACTTTATATTTTTAAACAAATCTGCATTTTTAAATCCTGGTTTAATCCTGGTTCTGTTGGCAGAAGGCTACACTGAGCAGCAGGATGCTTTTTGGTTCAGAATTTCCAAGACGCCAGTAAACAAGAATGAGGTGAATCAGGAGACACTGGGAATGACCAGAAACCAGCCAGGTAATGGGTGGAAGCCACATTCTAATGCCAGAGATGACAGTTAACTTATCCGACAGTTTCTCATGAATCGTAGGATGACATCAAGTGACCTTCAAAAAGAATGGGAAACATTAAGGGGTGTGAAGTGCACTGCTAGGACAGTTCATATCAGGCTCCTAGAAGCAGGACTGAAGTCCCATAAAGCAAGACAGAAGCCCTTCATTAATGAGAACCAGGGAAGAACCAGGCTGCAGTTTGCAGAAAAATATATATTATCCACAGACGAATACCCATAATGAAATGAGTGAAACAAAAAATTGTACTGTGGTCTCTTAATTTTTTCCACGGCTGCATGTGCATTTAGCAAAGTCTCACCAATTTCATATTTATGAAATTACAGGTATCCAAAATAAAAGCAGACTGAAAGTGTAACTATAATTTGTGCTGCAAATCTGCTTAAAACTGCACCTCAAATGATAGATTTTAAGATTCAGAGCAAAACTATTTTGAACCAATGCAGTATATATCAGTTTCAGCCTAAGAGCATGGCTTTGAACGTTTAGATGACTCTGTTAATCCTTGTTTTACTGAGACAGTTGTGTAAATGTGCTAAAAGCTTGGTACTGACATCATTCAGTCCTGGGGGACCAGGGACATTCCCAGTGTGACTGAGAGGTTAATCGTTATGGGGCGATTAAATCCCATGTTACCAGGCTTTACATTCCCTATGTAGCCACAATCTGCTGCAACGAGAAAGCAAAATGGCTTTAACATTAGCATTTGTTTGATTTTCAGAAGATCCTGCAAAGTATCTTTGCTGGATGAGTGTTTGATGCAGGTATGTCCTATTCAATATATATCCTGTATATCACTATGCTTGAATTTGTCATCTATGCAAATATTTTAACCATTTATAAAAGACAGGCAGTCATACAATCCTATAGCTTTTCTAAACAGCAGTAATTACTATGGCTCTGATACTATACACAGTGACCTCATAAACAGCAATCATATGTTGCTTGAAGTGGAGGTGTATTCTGCAGGTTCACTATTCGCTTATAAACAGTTGAATGTATCTGTAGAAATGGGGTCCTTTTGGTTCCAGCAGCGACTCCAGCTTTGCCCTTTGTTTGATGAGCAGGGTTAAAGAGGAGCTTAAGCTAAATCTTCGGGAAACGCTGCTGGCAGAAGGGCTGCTCTTTGTGCCTGGGAAATTCACAGCCACGGTAAAACATGCCATCCTTTGTGAATAAAGAAATGGGAAATATTGGACAGCCTGCAACTGAATTCCATCCCACAACAGTACACTGGAAGTTCAAATAAGAGTGACAAAGTAGAATTGTCCAAAAATGCATTAATAGCAGAAAAGACTGTTTGTTTTGACATCAGTTATGAGAGCTAGAGAGCAGGGAAGATGCCCCCCAGCCCAGAGGTCTGAATTCTCTGTAATGTGTGACATGTGCAGCATCCTGTCCAAATGTCTGCCTTGTGATTTTTTGTGATCAGCTGTGAACCACAATCATCAGTGAGTAAGAAGTTATTGAAAGGGGTGGATAAAGGTATTGAACTGAATAAGAAAACTAACCACAATATATACTGTAAACCTGTGCATTTTTCAGAATTTTCAGAGAAATCCTAACCACTGTGCCTTGTGTGACTGGGACATTACTGGGACATACAGCAGGGTCCTGTTAAAAGAGACACTTCAATAAAGCATTTTTGCACCCATCTGCTGGAATACAGTGACTTTCATGTTTCTGTTCTTATAGGACAGTGTTAAAGTGCTTGTGCCCTCCAACTCCGGGTTTCCAGCTGTACACTGATCAATGGGCTCACAGGATTACCTCAGAAAATAGAGCCATCTTTTGATGTTTCATCCAGCCCTGTGTTGTGTTTTTAGTGTCTTCATTGACATTCTCAGGTGTTCCGGAGTCCCACACATGCAGAAATACAAGTATTCTGTCCTCATTCTGTTTATATGGAGTTATAACGGTACATTTAAAGAAGAGGTTACATAATCCAACACGAGTGAACACACCCCTTGTGAAAGAATACATGCAAAAAATGCTATATATGAATAGTGCTCTATATTGTAGAACTTTATATTGTAACTAATGTTGTTATGCTGTTTTAACATATATTTATTAACTTGATGTGTGGTATTTCAATAACATAAGCTTAAGCTGATACACTATAATTTGGAATTTTTTGCAGTAGCCTTTAACATAGTTACCAGCTAGCAGTGTTTTCTTCTACATTATATCACATATTATTTATTGTTATTGTGTCCTTGGGTCTACAGAATAAACAAAAAAACAAACAAACAAACAAAAAACTGGGTACTGTACTAATGTATTTTTTCGTCTGCAATCCCAAAATTTGCCACAAAGAGGAGCACAAGAGCAATCGAACTAGCACAGATATGCCTGCACAACTTATAACTACGACTATATTCAGCAATATTTCCCAAATGTATGTTTTCAATATACTGATTTATGGAGTGCAAGTTTTCAACAGATTGTTAGCCTTTAATTACATCACCAGCCTGTTAAATTGGCCAGAAAATGTAAACCTGATGAATAGTGTGATACAGGGTTATGGATTCAGGTCCTGATGCTGTTATCCTTGTAACCTTGAGCTAGTGATTGCACCTGAGAAGGTCCAACATTCATATATTAGTAACCTTGTACACTGGCCGTGCTGAATGGTACACCCTACAGGGCACTGGAGAACAGCATTTCATATTACTAGCATCAAACAGCCACGTGACACTTCAAAAATCTGCTTAGTAACAACAACAGCCACATAATTCCAGTTATTATCGAGCACTTCAAAGTTTCAAGGTTTAAACTAGTGGATTGAATGCCACAAACAAGAAGGTTTGAGCTTTAGTATTGACCTGGTTCTTGAGTGTGCTTCACCAATAACATCCTTATCTGTTTCTCTAATAACAGACTTTGTGTCCATTTTGAGTAACTGGCATCCATTCATTTAGGATAATCACTTATCCAGTGTAGAGTCACATTGAGGCCAGAGCCTATCTTAGTAAACACAGAGCATGAGGCAGGGGCACTCCATGCTAGCAAAACTGGAGAGGAAAATCCACTCCATGCCTCTTGGTCTTTGCTGCCATAGTGCTAACCGTTTAGCTGCTGTGTTGAAGAATACCTTGTACCCGTCCATCCGTCCATGTTCCAGTTGCCTACAGTATGTCCTCACACTGCGTTACGTGTACCAACAGTGGTACTCTTCAGCGCCCCCAGGTGATACATGAGAAGAATATTTTGCTCTGTGCACTGAAAAAGAAGAGGAACTGTATACTTAAATTAATGTAAATTGTACTTGATATAAAAATATATTTACCTGCAAAGCACCGGAATGGAAAGTGCCAGAGGTGGAGATTTCAGGCACAGAGAGTACAAATCCAGACCATGATTTTGTTTCAACCAACCAGTTGAGTATAAAGAGTCACAGTCACGGGTTGGTTGAAACAAAATTTTAGTGTGGATTTGTACTCTCTGGACCTGAAATCTCCACCTCTGGAAAGTGCTGTTTTTTGGTTTGTTTGTTTTGTTTTGTTCTCTCACACTTTCAGACTCTCACGCATCTGGCGTGACTCTCATGCTTTCAGACTCTCACGCTCACTCAAGAAATTATACGGTAAATCTCTACTATTCCATTATAAACCTTAAATTAGCTACATCAAGAGTGTTGGGGTTGTCTGTAAACCCTACAAACGATTTACAGGGTAATGTTACATACATTGTACATGTAAATGTGTGTGCAGACTTGACTCGAATGGAAAATCTCACGCCAGCCAGCTGACCAAAGTTGGTGACACTGTATGTGCTGACAGGAGCACAATAACGGGGCGGGGGGCAAAGGGGAGTTAGGATGATTCCATATTTGGAACATAACTGGATTGGTCTGGATTGGGGCGCCCAAAATCTCCAGAAACACCCCTGTGTGCTGATATCCTGAAACCCCATCAAATACATTCATAGCTTTTCAATGGAAATCAAATTTGCCTGTTAAGGTTTCAAGTCTTTTAAGGTTTCAGTTAGCAGCAGCCTATTCTTATTTAAACTCACAGAACATACTGGCTGAGCCATTGGTGTGTAGTAGGTGTAATTATCTGAAAATTAACCAAAACATTTCCCCTGAAAGATGGAAATATAAGTGAAGTGTATACCATTTCCGCATATCTATTCGCAAGGTTTAAAAACCAATAACTGCAGGCACGTTTTAGCTCCTACCCGTCATCAAGGCTGGTCAGGTGCCGGCAGGTAAACCTGGGATGGCCTGCAGGGCTGCTTGGATGTGAAAGTGTCTTACGCACGTGACGCACATGCCTTAAAGCCGGATCCACTGCTCTTATTTATGATGCACCTCCTCTCTCACATTAATTCCCACACTACGGTACAGAGCTCTTTCCCCTCACTGGCTCCATTCTTACATAAAGGCTCTCAGTACTGGAGCTCCAACGTATCCATTCATTTGCAAAGTACATTAGTAGATCTGCAATATTTGAGCCTCTTACTGACTGTTACTGATGTTATCCTCTTATGGAACCTGCTGATCCCAGTTACCAACTGCAGGGAGGAATTGCAGGGTTATTCCCAGTGAGTGCAAGGTGCATTGCAGATATTATGACAGGGTGATGATGTTCGATTAAATACCAGTCGAATGACTAAGTTAATGTCACTGTATGGAAAGCGTAATATTTGTGCTGTGATACTTTTGCACATTTTTCTCAAAAAAGATATGATTGCTTTATGATATTGAATATTCACTTTACAATCAAGAACAAACACAGGCCATGTGGAGTTATGCACTTGTGTCAAAATTCTTTAAACTCAAAATAATAACATGGATTTGTGGATTTTGTGGTTCATTAGCTAAATGAATGAGTGCAGTTTTATCTGACGTGAGTTCATTGAATTTTCTAAGCAAGACCTGGGGAAGAAAGCTTTTAGAACAGCTCCATAAAATATCCATCTCCCAACCATGTAGGGGGTCACAGAGCAAGGACACAGCAATGTAATGCAGGGCACATACACACTGCAGGTCATTTAGAAATGCCAATTAGCCTAATTACATGTATTTAACCCGCACAAGGAAACTTGCAAGATATGGGGAGAACATGTGAATTGCACACAGTCTGAGAGGAGGTGAGATTTGAACCCCTAGTCACTGAGGTATGATGCAACAGAGCTACCTGTTAGTCATTTAGTGGTAAATGGAAATGAAACTGTTCAAAGAGCATATAAAGCGCTTTGCTAATACAGTGGCTGTTGTTTTTGTTATTTTTAATGAAGAGTCAGTTGCTACACTGGCGTCAGCAGTGACTGCCCTGTATGTTTGCCTATACAGTGAGAGCCCATTGTACATACAGTTGATGTGTTGGATATTCTCGTGCTGGGGATGCATTGCTATAATCCTGGATCCCTTCTTCCATCTCAGGGAATGATTTTTATAGTGAATTCTGGGTTTGCGGCATATGATATTCTGAGAAATCGGCAAGGAAAGAAAAACAAAACTTAAAACTTTGCAATCAGTCTGTAAGGCATGCTTAGTAATATGGTCCAGTTATGAAATCACTGTCATCGGCTCATCCTTACCGCGTTTCACCTCTCAGCTGATGCTCAACTGAAATCCCAATCAGCTGACTGCACATGCTGTGGCTCTGAATCACTAGACGTCAGGTTAATATCAAGTCAAACTCACCGTTTAAAAAACAGACAAACCCTTCATTGGATTCACAGTCAGTTCATTTTCTCAGCTTTCTCATACAAAACGATTTGCAAAGCTTACAATTCAGCCTAACTCCAGAAAAGAGTATTTATACTGATGCGCATTAAATGTGTTTCTCCGCAATATGGTCTCCTGTGACCTGCATCTGCAATATTTCTGTTCAGCTCCATAATCCCTGTTAAGTAAAACATCCCAGCTAATTGACATAATACAATTTCACTGTGCACAGGAGCTCTTTAATGCACATGTTTACCCAAGCTGAACCCCAGCAACCCCTTCTAATTAAAATATTTACCCCAGCCTCGTCGACAACTACACCGCTTTATAAAATATTAGGGGAGAGCTCTGACATCACAAGTAGCCCAGAGGCCTCAGACCATGGTGAAGTTTTCAAATATTTTATGAATAGAAGGCCACACCCTCTCCGCTGTTGTTCCTGTCTGGTGCCGCGAAGCATAAAATCCCGCTGAGCTGACGGCTGTGACGCAGAGCTCTTCCTCCTCCTCACATGATCGCTCAGCAGGTCGGCGTCCTCACACGCCATGGAGCCGTTCCAGATTTCAGTGGCCAGATTGTCTGCCCCTCTCACCCCTCAGCACTGACTGCAGACACTTTCGGAATAATCTATGGATCTATATCCTTCCCTGTGATCCGATTCTTGATCCTGACTGTCAGGCAGTTTAATATTTTACTTCTTGACTAAAACTACACAATTTAAATTGAACACTATTGAGTACTTGATTTCTGTAATAGACTTTTATTGATTTCACCGCAATGCCCTTTTGTCTAGCTGAGGACCGGGGTCTCCTTTTTCATCCGTCTGTTTTTCCATGAGCACTTAAACTCCGTAGGGTCACAGTGAGCATGGAACCTACAGTTACGGCTGGGCGGTTGGACAGTCCATCACACAGACACACACGGACACAGTGAGAGTTACACACCGAGATCCGCCTACACCGCATTTCATTAGACTGCGGAGCAAGACCTGATTACCCAGATTTATGCTACAACACTGTCGAATTCTAGAATCTGAAGGGTGTTGATTAACTTTCTATAACTGCACATTCAGTGCCAGCCAGGCGAATAACAATAGTAAATCAATGCGCGATTATGATCTTTAATTCAAACGTTGCTTAATGGAAACTATAAAAGGATATAAATGGCTACAAGTCACTTAGGTTGCAACAATGTTTCATGCTGCGGACTAGGACCTATGGTTAGTGGTAAGATACCAAAATGATTTACCATTGTAATGCACTTATAGTCCAGACAGACTTTACAGTCCTGTTTAACCTGTCTAAACAAGATGGCACACAAGTCCAGTTTTAATAATAGGTAATATGCACCTGAATACCAAGATGTACATAAAGCTTAATTAATAAATCAATGGCTTCTCATCAGGCAGTTCTTCCCTCATGGGAATTTTACTTACACAAAAATGTTCTGAAAGCAGAAAGAAAAATGATTGGTTCAGAGAGATAACCAATCAAATTATAGAAGAGTTGGGACCAATAAACTAGATGAGGCCAGATCAACCAATCAGATGTCTTGGTTACGCCTGCTCTAGTTGCTTGGACCCTCCTCCTCTACAATCTGATCGGTTATATCTCTGAACCAGTCATATTTCGTTGTTCTTTATTCTTGAATAAAAGTGTCTGGTTGACATGCATTAACCTTTTCATAACCTATGCAAACCTGCAACCTCAGTATTTCCCACAGAGCCACTGTGCTGAGGGTCTTGGTTACTCAAAGTCGAACTCAGGTCATCATTAAACAAAATCAAATATCATTCCTATTGCTAACTTAACAGCTGCTCAGCTTTCTCAAAATCTGCATTTACCGATGTCAGGCTCCCTTCAGTGGGTACAATAAGTCCCATTCAGCCATACTTAAAAAGTCATTTCACCATTTACATTTCTCAAGAGCTAAAGAAAGAATCCAAGAAAGACATGGAAGAACATTATTTTCCGTGCAAGAATGAGTACAGCAGAGTGAGCGTGGAATGAATGTAAATATGAATACATTTACATATTTTTTGTTTTACATGTAAAAATATACAGCACAATAGGTGATAGATAAATGGCAAATGATTCCAGACTGCTGCGTTTACTCAGAGATGGGGTTTTAGGTTATATCAATGCATATATAAAATAACTAACCAATGTTTTTTCTGTTAAAGCTACAGCAGATTTCTAGGGACTGGAGGGACGGAATCTTGGAGGATGGGTATTTTTGTAACATATGACCAAGATGAAAATATGCAGGTACAGAAACCTCTGGCAGTACAGTAACATCATACTGAATAAGGAGAATATGTTCTTTTCTCTGTAGCACCCAGGCACAGATTATTGCGCAGGTTATAGCACCCATCCCAACAGCAGGGCCCCCATACCAACAACAGGGGCCCCATCCCAACAGCTGGGGCCCCCATCCCAACTTGGAAAACATGGGACAGTTAGTTAAATCATGTCCGTGCCAATGTCAGTCAGGGACTGCTAGACAAGTTAACAGTGCACTTCACCCTAAAAGTAAAAAAGGTATGTTTAGGAGGGGCATTAGAGCTAGTTAAGTATCCATCAAGGTTGTTCTGCTGGAAGTTACCTACTTTTAGAGGTATCTGCCTTAGAAACGTTGGGCTTCTCTTGAATATAATTTGGAATGGTGTTCTTTCTGTAGCATTTAAAACGCCAAAAAATACATTAGAAAATTCAACAGTAATGTCTCTTACCAGAAATCATGACCACATTACTCAAGATAATCCACATACTATGCAGTGAGCAGTTTAATGTAATGTAAAAGTTATTTCCTTTTACCGAACTTCACACACCAATCATATCACTACGCAGAAGATATCGTCGGGGTGCTCATGCTTCCATCTTCTGCACAGTGATACAAAACAGCTAAATTATCCAGCTTAGTATTTAACAAAATATCAATTATTCAGTATATAGTCTGTGGATCCAGTGTAAAACTATCACTTAACAGGGTAAACAGGGGTATAGGAAGCTAGAGGATGGGGACAGCGTGAACCTCCCAAAATTTAAGTTGGCTTCATTCATTCCCCACAATAAATAAACCTTTGTGTTTAAATTATCAAATTTGCATACCACAAG
>JAODJU010000025.1:11113794-11139916 GCA_026776725.1 Gnathonemus echidnorhynchus
TTAGTCTGTCTTTGTGCGCCTAGAACCTCACAGCTGCTTGGGGAAGCGGCGGAAAGCTCTTGGTTTTGTAAGGATGAAGTTGTCCAGCCTAACTAGTGAAGTGTCCAGCTATACAGCTTAGTCAGGGTGTCCTATGCTGACGTAGAATGTTGATGCAAGGAAGGTTGTCCTCCTCACGGGCGTGACCATTCATTCACAGGGAAGCTGCGGCGCGAGCTGTTACGTGCCCGCAGAGCACGAGGCGTGATGCTCCCCCGACTGCATGCCAGCTCACCACAGGGCACAGAGACACACCTACTCACAGGGCAGTTTACAGATACCAGGTCACATCACTGCGGGCTTTAGGGGGGTGGAAGGGAATCACAGCACTGGTGGGGAGGACAAATGACGAGACGTTTGGCATTTTTTGTTTTTTGATTGCATTCACCAGTCTTTGTGGGGACCTGAAATATGGTCCCCACAATGTCATAATAACAGGTTTCCATCACATTGTGGGTAACATTTGGTCCCCATAATGTTATTTAAACATAATCCACACACACACACACACACACACATATGCATGCACACAAGTTTGGAATTATATCTTTTATATAACAATTTAATTATATATCAATTATTTAATTTCTGTGGGGAAAACTCTAATCCCAACATGACAACCGTAACCCCTACCCAGTCCTAACCTTGACCATAAGTAACCAAACACATTATGGGACTTTCGGCATCTTTACTTTTTTGACTGCATTCACAGATCTTTGTGGGAACATGAAAAAATGGTCCCCACAAGGTCAAAAAAACAGGTTGCCCAGACATTCTCCTTCTTTTGAGCTTATAAATGACAATTTTGATCCTGCCCCAGCCGGCAAATACACTGAAGGGGGCCAATTGTCCAACACGACAAACCAATCAGCTCAGCGGGAAAATGCCCAGTATGCCAGATGGCCGTTCGAGTCCTGCCTCTGACACCCAGTCATATGACATAAATATTAACAGTTATTAGCTTACACTTTATGGTAACATTTGGCTTTCTTAAACAACTGCTCTTTCCATCATAATGACGTCAAAATAAGAATATCAGTCAGAACTAATTTCTCCAAATAATGGTTAACAGTGCTGAAGCAGCCCAGGTACTTATTTCACATGAACAACTGACAGATGCGTGACTTGGAAGAGTGTGACACAATGCAGCAGATGGACAAATGTGGGATGGCATCTAGAGAATTAGTCATCACACACTTCAGCCTGAACCTTCTACTTCACTATTCATACACATGCATATACCACTGAAAGTTATAGCGATATAGCTGACCGAGAAAACCACAATTGTGTCTCTTTGAAGAAGAGGTCATTGGAGAACTGATTTATATCAAAGGCAGAGAGGCGAACACTAGCAAAATAAGCCCTTTGACGTATCTCTCAGGTCGCCTACTGATGACACCCCAGCTGGTGGAATAATCGCTTGGCAAAAAGGGGAACAAGACATATACAGTACCAGTCAAAAGTTAGCAGAGTGATTCCACTATTGAGCCCTTGAGCAAGGCCCTTAACCCCAGTTGCCCCAGGCACTGGCTGACCCTACTCTCTCCTCTACGCCAGTTTGATGAGGTGGCCTCCTGGGATGCTTCTCCAGCTGTCCTGAAGGAGGTCCCACATATATGCTAAACGCTTTTCCTACACTGTCTGGTCAGACTCTTCCCAAACCATTTCTGTTGTGTTTAGGTCAGGTGGCCTGGTCATGTGACACTCATCACATGAGTCATTTTCCTTTGTAGGAAAGCTTTTGGTTTGTACTGTATGACTCTCACTACCCATATGACAGGTCGTAATGTTGAAATTATTTGCATTAACGGGCAGAATTCAAAGTTCCAAACTCAGAACAGCACAATTGTGCTCAGTTTGTAGCTGTGGATATACACAAAGAATGCAGAATATGACAGGCACAACATTTAATAATTTTTTTCTTTTGACCTCTGTCCATCCTTTTCCATTTTATCTCTCACGTCTGCTTATCCAATAATGCAGCGATGGAGGAGGTCTGGAGCCTTTCCCAGAACAGAAGGCAGAGTACATCAGAATACGAAAACATACATACACAGGGAAATTTGCAGATCAAGGGGAAACTATTGTAAACCTATGGAACTCCAAACACACAGACACGAAGGGCTTGATCTGTGCATTGTGTTAGTGTGTCAGTTTTGCGGAGGCAAACCGTATATATGTAATTAATTAATTTTAACTATGACACTCCAGTTTTGACAAAGAAGGCCCAGAATACAAAATCCAGCAATAAAAGTTTATCAGAAGTTTTCATAAGATAAGAAAAAAACTGTGAAAATGTAAAAGTCTGTTAGAAAATCATTACATTCTCCCATCCAACCATCTATCCATTCATCCATCCATCCATCCATCCATCCATCGTCTTTAAACCATTTATACAAGGGCATAGATTTGGGTGTAGCAGTAGAGACGTGTCCCTGCCCATATTGTGGGAGGACCGCGTGTTTAGGGGGGCAGGGGGTTCGGGGCTGATTCGGTCTCTTCCAGTGTTGATACCAAACCTATGCCTTTGCATTTATACTGGATGGGGTCGCATGGAAAATTAGAAGATAATTAGAATAAAATCACAATTCATTAATTCAAAGAGCTGGTCGGTTCAGTTTTCTTGGAGTGTGCTCTGGTGTGGTATGTGTCAGGTTCAAGTCTGGGGTAAGCCAAGTTAATTCTCTGGGGTGGTAAGTTGTTCTTTGGTTTAGGACTCTGAGCCAGTAATCACACGGTTACTGGTTCAGTCACATGGTTGACAAAGTTCAGCCTTTAACCCTGAGGTGGGCAGACCCTGCTTTCTTCATTGTGCTTTGCTTCGAATAAAAGTCTCTGCCGCATAATTGAATAGTTACAACTATGCTATGCTACTCCTTTTAAAAATACTAACTTGTACTCTGGAAAGGTACTCACATTTAAATGCTTTCTGACATTCAGGAGTCAAGTTTTATTCCATTGTTATTGTTTTTCTAAAGTTGGTATGGTGGTCATTCTTGTGCTTCACTGACATTTCAAATTATTCCAGTGCTAAGATTCTATACTTCATGACTGCGGCAAAATATAACTATTATCTATATATCTATTAAAGGCTTGAATAATGGAGTCTGAGCGCATGCTGTAACACGAGGCAACGGTTTGCAGTAATTTTGTTTTATTTTATACACATTTTTATCTTAACCTTTACCCCTTTAAGCATTTCATACCTGAACTTAAAATGCATACCTGTTTCCTGCAGTAGCATAAAATTTAATAGGAGTCGATGAGCTATTAAAGAACTTATACCGTTAGTCCTTATAACACTAAAATCAAGCCCTTGTAGTTAGAAACAGCAGCAACAAAAACTTTATATTGTGCGCTTGTCTCACTTCAAATGGACAAATATTCCCTGTGTTGTTCAGATTTAATCATTTCCATTATTACTGATTCCAAGAGCAGCATTTTGCTTCATCACTGTCACCCACACTATCTTCCCTTAAGTAACTTTAACCTTTATAATTCTTGATTTTTCTTTCGCAGTGGGTTTATAATAGCATGGGATAATTACTCTCAGTAGTGGCAATTAAGAAAAACATTTCCACTTCATCTATTAGAGTTTCCAACAAACAAAGGCACTTGCAGGTTGGCAGCTGCCAGGAGGAAGTTCTCTTCTCCCGTTAGTACAGACACCCTGGCACAGTGCTGTGTCACCTGCAGTGTGTAATCACAGAAATCTGTTTGGTAGACAGTGCTTTGCCCTGGAGGAATATCCACCGACAGTTTAGGCATCTGGGTTGGGGTGGGGATTGGTGAAAGCAGTTGATTACGCTGCTGGGGATTAAAATTGAAGAAAACCCATCCAAGAAAATAAATGACAAATAAAACCTGTACTGTATCACTATATGTGTTGCAGGGGTGTGGCACCCACAGAATTCTGCTTAGTACACGGTAGTTAAACAGACTCATTCACTGTAACACCATTTGATTGACAGCCCCACATTCACAAAGGTTTACATAACATCTTTACTTAATCTGACAAATGGCAAAAAAAATCACTTCATTATTTGTCATTGCTAAGTGTGAAAAATGACTCTGCAGGAGCGTTAAATATTAAACGCAAGATGGAACATGGGAATAGTAAAAAAAAATAATAAAAAATTAAAAAGGTGAAATACAAGCAATAAATACTCATTTAGTGACGCTCGGATATACAGTCATGGTTTCTTCACTTATGGGCACTTTGTCGCTTTGCACAAGACTTGCTCACCAACAGTTCCTTCAACACTCCAGTCAAGAAAGAAAATTAATTAAAATGGCCCACCCACAACTCTGACCCCAGCGGTTTCTCTATTTCCACTTGAGAATTTTTGGAATTTAGCTCTTGTACTCGCTGCTGATCACTGGCTAACATTTACCGCTGTAAGATGTGATGGAGATTACGCAGGAGAATGCAGTCATCTGAGTGCGCCGCGGGCCAGCCAGAACTCCTGCGGGATCATGTGATGTTGCCACTCAGACGCATGACACTGCATGAGGGGCAGCAGATCTCCTCACACTATGCTTCCTTTCTCTAGGATCATGTGGTGCTCTCATACACCCACCCTGTAATATCCAGGCTATAAGTAATAGCCAAATGACTGTGAATTTGAATACCAAAAGGTGAATTAATCAGCATCCTTAATAACTACCTGCTTTGTATATTTCATGCGATATATGGGTAATAGGTTACAAAAGAAAAAATTTTATAAGTACCAAATATATACTTTTACATTTTTGAATAATATAATTTTGTGTAAATGATACATAAGATACTAAATGTAGTTTAAAAAAAAACAATAAGGCAGAATTCAGGTAACAAGAGAGAAAGTGAAGTAGACCAAAGGACTGAGTACACACCTCTGGTAGGATTACATTTTGCAATATTCCTCAACCAGTGCAACACTAGACAGACAAGCTCCTCGATTCCCATGTTTCTTAAATATATTTGTGGATCTAAAACCTGTAAGCAAATATATTAAACAATTTATTACTCAGGACCCCCAGCATAAAACGAGCAGAAATAGAAAACGGATGAATGGATCGAGTTTATTAATACATAAAAAATAAATGTAGGGCTACAGAAACTGAATTCTGCTTGTCAATATATCATTATCACGGGCAAACTGGTTGTGACAACATTCTAAGCGGTTGTTTTGCTCGTGTAACAATGTCTTTTATGAAAGATGACAATGAGACAGTTATATATTTGATATCCTAGCTGTTTGCATGAAATGAACAATGTATGGCGGAATGTGGGTTAGAGAAGTACAGAGACATTATCATGGAGTGCAAAAAACCCCAATAAAAATAAAATAAGATAAATAAATAAAAAGCAGGGAAAATCCAGGAAAAGAGCAATCCGGTGTAAAAATGCAAGCATCTTTCGAGAGTAAGAACTCGCTTTTCCATTATTATATAAACTATATTTTCATGTATTTCTCGAAATCCGGACAGTATAAGATGTGTTAAATACTGCAATGAATGCCTGCTATTCTGTCTATCGGAATTATCACCTATGTGCTGATGACGAAGTGCTGCTCGGCTTCGGATAGCACAGGTGTTTCTGAAGGTGAATATTACGTTTTCAAGGTGAAGGACATAAATTACTACAAAAAATGTAATAAATAAATGAACCACGTGTCCGCGTATGACATACCACGTTACCACGTTTACGAGGAAAAAGTTGCAGCCGAGGGTGAGAAGATTTTAGTGTAAGGGGATGGGAATCCACGATGCGAGGGCTTAGCAGCGGCTGCTATTTTACAAAAGAAATAAAAGCAAACATAAACCTGCCACCCTAATGTTTTATTTTTATAGGTATCGTGTAGCCAATGCAGCCATGGAATCTGGTTTGAGACCAATCAGGACTTTGTAGGGAAAAAAAGAGAACGATTTTACGTTTTTATTTTATGTGTTATATCTGTAAATACCTCTGCGGTTGGCATTCTGGGCGAATATACGGCAGAATTTTAACATTGCAGATCGTGAGTTAATTAAAATACCGGGGGATCCCCGCTATATTAGGACACGGCTGGCCGGTTTCAGATCCCTGTGCTGAGCGGTATTTTGGCGGCGACACTTGCAGACACACAGGCGGCTGCCCGTTCATGATCCACACTCAAGCATGAGGAGCTCAGCCCGGACCTGCACGGTGTGAAACCAGCTCGGCCGTTTGCAAGAGAACAACAAGGCAGAGAATAAGGGGACAGGCGCCGCTCCGCTCCTGGTCATGACCATGGACCCTGAAAAGAAATGCAACGTGTCTAAAAAAGCAATAATTGCAAAGATTTTTAAAGTTCGCAAGAGGAGAGAAATGCTCTTTATGCAGGTCTGCTTCATCTGCAGTATCCTCTTCGTGGCGTGGTGCATGTCAATCTTGATGGCCAAAACAGGTGAGTACTAGTAGGGGATTGTTTGTGGTCACAACTGATCGTTCCTCAGTACAAGAGCACACGCTCATATATACAGCAGGTACAGCAAACTGCATCCCCAGATCTTCTGCTGAGATAGATGATACGAACATATTTTTATATCAGATATCTATCTATACTGTATTTGACTTGAAATGTAAAACTCACTTGATAATTTGGATATTTTGTTGTGAGAGATTGGCAGACATCATCCGTTGCAATTTATTCCTTACAATCAGAGATCGACTGACGTTATATGATTTGGCAGTTTATAACAGCGATGGTGTTTGCATTCACGCGTGTGTAGGCTGTGCGCGATCAGCTCGTATTTGACAGAAGCACATGCGTCTCCTAACCTGCTTCTTTGAACCTTGGTTATCTGTTTTCGAGAGGTGGCCTTGAACCGGGTGGTGTAGGTTAAGGAAGCGAGGATTTCCGACCGCCGTGTGCGCGCCCGCGTGAGCGCGCGTGCCTCAGTGTCGGCGTGCCGCAGTGTGCGGGACCCCACATACATCGTCCCTAAAATTATTATAAGGCACTAGGATCCAAAATCACAGTTCCCCAAATGATCGCAGTGTATGTATTTTGTATCCGGAAAGTGATGCCTTGCATGTTGAATACTGGCCTCACTGCCGTTTGGGGACTCAGGAGTGTCACTCGATAACTGTCTCATCTCAATAGTCACGTATTTGTGTAATTTGACCGAGCTTCTGATCTGATCTTTTAATTGAAGATGGGGACTCTGTCGATGGAGATAAGCAGTGAATTATATTGCATGTACCTTTGGCTGAGCCTGTCAGCTGTGTTTAGGATACATTTTTCAAAACTAGGAGACCGCGCTGTTGATGCCTGTCTTACAGCTATATGTTTTCTTGTCTCCCTCGTTTATAGGTAAATTTTAACATAACGCAAAAACAGAGAAAAATCTATTAATTTCCAGGTAGTACAACAAAATAGTATAAATCTGAGAAGATGAGGATCTGTTTACCTTGGGGGACTTGCAAAGATACCATTATGATAAATTGATTCCATATTCAGTTGTCTGCTGTGAAAAACACATTTGGTTTTATTTCCATGGTGTCTTAACACATTTGTTATAGTTATGATATATATAGGTTCTATATCTCTGAAGGCGACTTGCATTGCCCTGCAGTTTACCTACTGAGTAAAGGTATACATTTCCGACATTATCGTGTATAACAGTCTACATCCTACTGAAACACAGTAAAGCTCTGTTTACAGGATGTACCATTTTTTACTGGAAAATTGTGTTGAGTGGTATTTAAGAAATCCAAACTTGTGACAAGATTATCTAATTTCCGCGCTTGAGACTCTCCAGGTTCCGATACACCCTGGCTCCTAACGGATTAGAGTGTAATCACTTGGATAGAAAATATAACTCATTTTCTGTTCAGGCATAGTTGTTTTAATTATTGGGGCAGGTTCCAGTCAGCAGTTTTCCGTTACTTGTAAAAGGCAGATAAATTTATCCTTATTAAAGTTTAATACATTGAGAGTCTATCCACAAGAATACTCAGAGAGCTGCAAAACCTGTTATTGTGAGAAAAAAAAATGACAGGTAGCGGCTAACAGGCCGTCGTAGCCCATGACAAAACACCAATATGCATGACATGGTTCATATGCCAACAGGAAAATATTGTATGATAGATGAATATGCAGACATTTCAGTCAGTACTGTTGCTGTCCATATGTCTGTTTTCTGTAGAAATTTATGGTGTTATGTTTTTACCAGAGTTTACCTTCCTGGGTTTGGATCTGTGCTGGTCTTGCTACTGTGGCACTATTAGATAGACTAATGTGTCTGTTCATTCATTTAAAGAATAGTGGGCCGGAACAATTAGCCATGGTTTTCTGCATATATATATAGGGAGATTATACACTCTCTCAGTTTGAGGGGTCACCCTGTCGTTCTTCCCAAAACGTTTGCCTTGTGCTTTTTTTCCTGGAGTTTAGACGAGACATATTGCCGACATTTGGCCTGTTATTCTTTATTGTTTACTGCTGTTTGCACTGTATGTAGTATGAGGGTTACTGGATGGATGATCAATATTAATAACTGTGTACAGCCCTTATTGTTATGGAGATAAGAATGTTTAATAGCAAAATGAAGTGTCTATCAGACACCACAATGACACCTTTAATCTTTTTCTTTTAAGTAGGCTATGCATTTTTAACTTTTCCTGGGTATTCTCCACGGTTTTACAAAACAAATTTAATAGCATTGCTTAAAAATAATCTAGAATTATTTGCAAATGATTACAAACAGGTGCTTTGTTTTAACAAAACCCAATAAAATAAAGAAATGAAGGGAATACGTATCACATGCATCTGTAAGAACAAAATTTAATAGAAAAAGTGTATTTGATCAGCACTTGATTGTCCTTGATGTTGTGTGGGGGCTGTATCATGGCGGTTACATATTTAGCAAGAGACCATGTGCAAAATCAAACCTTCTGTTTCAGCCTGCGCAAGTACTGATCAGGCTATTTTCTGTGGCAGAACATCCATTATATAGAGCCTGTCCCAATATAAGCTAACTCTGTGCAATCATGACTCCGGTTATGTAATCAGACGACATATTATGAGAAAGAATGACTGTATCTAAACGCTTTATTTTGAAAGAGTTATTTCGTAATCTTCTGTAAAGAACATGAGAATGAAATCTGTTTGGTGGATGACTTCATCCTAACGAGGTATAACTGGTTTGTTGGAGCAGCACGACAGGCTACTGGCACACGGCAGAATTTAGACTTCTGTTCAAGGAATGGGAGGTGACTGTGATGTTTTCATATATTCAGTTCAGCATGTTAGATATTTGACTAACACTTTACTTGAGGGGACACAAAAAACATAGTATTATGCTCTTACTTATGTATTAATTAATCACAAACCAAGACTTAGTAACACACTTATCTCTTGTTTGTTCATCATTAATGAATCGTGATGTACATTTTATCTCAAACAATTACTGTTGTTGTTAATATATCTGTTTTGTAAATCACTGTGAACTACAGAAGGAACTAGTATCAGTGCAAAAAAGTGATCTTGTGTTTATTCATTAATGAATCATGGTGCATCTTTTATCTCAAGTGGCTAATGTTTTTGTTCATGACTTGAACTTCAGTGGTAACTGAGTTACCACTACGTGTTTGTGCCCCCTCGAGTAAAGTGTTTCCGATATTTGATTAAAATGGAACAACACACATCTTCTCTGGGGATCCCAGGACATACAGGACGCCCAGGGCAGGACGCCAGTCCATCACGGGCCACACAATCACACACAAGGAGCAATTTACTGCATGGCTCTGAGCTACACTAAAATCCAGTTTTTGGAGGACACGCCTCGCCAACCCTGGAGGAATATGCGAACTTCACACACCTGGGGGACTGAGCTTGAACCAACAACCCTAGAGCGGTTTTTAATAACAGGATAGGATAGTTTGAATTTGTTGAAAGAATGAATGCACAAATAAGCTTATGAATTCATTGTTTTTATATTATCGGTGAAAAACAGAGTGCTCAAGGCCTATGGATTAAAAACTTATCCCAATTAGGCACAGGTGGCAGCTGTATTGCTAATGAGGAATTAATGGTGAGAAGCCAGCTGTGGTTACAGGGGGATAGAGCAGGCGTGCGGATGTATGAAAGCATAGAGATGGAATCATTTGGCGACGTGTTAATAACGTGTTAATTTTCCTGTCACCTTATCAGATACCTTCAAGAGAGTTAACTGGCTAAAACCCGACCTTATAAAACTGGGGCAACACTTTACTTAAGGCCATGTTTTTAGTAATTCATAAAGACATTTATGACAAGTAATGCATTCATAAATTGTTATAAACATGGCTATAAACATTTACCAAAAGGCATAACGCTGAAACTTTCAATCTAAAGGAGCTCTCTCTCCGATGTAGGATTTTATGAACATTTTAGTTTCAAAACAAAGCATTATTATTGCAGAACATACAGAGGAATGACTTGGTTGCAAATTTTGAAAGTTTTGTTCAATACATTGATTATGATCATTTGTAATACAACAATATCTATGTTTTGTTCCTCATTTTACGTTTTATTTATGGTTCATGAGATATTTACAAAATAACTAAACCATGAGCAGGGGATATTAAGTAAAAAATCTGTTATACTAATTGATATAACAGAGAAAGGCATTTAAATCAATTGAAAGCACAATTACAATTATCACATTGTGTGTTAGATAACTTTAAGTAGGTTAAGGGTTTGTTCTTAATAAAATGATATGCTGATTAATAAATTTAATAGTAATTATAAAAGAGTATACAGTAATTTTGGAAAATTGCCATTTCTTGTCATTGATTTATTTTGCATAATCACCGAGGCGATTAACATGGTGATCTTGAAAAATGTAGCAAAAATGGTAACTTTTCTTCATCTGTGCAGTGGTAGATAATTACATTGACAACATTGCATTGATACCATAATTGCTGATCGATGAGTATTGGTAATTACTTATATTATCAATCTTACATTGTAATAATGACGGGACAGTGATTCCACATCCAGTGACAGATCGATTATAAACCTCTTCGACACTTTGACCTCTTTTTTATAAGACCTTGATTTGAATCCTTGTTATTCATTAAAGGCTTAGATTTCCTTATTTAATCTGATCATTGGAAAGTCCATTTTACTTAATGGTATATTATTTTTCTGTCTTAAGTTCTGTAAATACAAATTAGATTAATATAAACTTGAGAGTGCTTAAGATATACCATCTATTTGAGAATTATGGGTTTTAAGAAACCCAATGAAAGACCGATCTTCATACCGATCTTCATACCGATCTTCATACCAATCTTCGTACCGATCTTCATACCGATCTTCGTATTGTCAAGCATATACTAACAATGGTAATACTGAACATTAAAACTTACAAAATTGAACAGCTGAACAGGAAAATCCAGTGAACCAAGCAAGTAATGTGAAATTTAAGTGCAACATCATGCATACCTTGATAAGTGAGGTTCCTGCTGTAAGGCGTAAGGAGCAGACGTGTCAGGTGAGGCATCTCTACCATCTGCGGCATATCAGAGAAGCCCTCTACCTGTGCATGGAGGGGACCAGATGTCCTAATTTGTGCATGACCGTTCAGAATTTTAAAATACTCTTCTGTGTCCTGCAGCAGTACATATCTCACATTTCGAGCTAAATGATAAATTGGACATTTGAGATCAATGTGATTTTTTAAAAATTAATTTCAAGGTGCAGCCGTGCCAATGAAGCACCATTGTGTACGTTTTACTGGTTTTCCATGAGTGAACAATGTCGCCACGCTACTCGTCTGCAGCTGCTACGTCAGCATGGTAAATGGAAAATGCGAAAATCCAGGCCGAAACTTCACTTTCTGGCAGCAATTGCCTTTTGGATCAATGGTGCAGAGCGAAAGGAAATAAAACTGTCGCTGCAATAAGGACTCGGAGGGAACTTTCAGATCTATGGCTTACGACACATAGACGGCTTAATTCATTTTGCACTGCATTTTTTTTTTTCCAATTTTCCTTGGAGAAGAACGGCATGTTAAACAGTTCTCCCATTGTGATGCACATGAGAAATGCAGCTTGATAAGAGAGAGGAATATAACATAGATTTTTTTTTTATGATAGCTTGACTTATAGTAATTAAACTGTTGCATCACTCTGTTCAGCGTGGCCATTCAGATCATCCGGCATGATGTCGAGTTCAGCTAGATTCAGAAACAGAAAAACAACGTGGCCAAGTACATGGTTCTGTAGCAGGGGTAGATTGGCTTCTGTCTTTGTCGAGGGTCGTTAGACGGTCATCCCAACCTCATATAGTACTTTACCATTCTATCCTGTCATATCATTTGCTTCCAATAATACTGTCACAAAACCAGTTTCTTTGGAGGTATAAGACTTGACAGCAGCGCTAGGTTAAAGAATAGAATCTTACACTTGTATGACAACCATGAAGACCCATCTGAAAGCCATCTACAGCAAGATAATTGCAAGTCTAGAAGACAATGGGCTCAGTTGGGAAAGGATTTCTACATGCACAGCTGACAGAACTAATTTAAATTTGAACTCCAAAGCTCAAGACAAAATTGTAGGGAATTATGAAGGAAAGCTGTAATGCTCACTGTAGGTTGTGAAGAAATGCGTAAAACTGACACAGATATCTGAGCCGGTCGACAGGTGATATGAAATCTGATTTTCTTGGAAGAGCTTCGTTCTATAACCTGGACAAGCATAAAGCCTTTATTAGCCAATGACAACAGTAGAAGGCAGATAGCAGTGTTACAGGTTTGCCTGTCATGCCTCCAAAACAGTCAATTCCATGAGGTTGGTCCTACAGGAAGCCAATGGACTGACTGAGCTGTGAGGCATGAACTCTCAGAAACAAGCTTTATTATTATCAAGCCGACAGTCTGACACTTTTCTTGGACAGTTTTCAAGAAGCATAGCACCAGCTTTTAATGCATTTTCCTACACTTCCATATATGTAGAAGTGGTTTGATTTTTGTTATGATTACCGGAAGCATTTGCAAGCATATTGTGACATTTATGCAAACAAAAATGATGGGTAGACTATTTATCATTTCTGAATTTACTAAGAGAATGTAAATTTATTTCATGTTGACAAATTTTACACAACCACTGAAAATGTCTTCTTTAGTGTTATATAAGGGGTGAGAGGGGGCCTTTAAATCTGAAGTAGTTAAATTATAATAAGTGGCGCTTCAAAGGTGATTCGGCTCTAAAAGAGGTCTGAAAATGGGCATTTCGATATACAAGTTTTAAAAGCAACCTGAGGCAACTAGAATAGCTGCAAAGAGGCAAAATAGTGAGTGTTAGAGCTGTAATCGTAAAAACTGCAAAATTATTTACTGTGTTAAGGGAAACAGTCTTTGAAATCATGAAAACATTCACACAGACAAACTGCATTAGCGAAAAGGTAATAATTATGGCAAGACTGCAGTTCTTTCAAAACGAAGCCACTTACTGTATATGCAAGGTTTATACATCAAGGTGCACAACCTGGAGTAAGGAGCACAAAGCTTGGACTCCTGAGCAGTATAAATATGTAATATGTAAGGGATAAACCGCAACTTGATGTAGTACCCAGGTTGGTGTAATAACTAAGTTGGAGTTAATTTTCTTCATATTACCACACACCTCAAAGTGGTTTTATTCTAATTATACCACAGCTAACAAACAGAAAATAATAACAGAGTAAACTAGTCAAGGTTAAGTTTTCAGAAGAAAATTATATCAATTAGCATTTAATGTTCCGATGTGCTCGTAAAAATAAATTCCCTGTACGAAGAGAATGTCTGTTAAGGCTACTTACTGGAAGCGGCAAGTGCGTTAAGTTACCACAGAGACCGTCAACAGACAGGTGCTCGAGGTTTGAAAACCTAGGAAAATGCTGATAACTTATTTACGAGTAAAAATTCAGTTTATAATAACATATTTAATAAAACATTAAAACACATTAATATAAAATTGTTATTAAGTTGCTGGAACACAAAATTAATCAACACCCACATGACATCTCTGGACCAATAAAAAAAGTATTTACCAAAGTCGTAGTGTAAGGTTGAAGCAGGGTTTCGCAATTCCAGTCCTGGGGGGCGAGTCTGCAGCAGTTTGCAGATTTCTCTGCTCAAACATACCATATTCTACTCACCAGCAAAGTGCCAGGTTTAGTAGGTGTGTTTGAGCAGGGAAATCTCCAATCTGTGTTGTAGACTGGTCCTCCAGGACTGGAATTAGGGAGCCCTGCTTTTATGAATGCCTTCAACCCCAAAAGCCTGTTGGTTTGGACAGACAACTTGTGGCAGTCTATTGATTGCTCTGCATTGTCATACAATGGCCAAGGAATAAGAGACTATTTACCAGGGCCAGATGCACTCTACTGTGCAATCAAGGTACCTTCATGACGTTCTAGTCATGCCCGGAAATACACTGCCAAACAGATTCCAGTGTAATACAAAGTTTAATTCAAATGCCTTGCATGTCCTCCTCAATCAGTAGCAGAGTGCAGAGCAGAATTCCACCTTCTTTATCCCTTGAAGTCCCGGAACCTTTCATTCATGCTGATTGGTCTAATATCACACTGTACTTACTTCAGGACTTGTATCACAGCTTTCCAACAAGGACTGAAGCATTTCTGAAGACAAACTAATGCCCTACACTGTAACAAATCCTGGACATTATTATGTTTGGTATTTTCCGTTCCCATCATTTGCTTCCTCAAGTAATGGAATGAAACATATAATTAACATATATATGCAGTACCGGTCAAAAGTCTGGACACACCTGCTTTTAAGGCATTTGTATATTTTAGCTTTTATTCACCTTTAAGGCCTTGAGGTAATGAAGTAATATGTATGAAATATTACAAGGACCAAGGAAAGTAACATTTCAGAATCTTCTAAAATTTCAGACTCTTCAAAATAACCCCCCTTAGCTCGGATGACAGCCTTGCAGACTCTTGGCACTCTTTCAGACAGTTTGCAGATGTAGCCACCTGGAATGTTTCTCCAACAGTCCTGAAGGAGTTTCCAAAGTTCTGGGCACAAGTTGGCTACCTTTCTCTTACTCTTCAATCTGGCTCATCCCAAAGCAGCTCTATAGGGTTTAGGTTGGGGGATTGTGGGGGACCAGGTCATCTGTCACAGCACTCCACCTCTTTGCTTATTCACAAGATAATACAGTAGTCACATAACAGTCCTAAGTACAATTCAAGGTTATCTTGTTGAAAAACAAATGATTTTCAGCAGGTTTGTCCACACATGTATATTATATAACTTTAATTGTTTGCATTCATCCCTGCTGTCAGTACCATTGCAAGTTGTAGCAGTAAGGAAAGTGTACTTGCTCTGTTTCCTTCTAATACATGAGTAAAGCTGCATTTCTTAACCCACAGGTCATGGACTGTTAATTGAGGGGGGCTCACGGCAGCCCTGGGGGCGGAAATTAATGGCCATGATGGAAGACAACGACACCGAAGAAGTGAAGAACTGCACCGAGCCAGGTAGGCTGTTACCGTGATACTGGGGGGGGGCTGGTGCAAGGTGCCCCCAGGGAGATGGGGTGGTGTGCAGGTCATCACAATTAATTCATCTGTAACTAACGCTGGACCTCAGGTCGTATAGGAACCTAAACCTTTACCGCCTCAAAATAGGCAGTAGTTTAAAAAGGTAAGCGGCTAACATACAAAATAACCATTTTTCTAACTAAAACAAATTACAAAATGCCACAGCACTGCTCCGAGTCTCCCTGACTGACACACAGAGCATCTGCTAGATGATTGTAGGTGAGTAGAAGAGCTTGTCCTCTGTCCTCTATGCATCTCTCATGTAGTTATCATGAGAGAGAGTTTTAATGTGGATTAAAAACATTCTTAGCAAAAATAAATGAATAACAGATTTTAAGTAGGTGACTTAATATAGTATTATACATTATTGTTTAGTACAATATAAAATCTCAGTTTTGTTTCAGTTAGTCCCATCATAACTAACCATGCAGACTGTCTTGTTTATTGTAAGTTTAAAAAAGATCAAATCAAAGATCAAAGATATTTTATGTGCAAGAACCGAAATGCCGTTTCTCGCTCACCGGTGTGCGTACCCTACTATGTGTGCGTACCCTACTATGTGTGCGTACCCTCCTATGTGTGCGTATCCTCCTATGTGTGCGTATCCTCCTATGCGTAGGTACCCTCCTATGTGTGCGTACCCTCCTATGTGTGCGTACCCTCCTATGCGTAGGTACCCTCCTATGTGTGCGTATCCTCCTATGCGTAGGTACCCTCCTATGTGTGCGTACCCTCCTATGTGTGCGTACCCTCATATGTGTACGTATCCTCCTACTATGAAGAGTACACATTGGACAATAAAACTGCCCGATATTAAGGCTCCATAGATTTATCAGCATTGGTGGAAAATCCACCACTAAAATTAACACAGCCAACAAACAATAAAAATTAAATATACAATATTGAAGTGACTAAAATCCATAAAGAGCCAAGCAAAATCCATAATTATGCAAGCACATCATGCATGATATACTGTATGAGCTGTTTATGATCAACTGGGAATAGAAATATCATATTATAACACAAAAAAATTATGACGCAGAAAAAAAAAAAACATTTGTGCTCCTGGCAAAATGAACAAATCCAGGTAATACATATTGCCCCTGTTTAACAGTTTTCTAATCAGGTATGCACAAATAATTCACCAATAGCGGTCAGAAATAAAGCTAGCTTGGAGAATCTGTACAAATTGTGTAGGCTACAGGGTTTCAACAAGGTTGTGGAACATGAAAATACTTTCTTTCTGTGTTTGTTTATCCATTTCGAGTGGGTGCAAGAACCATAGAAGGACCCATATAGTATTTGGCTGATCAGGGGAAAGAGCATAAAAGAGGATGTTTGAAAGGTCTGTAAAGTGGATACCGCTCTTCGGTCTGTAACTATCACTGGTTGAGTGAGTCTGCGACACGAAAATGTTACAATGATAATTGGGAATCTGAGCTTTGATCATTCCATACATCAGAAGATAATGGGACTTATTTATATATGACTTAGTTGACCTTCAAGCCTAATTTAGCCTCATGTTTTCCTGTAGTTTTGAAGAACAGCTACCCAAACTTCAGTTTGCTACGTTCGAGTAATGAACCGTTTCCAAGGAGTCGAAGGAAAACGACTTTCTGTCAGACAGCAGGCCAGATGTAAAGGGCGTACGAGGAATCAGCTGGTAGCATTCGGCTAATGTAGCATTTGGTAACACAGCCCTTAATTCATAGATATAAAAGGGACGTGTCCAGCTCAGCGAGTGGCAGGAAAATGAGCTCAAGGTCAACAAGAGCTGACTCCCTATCAGGGTCCAGCAGCAGCCCACTCAGCATCTGTCTTTTGGCGTGGCAGACACGTCCCAGCACATTATTTACAGTGAGGTCAAGGAAGATGTTAAGGTGACTGTGACATTACTTAAGTGCTGCTGGCTCACAATCAATGTGACAGTTTGGCTTAGTACCAGGTAAGATTGCAGACGCAGATATAACTTCTTGCCAATTTGAAGACATACTCAAGGATATCGCTTACTGATACACCCATGGTTTTCAGAGAAGAATATAAGTAAAATCCTAGGCTTCTCCTATGTTTCACGCTCAGCAAAAAATAACCACCATTCTGTAATATGGTAATAAAGTGCACAAAGCTGTCAATCTATACTGTTTCCCTTAAGGTGGTGTTGACTGTCTCCAAATGCCATATGGTTCTTTTTTTTGTATAATTTGAATCAACATTTACTCCAGTTAAACACATTTTGTTGTGTCCTCTAGTGATGCTAGGAGTTTATGCTCTTGTGGACATCACTGTGTAAATATGGATTTTCCTCATTTGTAATTGCTCTGAAAGAAGCAGTTTAACTCACTATTGTTTAACTGAATTCTATGTTTGCACACGCACAGTAAATTCCTTTAGTGTTTCCTTTAAATACAGAAATTTTTTTTTTAGGCCATTTTACTGACTGGTTCGTATGATATGTGTTGGTATTAAAATGGTTAGATTGTGCTTTTGGGAAATAAATGATGGAGCTGTTTTTATAAGCTTAAGGCCTTCCCTTCTAGTGCAAGCAGAAAGGAAGTGACTCTTCATCTGTAATCCTGCCCTGCTTTGTCCCATTCTCCTTAGGGATCGGTGCTCCTTGTATCCTCATCAGAATAAGAAAAAAAGGAATAAGAAAAAATAAATCTCTGCATTGCTGTTGCTATGGAGATGACCGTATGCTTTGTCCCTAATTTGACAAACCCCGGTGTCACGTAAAGGTTGTACTGCTATATGTGGTCAGTTTAACGGCTTTCACTCAATTCAGTTACTAACCATACTGGTAGCACTTTACATTAACAGTACCTTCATAATGCCTTTATAATGCATTCGCAGAACATTCAGTGCCTTGTTTTGCATGGCTGGGTGAGGTTGGTGTGAAAGAACTTGACTGGCTGGCAGAGAGCCCTGACTTCAACCCCATCAAACACCTTTTGGATGAACTAGAACAGAGATTGCAAGCCAGGCCTTCACATCCAACATTAGTGTCTGACCTCACAGATGCTCTTCTAGATGAATGGGAAAAAAATTCCCACATACACACTCCAAAATCTTGTGGCAAGTCTTCCCAGAAGAGTGGCAGCTGTTATAGCTGCAAAGGAGGGACCAATTCGATATTGATGCCTATGGATTTAGAATGCGGTGTCACAAAAGTTCCTGTGGGTGCAATGGCCAGGTGCCCCAATACTTCTGTTGATATATTCGTCTTTCACAACTGTAGTATGCATTAAAAGCAAAATTATATGATAATAACACACATTATAATTTTATAATCATATACTGCTTGTTATTAATGTATTTTAAAGCCGTTAAGGTATGTTTGGATGTTAAGGTATACTTACATGTTGCTTATGATTGTTCTCCATCCATCCATTTTCTGCAACCACTTGTCCTTTTCAGGGTCACGGGGGGGTCCAGAGCCTAACATGGAGGCTACAGACACAAGGCAGGGAACAACCCATGATGGGTCACTAACCCATTGCAGGGCACACTCACACACACATGCACACCTGCAAGCAGTTTGGTAACTCCAAGTAACCACAGCCAAATGGAGTACCTGGAGGAAACCCCACAATGCCACAGAGAGAACATGCAAATTCCACACACATGGAGCCACGGTGAAGACCCTGGTCCCAGAGGTGTGAGGCAACAGTGCTAACCCTGCACCACCCCTGCATTATGAAGGTGTACTGAATGTTCTATGAATGCATTATGAATGCATTATGAAGGTGTACTGAATGTTCTATGAATGCATAATGAATGCATTATGAAGGTGTACTGGATGTTCTATGAATGCATAATGAATGCATTATGAAAGGTGTACTGAATGTTCTATGAATGCATTATGAATGCATTATGAAGGTGTACTGAATGTTCTATGAATGCATTATGAATGCATTATGAAAGGTGTACTGCATGTTCTATGAATGCATAATGAATGCATTATGAAGGTGTACTGGATGTTCTATGAATGCATAATGAATACATGCAGTTAAGGTGCAGTTAAGGTAAAGCATTACCAGCCTAATTATAGCCTCTTATTAAAAAGGGACTTGGATATGAAAATGAAATGGACAAAATGAAAGACAAAAATCAGCTCCCCAGTGGTGAGATGGGCTGTGGTGTTCTGCTCATTAATTGCCTTATTTCAATTATAGAACTATTACATTGTCTGAGAATTTCCATTTTTATGTGTAAAACCATTGGGTAAACCGTCCATGTGTTTTTAGATTTATTCATTTGTATGTTGCATTGTGTAACACAATGTTCATATTTTAAAAAGTCTATGTACATACACAGGCTTATAAATGCACTTTATACAGTTACAGTTCAGCACCTTATTTTGCTTACTAATATTATGAAAACAGTTGATATTAAACTTCCTTGACATTGTCCCCTTATATTTATCTTTCTAACACCAATTTCTTTGGGTTGGTCTTTTTGGAATTTGCAATATATTAATATTTGAACAAATATATAGAGCAGCTCAGCCTTACATGCATAAACAGTAACATATTTACAATTCTTTAAGAAAGACTGATGCTAAAGTTTTTGCTCACCTTTATTAGGGATAGTAAAGATGTTTCTCTTTCCACAGAATATAATTAACAAATATTCACTATGCTTTACTATAGTTCACATGTGCATTAGACAGAATTTAAAAGACTGACTTCTGAAAATTTAAGGCGAGTTGCATGCTGATTTGGTTTTAATGCAGAAGAACTGCGGCTCTAACATTTTCAGATGGCATTTGAGATGCGACTGGGCGTGACTGTTTAGCATAAGGGAAAGGTCAGCTTAAATTAGCCATAGCTCCAGTAAGCATCTCAGCGCGTGCTGGGTTCGTGTAGACCTACATGCGGACCTGTCAGCGTGCGCGATTGCCTATGCGAGGATGCTACACAAATGGCCGGATTTGAAAATAACTTCTGCTGCAGTGTACAGTGTTGGCCCGCAGGATTGGTTATGAGGCTTTCACCACTCTGTTCAGCAGAGGGGACAGGGCGAGCTAATAGGATGTGTTGCTTGGGGTGTGTGTGCTTTAATCAGAGCATTACAGATACAGGAATTTCACAGTTCACAATGGCTGCTTTTTAATCTTTATGTGTATGCTGTCATGGAGGCTTAAAAAAGCTTTATCAAACATCTGGCCTGACAGTTCCTTTGTTAGTGAAGTAATTTACATTGCATCATGCTTAGATTCATATGTAAAAATTTCGGGTAGGCCTGTCATATGTTCTGATTGGACACATAAGATACTAATTTGCATATCAGCCATATCCACATGCAGTGCGTGTTGGTCGTTCATTTTATACCCCGGTGTTAAGTAAAGACGGTCGGTGTAGTTCATATCTTAGTTAGACACTAAAGAATGAGTGAATTAGTGTGACGACTAAAGGATGAGTGACGACTGAAGAATATTGGCAGGCCCAGTTGTCCGTTGTTCTAAGCCCGTGGCCAAAGCTTTACGTTCTCCTTGGCTTAGAGGCCTGATGGTGGATTAGTGGGAGCTGTAGTGACAGACCCTTCAGCTCGCTGATGTTTCCTGACGACTTGAGTCAACTGTGAACAAATGAGAAGGTTATAGGGAGAGGTTATAGAATAGGGTGTGTTTTCCCAGTAGGGTTCAAGCCAACTCAACCCCATGCCAGCAAATACAGAGTCAGTCACTGGGTGCACATTCATCCTGCAGTAAAGCTTTCTGCCCAGATGGGAGTGGAATTTGCCAGGATGACAGTACCCATATCCACGAAGACCAAGTGACAGTGGAAGGTGTGATGATCCTGAAAACAGCATAATCCATATGGCATAGCTATTCCAGCCACTAGCACCCAACATAGCTGAGCGCTAATGGGTGATTCTGGAGCTGTGCCTGAAACTGTTTTCCACCATAATCGACATAGTAGGATGAAACTTCTTATGGAACAATGTTGTCAGATCCCTCCAATATACGCCCAGGCAACAGTGATATCTAGGCCAAGGTACAGCTCACAGTGTGTCGTGGCTGTTCTGACAGCTTGTGTTGAACCTGTGCCTTGCTAAGAAAAGTAAGATTGCCACAAGCTGTATTAGTCCATGCAATCACACTGTGGAACAGTCAGGTTCGGGGGATATATTGTATGTTGTGTAAGTAAGCATACTTGAATTCCTAGTCCAGATTCATTAGTAACATGTATGTTTTTTTGAATATCACTTAAAAAAAATAAAGAGAATATCTGACAAGTCTGCAGATGCTGGGCCAAATAGCCTTCATATTTTTTCCCAGGAATTACGTTGAATCCCTGCAGTTGTGCTCTACACGGTGAGTCTGTGTCATGGTGCGTTAACACTGTTCTGGCAGCTCATTTATTTCTAACGCTTTATTAAAGGACCTCATGTGGATATATAACCTTTTTACCTTGTTTTGATAAGTTTTGAACTCAACTATAGGCAAGACACTACTTATTTTGCTCTGTATCTTGTATCGTTAAAATTGTGGGATACAAATATTTAAAAATGTAACCAAAATGCGTAAATGTATTTATAGAAATTTCTTTAAAACAAGTAGTATTGGATGTTTTGTCCAAGAAATTGTCTCGTTAACGATCTAGGTAATAGTATTGTAACGTCATTTTCCAGAAGTGCATGGAAAGACCTACTGCCCAGTTGAATCCTGTCACTGGGCCAGTGGGTGGTCCCTTACATAATTAGCTAATAATCATGTAACTTGTCAGTTTAATGAGAACAGAGCATGACTGATATTTTGGGAAACTGGATATATTTCAGTTTTACGTATTTAGCAGGCGCGTTTGTCCAAAGTGACATACAAGGGAGGCAGACACAATGCAAACATGCATGCAGTCGAGTCGAGGATTCAGCTTGGCCTGAGTGCAGCTAGGCTGAATTTCCAATGAATGTCCAGGGATAAGCGTAAGTGCTATTGGAACAGGAGCTACACAACAACTTCTAACAAGGCAAGAACCTAATATGACTATATATTGCCTCCCATCATCTAACCTATTCTGATAGCATTTTGCATGAGAGGTTTAAGGCGTTTTTCAGCGTCTTCACTACCTTAAAGTAGCCCCATATGATGTTATGGCCGTGTAGATAAACATGGATTTATTGCCCAGCACCAGCACAGTCGCCACGGTGGGAATGAAGGAGGGTTCTGTGAGCTACCAGTATCTCATGGAAATGGGAGGACGGTGTGATGCTGTTTGTGTCACTGCTCTGTCACTGTGTGACTCCACTGTGTTGAGAAGGTGCACAATCAGCTGCTACTTGTCCCCCCAGGGGTGCTGACCAAGGCCACCCAAACTAGATGACACATGGACTCTATATTGAACCAAACCAACTACAGGATGTAACACTTTTGCTGGCAGCTATATTCTTGTTAATAGAGAAAACATTATTTAACACTGTGTGTTAAGTGCTTTATATATAAAATGTATTATTATTATTATTATTATTATTATTTATTATTATTATTACTACCCAATGCCCACTGAAGATGATGGTGGTATAATGACAATGATTTCCTTCTCTGTCCTTCAGTGTTTGTGAACAAGATTTTGCAATATCACAACACAACTGAAGTTGATGTTGATGTAACTTTTTAACGTCTCTAAATACTCATCAAACTGAATAGCTTCATTTAATTACATGATTTATAGATATGCTACTTTTAGGTACTTTCAGTATTATTGGCCATAGAATATTGAAACATTGCTGTGTTATTGCTCATATGACTATATTAGTGTTTTACTTGTGGTCTCTTAGGATGGTCCTTCAGTGAGTTAATGTATTAGTGAGTTTGCCTGTGAGTGACTGGCATCCCAGCTACTCTACCTTGCACCCTGTGATTCTTTTCAGTGCATATTAAAAATGGAAGCACATACAGCAGGGGTGGCCAGTCTTTTCCAGAAAGGGCCATTGGGGACGTGAGTTTTCACTGCAACTCCCTAATTAGATTACTAATTAGAGAACTGATTGGCTGAAGAGTCCTCTCACCTGGGTTTGAACAGCTGACCTAAAGGTTATCTCAAAAACCTGCAAACACATTGGCCCTTTGCAGATAAGATTGGCCAACCACCCATGACCAAGAGTATTGCAAGTTTGCTTGGAGTTTTGAAGGTGTTGACTACAAACTAAATTCAGTAGAATTTACGATTCGTTCAGTAACAAAGGTGTTTTTTCAAAAGCCACCTCTACCAGACTTGTTTGTTTATTTGTTTGTCTATTCTGGTTCCTTTTATAATGACATCAAAATCACAATAGCATATTGCAAATATTACAAGTCCTTCTTCATGCAATTAAATCCAACAGTATTTAAAAACCAGAAAGATAGAGGCTAAATCCTCTTATCATGCATAACCTATGTTTTCAAGTTAAAAAAAAAAAAAATAACAATTTGATCCTTCTTTATAATCATAATAATTGATACTTTATTGTCCCCGTGGGGAAGTGGTTTTTACGCCTCCCTCTGCTTGCTCTTTGTAGAGTAAGCTGTCCGCGAAGGGCAGCTACTCGCAGTAGTGCCCAGGGAGCAGGGGGTTAAGGGCCTTGCTCAAGGATCCGCGGACATGCTGAGGCTGGGTTTGAACCAGCGACCTTCTGATTACAGGCACACAGGCTTAGCCCACTGAGCAAAATACAAAAACACAAAACGTACAAGACTTCATTATGGACTTCATTATGGACTTCAATATACCATGTGCAACATATACAGTCCACATGAGTGTCAGCCATACAAATCATGAAAGTTGTGTTGGATCACCAAGACAGTATCCATCCATCCATCCATCCATTTTCTGAAACTGCTCATCCTGTTCAGTGTCACAGGGGTCCAAAGGGCATCCCAGAGGCTACAGGCACAAGGCGGCCAAGACAGTATAGTATCTGGAAATAGTTGCAATAAGGATGTAATATTTCACTCTAACTAACCCAATTATACTGCACAAATTATTAGCTGCACGAATCTAGTATCCATGGCAAAGCAGTATGGATTGCTGATGTCTGTGTTCCTTGATTTGTGTTGCCTACAATATATGCTGATTTGCAGTTCACTTGAGCTCTCAATTAATTACGCAGCAATCTGATATTAATGCATCTCATGATTTAATTATATCACCTGAGGATTTACTGTTGTGTTAATAAAAAGACTGTTATTTGTGTGCAAATAAAATGCATTTTTAGTTAAAATCTTAAAACAGAGGAATATATTTTATGTAGTTAATTCAACTTAATTAAGACAACAAATGCTTCTCTATTCATTTTGAAGCGAAAGACTAAAGACTTCTGAGGAACCTCTAGTCATAAATGGTCTTCAGTAAATTTAGTTTAATGTGATTTTAGTCGTGACATTTTCACGGCAAGTGAAGCAACCAAGAATTGTACCAAAACCAACATCGTTGTTTGCAAGGTTCAGAACAGCGACACACAAAATTCCTAGTCTGGCTCCCATCTGAATCAAGAAAGAAGATGCTACAAAGAGAATTAAAATAAGGGATCTTGCAGTTTTTCTCAATTGATTTGGCACATTTCTCAAAAGACAAATAACGTGTGAAATAATGTGTGTTACCCTGCCATCGTGAATTCACTGTGTACATGAGAACATTATTCCCCATTGTTCCCCACCAATTCCTCTAAGTGTTTGCAAATGATCATATAGAGTTGTCCTCATTTGTCAAAATTATCAGTTGCTTAAGTCTCCTTGTTCAAGATGGATTATGTAGGTTACCAGTGAAATCATTTTAAATCCAAAACTATATATGTAAGCGGTACTCATGTCAGCTACCACATACAGAGCAGGTCACCCGCCTTTCAGAATTTCAAGCATATATTCTATAATTTGCTCTATTGTTCTATTTTGCACATTTTTTGCCATTTTGTTGCCATTTTGTTGTTTTGTATTGACATTTTGTGTTTGTGCTAAATAGTGCTTTTAAACTTCTCTTTTTGTTTGCTATGTTACTGTCTCTTGAGAACATTTCAGAAGATGCTGAAGAAGTTATACATTCATGCAAGTGCTTTATCTTTCCAGTGAACTTGACATACTGTAACATAGAGCCTTGCAATTTTGAAACTAGTGTCTTTGACATGAATAAAAAACAGTTTGCTAAAGAAGAATGCTCAGCCAATGACAGTGAGAAAGTGGGAAATAATTGCCATTCAGAATTGTGGAGATCAGGAGCGTACTGTACTTATGACATTTTGACAATATGTCTAATCATTTTGACTTGTGGTTTAAACAAAGATGAACTTTTCACTTGGTGTCACTGACTAATTCATTCATCGAATCGTTTTATTTTGAGACATAAGTTGTTTGGGTGAGTTATTGATTGATAATAATGATTGATTTGCCCTTTATCCTACTATTGTGTTGTATGCATGTATAGTTTTGAGAAATGCGCTTATAGTTGTGAGAATGTTGAGTATGTTTCATGATATGTGCCAAAGCAGTCAAGAAAAAGTATCCCATTCCCCAATATCTAAATCTAAAAAATTGCTTGTAAGCAAATAATGATAGAATGCAGTAA
>JAODJU010000025.1:11152897-11171762 GCA_026776725.1 Gnathonemus echidnorhynchus
TCTCACCCCCCCCCCCCCCCCCAATAATCAAAACCAGCTAATACAATCCCCCTCAATTATCATGTCTCCCCCTAAATGGGCAGAGACCTCAACCCCTCCAGTGTTCAAGCCAAAGTTACGCCCTTTGATCATCACTGTGACGATGGGTTAGAAGCTGATGTCTGAGATAATCTCTCAATTTGCGGCCCGGAAAATCTGTTCATCGACCAGAGGAAGGACTTTCAGGAGGTGTCACTGCCTGCAAGTGAGAAGGACACACTCCACCCTGCCCAGCCCCGAGCAACAGGGAACCAAACACTGGCGATGTGGCCGGCGGTGCGGGGGGGGGGGGGACACAGTTATCCTCCTTCTGCCCTTGGTCCTATGGACATGCTGCTTCACCATGCCGGAATTGACATGGGTCAACTCAGCCATGCTCCAGTTTGCGTGAACGGGAGTAGAACCAGTGTCTGAAGGTGGTCCACTGGTTTGCTTATCAGAACCAGGGAAAGCGGCAGATAGGAGAGTGCCTACAGTAGACAGTGCCAGGGTGCAGGACCCCTAGAGGAAGAGATTTGTCCTTTGAGGTGCTGCACTGACTATTGGACATTGAGGTCCCTGGATCCTTTGACCCTGTAGCGGCGCAGGGGGCCTGTAGAGGGCGTGACACCTCATGTTGCTGTAGCCACTCCAGGAGCCAGTGGCCAGAACCCAGTGCCCCTTCCTGGCCTACATGACGGTCACACCCCCTCAAAGCCAGGCTCAATAGAGAGCATGCTGCCTCTTGTTTTTAATGTCAATAGTTTGGTTAGAATTAGGTAGGGTGGGGTTCGCTGCCTTTAGATAGTGGGGTGAGGCTTGTTGGGAAATGTGCTGTCTTCATAAATATTGTGCAGCCAAGTTCAATTAAAGAGCAAAATATGTGGCTTTGGTCTGTGTCCACATTTACATTTTTGACTTCCTGCTTCCAATGCCACAAGAAATATTTAATTTTACATCTCATTCTCAAAGGGATCGTGGCGTTTTTTTTTTCTAGTCTTTCATTAAAACTGTGAGATTTATTTTTGGTGCTTTACCAAATTATCGTTATGGAGTTGACAGCTTCTTAGGGACTCTAGGGAAATTTCATCATGCAAACGACTAAATGAAAGGCAGTTATCTAAAGAAATAAAGCAATTCAATTTGGCAATTATCCAATTCAAAAACCAATAGCTAAATTGTTCCCATGTTGCATTTCTTTTTTTTTCTTCGGTAAAATGTTAAAATTACTTTTAATTCAATTTGACAGTGCTTCCTTTGAAAAAAAAAAAGCTACACTCTGGAAACGATTAAGTGCTATGAATGAATACCAGGTGAATAATGTTACAGTACTTAAGTTGAATCCTGTACAGCAACATGGTAGCTATAATCTTAAATTACCATTTTTTTAGTCCTGCTGTGAGGTTAGTAAACTTACACTTTCTTTAATCATTTCAGGCGCTTTACATGTTCCTGGCCCTGGCCATCGTTTGTGATGACTTCTTTGTGACGTCACTTGAGAAGATCTGTGAGGTGGGAACGTCACAGAGGATCCATGTTGAGATCGACCGGATTGCTGAGTCACATGTCCACTCAGTGGCCTCATTCCCTCTCTTTACTCTCCTACCCGCAGAAACTTCACATGAGCGAGGACGTGGCTGGGGCCACGTTTATGGCGGCGGGAAGTTCAGCTCCAGAACTTTTTGCCTCTATCATAGGTGGGAAGAAAGACTGCTTTTTGTCGGCCATATATACAGTTGTTTCGCGAATTAATTAAAAAAGCATCCGACAGACAAATAAGTGCAGTACTTTCACAGATGGCTAGGGTGCTCACCTCGAGTCGGGAAGCTTAATATCTTTCTCACACATGCACAGCGGGCAGTCGCGCTGTAGATCTCTGACTGTGATCATCAACACCTTCTGCCGTCCATCAGGCGTCTTTATTACCCATGGAGACGTAGGAGTTGGCACCATCGTCGGCTCTGCTGTCTTCAACATCCTCTGCATTATTGGCGTGTGTGGGATCTTTGCTGGCCAGGTCTGTGGCTCTCCTGTAGTACAGCTCCTCTTGCCTCCTGTACGCCACCCTGTTTGATGTATGATGTAGTTACAGCTCTGGATATAATTAAGAGACCACAGCAAAATGTTCAGTTTTCCTCATTTCTCAATTTATTGGTTCACACCTGTGTAAAATATACATTTTTTTTACACAATTCAAACTCCAGCCTGGCTTCTCACTGATGAGAAGGCTTCTTCCTTGCTTTATGGGTCTTCAGTTCTGCTTCCAGGAGCCTGTTATGAATTGTTCTAGCAGTGCACTTCACACCCCTTAAACTTTCCTAATCTTTTTGAAGGTCATTTGAGGTCATCCTCTGATTTATGAGGCACTGCCGGATAAGTCGATGGTGACCTCTGACATTAAAAAGTTGCTTCTGCCCTCTACCTGGCTGGTTTTTGGTCATTTCCAGTATCTCCTGCTTCACCTTGTTCTTTTGTGCTGCTGTCTTAGACACTTTGAGCCTGGAAGCAGCCTGCCTCACAGGATGTAAAAATGCAGATATTTTTAAAAATATAGAGTTGTCTCTTAATTTCTTCCAGAGCTGTACGTGTACAATATGAAGCATGAGAGTTTCTGTTACTCTCCCCTCCCCCAGGTGGTGTACCTCACCCGCTACGCAGTGTTCCGTGACTCTCTCTACTACACCCTGTCCGTGGTGGCTCTGATCGTGGTGAGTCACGCTTCTCAGGTCGTGCGAAGACTTTCAGCAGTGTCACCTCTCAAACCTTTGCCCCTGCAGTTCCAAAACTGCATGCGCAGATGCATGCTCCCTTAGCACTTACATTTCCGCTCCTTCTCCAATAACGCACTCATCAAAACACACGGCTGAACCGCTAATATCGAGAGCAAAATGACGGTGTCCCTTCCTCCCCTCTTCCAGTTCATCTACGATGAGAAGATCGTGTGGTAAGCATCTCTCTACTTTAAGACCAGCACATCTTCGGCCTCCTGAGTATGTGGAGAGTTCACTGGCTACCCTTCTGCCTTAGGTGGGAGAGTCTGGTGCTGGTGGTGATGTACCTGGGATACATTGTGATCATGAAGTGAGTCATCCAGCTGGGGAACCTGGTTCTGTCCTTACATTCTGAGAGTCATGTGACATCGGAGGGAGACTTCAATGCTGTATATAATGGGATTGCAGTGGGATAAAATGGCATTAGTGGTAAATATGATGGGTGCAGCCCAGCAGAAGAAGCTGGGACTGTGTGATTCTTCATCCTGGCATGTCTGTATATGTATTACAGTTACAGTCTGTTCATAATTAATCTGCGTGTCATTAATTTACCCAGAATTCTCCTCACTCGGCCGCCTTATCCCCTGCTTCCATAAGTGGTTTTCTTGGTAGTCTCTCCGAACAAATTGATGGCTCAAAATTGGTTTTGCAAGAAGATGTTTACCTCATTAATACTGAGAACAAGTTCTTCCACCTCAAAGTACAGAAATGCGAGGAAATTACCATTTAGACATAATAAGATGATTTAAAGACATCACTAAATGATTTATAGAATTGTAGAAATATTTCATATATCCTAAAAATAATAGATATTTATTTTGAGATATCTTGAATTTCTTGTATGAGATATTTAAACCTTTCCCTAAAGTCTTAAGCTTTATATATGAATATTCATTATGATCTCTATGGCCGGGGTGCCTCTCATTGGTTTAGTGGTCTATGTGTGGAAGGTAGTGGGTTCAAATCCCAAGGTTGGCAGAGTACTCGTAACACACTCGTGAGCAAAATCCTTGACCCCAACAGGTGCTGGATGCTGGCTGATCTGGTGTGATATTTCTTTCACCTACATATACATCTGTATGCAGCTCTTACAGAGAGTAAGATGAATAAAGTACAATTAAATTTAAATTTATCGGCAGTAATTTGCAGGTGATTTAAAGCAGTGGTTCTCAGCCAGTGGGTTGTATCCTAACCATTTTAATTGGATTGTGAATTGTGTGGACTTTTTTTTTGTAATGTCAGACTTTTATAGGTGCGAATGTGCAATGTCATACAGGCAATATTTGTATTCTTTATTTATTTATTTTTTTAATTTTACTGCCAGCACCCTCCATTTTTGATGAAGTAAACAAATAAAACAAACAAACAAACAAAGAAATAGATTTAGAAAACTTAGGACCATGACTTAATGACTGAGGAATAACCCGGGTCCTAAGGCTAAACCAGTTTGTTTAAAGTTTAAAGTTTGTTAACCTCGTGTGGAATCCTCGTGTGATTAGCTGTTTCTAGTCTTGTCTAGTTGAGTCTGTGTATTTTAGTGCTTCCCAGTTAGTCTTTCCTCAGTCTTCTCATTAAAGTCTTGTGGTCGCTGACGTCTCTGTGCCCCCGATTGTGTTCTCCCTCGATTAAACCTGAGTTTACTCCGTATACTTGGACTCCTGCGATTCCCTTCCCACCGTGCCTTCAGTGGTCCTGACAAGTTCCGCTCTGAATATTTGTTATATGGTTTAAAAATGATTTGCAGAGTGATCTTGGAGTCACTCGCAGGTATCTTTAAATGATTCCCTGCTACCTCAGACTGTTTTGCATGCCACGCACTCTCACGTACATGAAAGGCACCTATAGGAGTCATTGTTGAGAATATTAGTAATATGAATCACAGGGAGAATCACTTCTAATCAAACGGTTTCTCTTGCCTAGATTTAACTCGCGTATGCAGGAATACTTCACAGGGAAAGAGGATAAGCACATCGCCAACGGTAACACAGTCAGCAACGAGCTGGAGGATGGTAATGCATGTTATGACGATATATGGGATGACCCTACGTTGCCATTGCTGTGTTCAGGTAAGGGTAACCAGACAGGCTCTGCTGCACTTTGGGTCTCTGGGAGCTTTACTTATACAAAGATGTTCTGAGGGCAGAAGGCCCAATGATTGGTTCAGAGTGATAACCAATCAGATTGTTATAGAAGGTGAGTGAAAGCAACTAGAGGAGGCGGAGCCAAGATATCCGATTGGTTGGTCCCACCTCCTCTAGTTGCTTGGACCCACTTCCACTACAATTTGATTGGTTATCTCTCTGAATCTCTCCTTCTGCCCTCAGAACATTTTTCTGTAAGTAAGACTCCCATGGGCGGTCTCTGTTGTACCGGGTGGGTGGGGGGAGGCCTGGATGATGGGATGACCAAAATTTGGTACTGTCATTGTAATCAAGGGTCAATGCATTAATGTTCCTGCAAACTGCACCTTCACACGCTGTTCAGAAATGACACATATAGTAATATCTTATCTACAGCACTGAATAGCTAAAAATTGACAAAGTTCTGTGTCTCTTCTGCTGTAATACACTGCTGTAGGCAGGTGGAGCACTTTCCAAACCAGCTCGCATTCCGCTGCTTTGAAACACTTTCAGTTCCGCCTTTGACTGTTTTTTCTCTTAATCTCTCTCTGCCTTATTGTTTTTGTCCGGTGATTTCACATATCCTGTTTACAGCAGATGCAAATATAGACTGCAGTAGTGTCAGCCAACTTCTAATTTCTTTAAGCTACCCTGCTTTAACAAATATTTGTGACTAATTGCTGAAGCCTGTCTGTTTAGCCTTACTAAGCTAAGTGTCGCTTATGTCTTTCAGTGTCTTGCTGTGTGTTTCCTTGCAGTGTCTTGTGTTACGCTTTTTCTGGTTCTTAGGTATGTGAACTTGCTGGCTGGATACATAGAAAAACAATGTCCTGAAATAATTGTTTTTTGACAATGGCTTTTTCAGGTAATATTTTTATTAATGACAACAACAACAATAAACGATAATAGCGATTTTCCGTTATATACAATGAAATCTCTTAAAGAATGTTTTCATGGAACTAATCTACCATTTGCCACTGACGGAAAGTAATAATTTATGAGTCAGATGTTCTTTTTAGTATGTTTCATGTTAAATCTCAATAAATAATATAGTTTTAAGGCCTCTGGCGGCCTTATACTCTGCCCACTAGGGTGAATGGCCACTCTGCCAGAGAAATTACCTAACTGTACCTCAGCACGTAAATGTGCATGCATTTATCAGTGTTTCGATTGGAGCAGATGTCAGTGCTGCTGAGTTTGCATGCCCCTGTGAATGTGCAGAGCTGTTTTTAGCGCCTCAGTGCTTCGCCCTGACAAGCGTCTATTCGCCCGCAGTGAAGCCCAGCAAAGCTCACAGCCGAGGCTCTGTGGTGATGGTGGATGAGATCATGAACTCCAGTCCCCCAAACTACCGCTTCCCAGAAGCCGGTCTGCGTGTCATGATCACCAACCGCTTCGGACCCAAGACACGCCTCCGCATGGCCAGCCGTCTCATCATCAACGAGGTGCACCAACGGGAGGGGTGATGGGGTGGCTCAGGGTTCGACAGGGTGGGCGGTAACTCCAGGGGCATGAAGCTGAGGCTGAAAGTAGACAGGGGTAAAGTAGACAGGGGTAAAGGGGCAACAAAGATGACCAAGCCTGAAAAACAGGAATGTTACGGCTGGAAGACTATTTGTTTGTGGCTCCGCGGCTAGGGCTCTTTGTTGGTTGCCAGTTCAAATCCCATGAATGCCAGGAGTGATCCTGCTCCATTGGGCCCTTGAGCAAGACCCAACACCCAGTGCTTTAAATTTGAGGGTTGGTGGCAGGATTGGCACTCCAGTCACCAAAAATAAACTTCACATTGTTTTATTCCATCCAATCTGGGGTGGTGCTGGTGTATCCCCTGCTGCAGGGCTGCACTCAGATTCTCACTCCTGAGGTGGTTCATCGTGTGGTGGGTGCGACAGCGCACTTTATCAGAGCACTCCTTACCTCCTCTTTGTTTGTTTGTTCATTCATCCACTGATTTATTTGTCTGTTTGCTTGTTTGTTTGTTTGTTGCATATGTATTGTTTCACTCCCCGTATTGCACTGTTTTTTGTCTGTACAGTTATTGTCCTGTATAGCACTGTTTTTTGTCCTGTTTTTGTCGACCATGAACCTGTCCCCTCCCCTGCAACTACGGTACAAGAATTTCACTGTGTTCTTCGGAACATAGTTCACAATAAACACTTGAAACTTGAAATCTGAAGGCGTTGTTCAGCAAAAAAATAGTAAGTGATATTTCCTAAAATTAATCTTTAATCAATGTCTCCCTGGGATCAATAAAGTTTTTCTAATTCTGATTCTGATCTTTAACTATCAAAAAGCATAACATAAAGGTGTGTGCTCATTGTAATTAGTTATGTTCTTTCAGAAAAACAAAATTTTTGGAAATGTTATTGAATCGAACAGCATTAAATATGGGACCAAATCAGGCCACAATATGTGGAGTGCATTAGAAAAACACAGGTTGATTACCTTGGCAGCACACTAATTTCTAAATAGGGTTTGAGCAAATCCACTTGTGTATTATAATTTAGCTTTTTTATTTTTAATTAAAAAAATTAAAGTTAAATCTATTGTGTACCTTGTATACCTTTAAGTCAACTGATTCATGATGAAATGAAAGATTTAGTGGTAGGGGTCTCAAGTATAACTGTAATAGATGAAGTACAATATACGAAGTTCTTGTTGGTTTTCTCACAGAAGATTTATATATATATATATATATATATACATATACATATACATATATATATATATATATATATATAAATAAAATCTGTCTGCACCCACAATAAATTCCATCCGTCGGATGCCTTTGCCATTCTTATTGGCTGCCTTTTCAGCATGGACATTTGCACCCGTATTGTAATGTTTAATATCACCCATTTAATACACCCGGCAGGAAAGTTTGTCTTATTTGCAGCTAAAACCGTGATGCTAACAGGATTTCTGCTGCTATATGAGTACGTTGGATCCTTTGCCGGAGGATGAGTTCCCCATCAACGCCATTAGTTCAGGATCAGATCTTACATACCTATTGATCTCAGATCAATTCCAGATGGAATCAGAGATAATTGGAGTAACCCGAGCCTCCGGCGTGTATCGAGTCTCACGTTGTTTCCCTTCCTCCTTTTTCTGGGCGTCTGCTTTCTGGGTGGCGACAGAGGATGGTCCAGGCTTCAAATGGCGTTGAAGCTGCTGTCGTGGATGGAAAACCTGAAATTGAGAATGGCACTGTGGTGGAGGACAAGCAGCCTGAGGAAGCTGAGAATGAGCTGTCCTCCCCCTTCATCTGGCCAGGTGGGTGTCCTTCATGGGGATCAGATTAGCAAGCGGGTCTGAAGCTTAGCAAGGAAGGAGCATAATTAAATCTTCTTTGAGTCAGCGGCTTGAAACTCACTGAAGTTACATCCCAACTCCATTTCTAAAGCCCATTTTCGAATTTAATAAAAGTCAATCGACAGAATACCATATATTGACGACTGGAGGCTACTAACACAATATGGTATATAAAACAAGCTGCTCAGAGTTTATATGAGAACAAAACTCAGTTTATTCTCTTTCAAAGAAACTCACAGTTTAATTCAGTTTGAATTGATTAGAATGCCTTTAAAAATAGAAAATATATTTTTGAACATATCAAGTACTATATTGACCCAACAGAAGTTATGCTAGTTCAAATATAACTCCAGTTTTTATTGTACTGATGGGAAAAAATGGAATATGTATTTCCGAGCTGATGTATGGTTACTAACACTGATTTAATGTTTATTTTAAGGCTGCCAGTCGTTTAATATAATCACGATTAATTGCACATTTCATGTATTTTAAAACAATTATCAATGTCTGTTCTTTATTACAACTAGGTCACACTTAAAGTATAAAAATAAAGCTGCAGAATACAGAGGCTTGACCATTCAAATAACGTTGTAAATAAGATGGCTGCTTTTGACAGTCCATTTAACGACACATTCAGGCCCGGCGCCGTGGGGGGGTATAAGGGGGTGTCGCCTGCTAAGATGGACTACCTCATCCCCTCAGTGATGATTAAGGCCTAATTTTAATTATATTCTTTATTTATTTGTTCGTTTTTTTTTGTTTGAAATACTAAAACATAACTCATAATGTGCTAAAACCAAAGTCGCGTCCGATCCTACATTTTCAAATCCTAACGAACCCACTTGATTGATCGTCTGGGTGAGCGCGAGCTAGCTAACGTAGCGTAAGCTTCTTGGGTTGCGTTGACTCCAAGTTGCCAACTTTCTCATAGTATTTCAACAAATTAGCCCTCCGCTTTATATCGGTAAATGCCGTTGGCTCTTCTGAACTCGAGCTCAGAGAGTCGCTATCATGTGATGGATGGTACATATTTCCTGAGGTTAGTTGATCTGTTAGCATGTTTGTGGGATAATGATACACTTCATAAACAATCGTAACAGCAGGCATAATTTCTCTAAGTCAATGCCCCCTCTCTGCATTTTGATTGTCCCCCCACCACTCATCTACATGTAACTTTTGTTTTTATTTATTCTGTGAAGGAGGTGCCATGAACAGGGTTAAGTGGCTCATCTCCTGGCCTGTGCTGCTGATTCTCTATTTCACTGTGCCGAACTGCGCCAAGCCACGCTGGGAGAAGTTCTTCATGCTTTCCTTCATCCTGTCGACACTCTGGATTGCTGTCTTTTCCTACTTCATGGTGTGGATGGTGAGTACTTCTGAGAGTACCCGTGTTTGTGTGTGTCGAGACGTGAATGTCAGGACATGCATCTGATGTGATTGCCTGATGTGCATTTGTGTTCTGGTACCGGATTGTGCCATTTCTCATGTACGGAGAAACAGGAGTGAAAAGGCATGGAAATGTGTGCGTTCGCAGGTGACGATAATCGGTTACACTCTCGGAATTCCAGACGTCATAATGGGCATCACCTTTCTGGCAGCCGGCACCAGCGTTCCCGATTGCATCGCCAGCCTCATTGTTGCTCGACAAGGTGCTGCTTCTGCTGGAATTTACTTTATGAAGCTTTCTGCTCAGTGCACAATATATTTTTAGGGTTTGTTCAGCAACATAGATTACCAGTAAAACAGAACTGTATTCTTTACGGTAAGGGTTTTATTTTTATTTCCCCTTTTAACGGATGCTTTTGTCCAAAGCAGTTTGTAAGTTTTGCAACACAAATACAGAATCATCTAAATGGTGATTAATGTAATTCTATAGTACATCCCCATCCAGTCCGTGTTTTGGCTCCTTCTGAACTCCCTCCCTGACAGTCCAAATTTTTGCTACCGGGAGCTAGGAGGGAGCAAAAACATGAACTGCTGGGGGTCCCTGTGGACCAGATTGGGAAATACTGCTGTGGTATTTGTGGTCTGCCAGCTGTGTCCTGTGCCATATATTCTACAGCCGGGGTCCCCGAGGGCCAAAATCAATCAGCAGCACAAACCAGGGTCTGCTGTGTTCAAAATAGTTGAAATCTGATAATGGAGGGAATAAATCATGTGATCAGGAATAATTTGTAGTTTGGTCCAGGCGTGGAGTCCGCCAGTTGGTAAACACTACACTAGATTGATAAAATGTTTATATGTGTGTAGTATAGTGAGCTGACTTGTACTGCAGGAATTAATATAGTATGACTGCGGCTGTATTTTGTGTTTGCAGCTGAGCATGCCCGCATTTCGGCTGCATGGAGCTTGCGACCTTGTGGAACATTGCAGTAAAGTGTCTCTCTCTGTCTCATCAGGCTTAGGGGACATGGCCGTGTCCAACACCATTGGCAGCAACGTATTCGACATCCTGGTGGGACTGGGCGTTCCGTGGGCGATTCAGACCATAGCTGTCAGTTACGGCTCTGAGGTAATGAGGCCTTTCTCACCGCCAGCACTGGGTGGACAAGCTTAAATGATCTGCCAGGTTTAGATGCGCTCACCAGCAGCCATTCTGACTCGTGTGACTAGGCTAAGGTTCACAGTCGGGTAACCTTGTCAAAATGACAAATCGATTTGTTTCCCCAGTGTCTCATTGTGTGCTTCCTCAGCAGATAGCTGCCCTGAAGCCGGCCAGCGCGCGCTTGGACCGTCAGCTGTGTCGTTTAACGATTTTTCTCTTGTCACTGACGTAGGTGCAGATAAACAGCCGGGGGTTGGTGTATTCAGTAGTGCTGCTGCTTGGCTCCGTGGCCCTCACTGTAAGTGAAGACCTTTGGAGATGCACACTTGCTTTTAAGTGCATGTGGACCACGCAACCGATGGGTGGGGGGGGGAATTTGAAGGAGCATTTCAAAGGCAGTGAAGAACAATCACAAAAAATTACCTGCAAATAGTTTAATGCAAGTTGATAAACCTTTATTAATAAAAGCCTGAATGATATCTTTTGTATATATAAAATGCAACTTTTTATAGGTGAGGTCTGAAATCTATCCATCAGCTGTCTTTTTAGACTGTATATTTAATGTTATGTCATCAGCAGCATTCGCCAAATCCCAGCATGCATAGTGAGCTGAGGGCTTTGGCAATTTAGAAACAAAAATGAACAGGCAGAAGGTTACATCAGAGCAAACAGACAAGTGGTCATGCCTATCTCCCCTCCCCCCCCCCCGCCCCCAAAGTTTCACGTCGCCCAAGACAATGTTAAAAGCTATTTATCTGGGTAGTAAGTATATATTTGCGTGAAATGAAGTTAATTTAACATTAAAATATATTCAAATGAAGAGTAGTGCAATAAAAGATAACATTGATTTCTTCTGTTCTCCGAAAAGTTACTGATATCTTGTTGGATGTCTAGATGAACATCGCTTTGGTTCCCAAACCTCTCCTCAGGGGCACCTCAGCCATTCCATGTATTTGTTAAATTTCACCTGCAGCTCATTTAATCAATTAACTTCATCAATTTGTTAAATAATTTAATGAGGTAATAGCAAAACATGGCATGCTAGTTGTCAAGTCAACAAATACATACGTTATGGTATATCAGTTGGTTACTGCAAATGTCGGCATGTCTCTAGGAGACATTTTTGAAATAGCTAAGCTGATATACTTTGGCAAACTTAATGCCATATTTTTGTACTATCATACAGATCAGTCTGTGTGTTTCTGTGCACGCAGTGTGTCTGCAGTGTGTCCGCAGTGTGTCCGCAGTGTGACAGGTCCTGTGTCCACTGCACCTTCACGCTGTTCCCTGCTTGCAGGTTCTGGGAATCCATGTGAACAAGTGGAGGCTGGACCTAAAGCTGGGGATCTATGTTCTGGTGATGTACGCCATCTTCCTCTGCTTCTCCATCATGATTGAGTACAACGTCTTCACATTTGTCAACCTGCCCATGTGCCAGGAATAACGGTACAACTGTCGGACATGTAGAGACTGTAATATAATCCCCACGATATTCTCGCTGTTTACTTCTCCTACAAAATACACGATCTTCGGATTGGGCCGTCAAGTTTTTCTTCGTTCGTTCCAAGACCTCAGCTTGATCTGAAGCAAACCTCAAAGAACTCTACACTAAGGAGACTCATGACCCAGGCCATCCTGCTGTTTTGATCCTCCTCTGTTCCTTTAATTTTCTCCATCACTCTTCATCAGAATGATTGTATTTCGATCTGACGGCTCAGTCAGACTTGCGTTAGGAATCGAAGGTTGTGAAACATTTTTCCCGCAAGTCGTCACGTGCGCATAGATTCTTGTTTATTTTTAATTAGCTTTTTGGAAAATGGTAAAAAGAAGTTAACCAAACATGTCTAATAAACATGTTGCACTTTAGAAATAGGCTTGTTGAAAGATATAAAACCAGATTTTCTAAGAAACTGCCTGGGAAATGTTCCAGATTTTTTTCCCAACTTGGTGCAATAAGGGGACAGCAGAGGGATGTTGGGGCTCTTCTCTTCGGCATCGCCATGAGGAGAACAGCTCCGGGGCCATTCTGCATTCTCTCAAGCAGTATGAACCAAACTGAACTAGCAACGGTGCATGACAGAAAGATATCTTATCTCACGTGTCTTTGTGTGCGTGTCTAGGAGAGGGTGTGAGGTTCCTTTCTGTGTCTGTTTCGTGTGTGCGTATACACGCATATATATAATGTCAGTGTGCATGTGATATTCAAAGTTCTCTCCACTCAGCTGCACAGCAAACCCGATTTAGAGAATGGGCGGCCTCTTTCTTTCCAAAGGAAGATGGCGGGTTTCGTGCACTGATCTTCTGTAGTTCCATCCACTTTCTGTTACTGCATGGGGATCTATCTGCTCGCCCTCTGCCCATCGAACTGAAACATCTCTGCTTCACCCTTGTCGCTGGCGTCAGTTCGGTGCACCGGCATGTGCTCAGAAACGGCGCAGCTGGAGGGGAATCTCGGTGCATTCTGGGAATCATTGTAGAGAGTCCACCACGGACCGTTTGTCGTCCGGAGCCTCTTGGGGTGTCAGGTCATGAGAGGAGCCTCCTCAGGCTCTTTACGGCCGGACGGCCCACACGGATCCCTTCCACCGCAACTGAACATCTCGCTCTGGTTTCCCTCATTCTCCCAGTCCTCATGCTGGAAAGGGGTGTTTGTTGAACTGGGCAGAGCAAATGAGCCTAGAGGTTCTGGAAAAATGTATGAACTGGCTCCTGGCGGTGGGGGGTGCTTTTTTTTTGTAGTCTTCGAGAGCACAGATGTCCCTGCCACAGTTGCGGTGGTCGCCAGCGAAGGGGAAAGCCGTGTCAGAAATGCCAGATGAAGACGAAACTGCTGCATGATCCTGCATTGTAAACTGCATCTATATAACGAGGCTTGACATGTTGACATGTTGCAGTTGTCACATTTGGAAACAGTGCTTCCTTCTGCCAGGTGGGGGCTACACAGGCCTGGGCAGATTCTTATTTCCCCGAAGGGGGGGGGGGGGCTCGCTGAGGACTCTTTGCTGTAGCCCTTGGTACCCCTTTCCATCCTGCGGGATTTGTGTCCCAGAAACTGGCAGCTACGCATTTCTGTGCAATTATGCAGGAGCCACTGCTAGATGCTGGGGGGTTGGGGGGGGGCTGAGTCATTGTGTCTATGTCCGTGGTGAAAATGTGGGTGTTGGTGTCCGTGTTAATAAGCACCCGTCTCTTATGTCTGTGTCAAAAGGCAGGTGTTGCAGTGCTAGTATATGCAATTTCAATAAGTACAGCCCTGTTGTTGGTTTCCAGGGAAACGGCGGTATATGCATTATGAGTAATTACCCTTGGGTTCTAGAGGTGATGGAAGTATCTCATTCACTCCACGACACATGTGCACGACTTCACACGCAGACGCTCACATGCCACACACAGCCCCCTCGATTCTGTTCACAGACCCGACGCCATTTTTCCTATTTTGCACGCTAATGGGGTACGGAGGAGTCGTGCGTATGAGTTAATGAGTTCACTGATTTCTTCAGGGAACAGATTATATTGTACTGCTCTAAAGAGTTTCCCGGCTATGATCTAGCCTTGTTCAATAGAACATTTAGCAGGTGTTAGAGAGAGCTGCTAAAAAGCATTACAGAGTAATAACACACTCTGAAAGCAGATTCCGAACAAGGGCATTACTCTCACAATACTGAAGCTGTAAACTGAGTGCAACTGTTCTGGCAATGTGAAAGCCTTGAATTGTGTAACTTTTGAGCTTTTCTATAATCACAAAAACTGGGAAAATAACTTTTTTATTGTTGTATACTTCACTCTGTACACAATACACTGGGCCCCAAACTCTGAGCAACCTACTAAGAGATGATCCAGAAGGTTCCGTCTGATGTGTGGGTTTCCAGAAGGTTCCGTCTGATGTGTGGGTTTCCAGAAGGTTCCGTCTGATGTGTGGGTTTCCAGGAGGTCGCCGCATTTGACCCACACTTCACTATTAAACCAGTGTTCATTCTCCTTTCTGATCATATCTCTTTGTAAATTTTATTGGATGTTTTTGGATAAAAAAAATCCATTTTGTGGTTATATTTTGTTGGTTACTCTGTGAATGGGAGGAGTTACTTGTTTTAGTTTATAAATGGAAAAAATGCATGGTTCTTACTTTTTTACTCTTCTTTGTGCAAAGTAGCACTGAGAAGTGTGGCCATGTCCTTGCTGCTTGGAGTAATGTTGCTCGAGCATTTTACGACGGTCACGTGCACACTATACACATATTTTTCATACCTCTTTATTAAGTCACTTTTCTAAACTATGAACACGTTTCTGTAATTTATACAGGCATAAATCTACATCTGTCTGACATATTCTGTAGAAGGAAACACGCACACATTCACATATGCGCACACCTACAGAGACGAACATACAAGAGAGTGTTGAATGTGACCTAAATCACTGTGAATGCAAAAGTGATGTGGGCTCATTCATCAAATATAAATACATGATTATATAAAATATAGTTGCTATGAAACCAACTGAAGACATCTGTGTTTAACTTATATGAATGTATTGTCTTGCTATCAATGGATGTATCCAACCAATGCATTTTACTGTAAAGCAATAAACAAAGTCATATGGAAAAATTACTCTTCATTGTTTTAAGTATCTTCATTTATGTATAGTAAAATATGACATGTTCAGCTCAGCATTTTCGTGCAGTATCATTTCATCGTTTAGTGGCACTTTTTTGGCAGTAGGTGGCGTTGTGGTTCACGGCCGCCATGCCCCTCCACGCGTGAGGAGTTTATGCATCGCCGTGATGTTTGAGTTTCCTCCTGCAGTACATAAACATGTGACGTGACGTGGTTCATTTGGTTTTTCTCAAGCTGTCTGTCCTGTGTGCATTTCTGGGACAGGGATAGCCGTATTCAAATGTAGAACGTTTCAGCTAGTGAAAATAATGGTAAACTATGCAATTTGTACGATGAATTAGATTCTAAAAGTTAAAGGACGGTCAGTGGCGCTCATAAAACACTGTGACAAGCTCGTGGGTCACGGCGGTTTGAATCACCGGATGTCCCGTCTTTGAAGTGTACTGTCTCTGCACACTCTCACTCTCCTAACAGCAGCACAGACAGAGCAAGACGATTATCTCCATAACACTCGGGGTGAGACATTAAGAAAACACAGGCACTTTACAGAGGGTTGAGACGCAGTACAACTCTAACTATTTACAACATGAATAACGCACACTCACAGCACCGCTCTAGACATGCTGGGGACCTGCATAATTAAGGAAGTGACCGTTCCTGCCGTGTCACAATACTGTTAATCAATATCACTATCACAGTATGGCGGGCTGTTGGTTAGCTGAAGTGTAAGAATATCTGACAAACCAAAGGTGAAGCAGTACTTTCTCATTAATTGCTTCACACCCATTGTTATTTTTAACTATTTTTCAGGGATAAAAGTCCCAGGCTTCCCCAAAAGCCTGGATGATGTTTGTATGACGGATAGATAGATGTCTGAGACTTTTTCCATTAACCTCCTGACTAAACTCAAAGACAGAGAAAAAAAGTGATGTTTCCTTTACTGCGGAGTGAATAGCCAGCTCCCTCACTCCTGCATGTGAACACGTTAAGTGCTGCAGCCCAAGTCACACTCTGATAAGAGAGGAAACATCTGCTGTTTCTAACTTACTGCTTCAAAGGCTAAAGTCCCCCCCAGTGTTCTGAGAAAGTGATTGGTTGAGCATTTTTTTCTTATTTGTTTCTTATAACTGCTCTGTGGCACAAGTGGGTCTCAGGAAACACAATCCGGCAAGGTGTAACAATTAATTTGACTGTAGGGGTTTTCTAAGTACTTATCTTAAATAATATAATTATTTATGTACTAGTGTGTTGGTTTTGTTTGCTAGGAACAGAAATCAAGCGGAGGAAGTGGGACAATAGTGACACACAATGCTACATTCTGATGGTGGGTTGCGGGGGGGTCCGCATTTCTTTTGTTTAATGTCAGTTGCATGGTGTGGAAGGGGGGGATGTGACTTCCAGGCACATCTAAAACAATGTGTGTGTGTGGGAATGTCATTTCTTCACTGTCACAACACTTTGGTATTGATTGGCTAAAGAGATCTGAAAGTGAACATTAGAGGGGGATTGGAGCCTGGACTGGAGTCTGTGTAGGTGGAGTGTGGGCGTGGGGTGACTTCCGCTGGCGGCTCCTCCACAACACCGCCACAGCCGACGTAGACGGAGCAGATGCACACACACTCACTCACTCACTCACTCTTCTCGCTGCTCCACCAGAGTGAAAGTGACCTGAGCGCAGTGGACACTGCCAGAGGGGGATACAGACAGTGTTTTGGGGTTGGCTGTGACCAGGAGGGTAGGGGGGACAGAAGAGAACAGCGGGTGCTGCAAGTGAAACACCAGGATGATTACAGCAGCTCTCCTGCAGGATGCTGAACCATCTTCAGGGTATGGAAGTTCTCTCTCTATCTCTCTCTATCTCTCTCTCTCTCTCTCTCTCTCTCTGTGTTATTTTTTTTTTTATTTAATCCAAACTTTTTCCAAGCTCTGTGTATAGCTACCTAAAAGAAAATGGTTATAGCCTTTTAAATTACATAGGACCTTATACATAATAGAATAGAATAGAATAGATATTTAGTATTGCATTGCTTTCAAATTCACTGTTCTACCAAATTACAATATACTAAATGTTGCTGCATTGCTGATTATTTCTATTCTTTTTCTAATATTTCTTCAGTAGCACATTTACTGTAACTTTTGATTGTTACCTGTCTCACTGTTTTTTCCCTTGCTATTAATTTTTGAGTGGCAATGTTTCGATGAAGTAGCAGTACTCTCTGTTCAGTATCTAACACCTGCTGTCTTTCTACATTGTTCTTCCTAGTCGCCTTTCACCCAGCGTTTCCGGAAGCTTCCCTGTGTTGTCCCAAGACTCCACCATACCTGGCATTCCTGCAGTGCCTGTGTCTGTCTCACCTACCATTACCAGGGTCTCTTCATCCCCGGTCCTGGGGGGTCAGAGCCCATCGAGCTGTGGTCCTGGCTCTCCACCAGCCCTCATGCCTTCATCGGCAGATATCAGCATTTTAGACAAACTGATCAAGACGTGTCCTGTATGGCTCCAACTGGGCATCTCAGAGAGCAGAGCCACTCGCATCCTGCAGGGAGAAACTCCGGGGGTAAGTGGTCTCATGACCAAATCAGCCAGATTACACCCACAGTCAAAAATCTTCAGTCCTATAATGAAACTTTTGGTGATCAGTATTTATATGCGATGTCTTCTGCTTTTGACCACAGATATTTTTAGTCAGAAGAGACATGCATAAGAAGAGGATGATCCTGTCAGTACGTCTTTTCAACCAGAAGAGCAGGCCACAAGTTCAGGACGTGCCAATCAAAGAGGAGAACTTATGTGAGTGTGAGGTGCTGTATTTGCATGGCAGCATTGAACGCACCTTCCCTCTTGGGCTCGGTCAGATTAGATGAGACGGTGGTATGGTGAGGGTCGAGAAGCAGATGATGTGACAGACCACATTCCGTGCTGGGCAGAAAATGGAGGTCCGTACCTGTGGGCCGGGCTGCTGTCTTTTTAGCCTATTTATAGTATTTGTGGTGATGTCACAGGAAATGCTCATGTACGGCTCACCGCCTGTATTTATACATGCATTCATTCACTTGATTCACTGTAAGTGCCCTGTAGTAAAAAAGCTAAGCTGCTCCCTTTTCAAAGCAAGATTATGACGACTGCAATGCATTCATAAATTATGAACACATCCATGGGGTTAGTCGAGTCACTTCAGCTACATCCGTGAAGGACACATTCTTGTCTTTTCTCTCCCATTTGTCACCTGTGCAGTACTGTATCTGGAAGGCTCCGTCCTGGTCTTTGACGATATTTTCAAACTCATCGCCTTCTACTGTGTCAGCCGGTATGACGTCCCCTAACAGGCTCAGAAAGCACGCTTCATAACTGTTACCACCAATGTCACCTTGAACTGGTGTCTATTCAATAAGCATCAGCAACACTGCCCTCTTGTGTCTGTGAGCTGCTGTTTAAGGCTTCTGCTCCGTGTCGCTGTGCAAGTGAGACAGCTCGTCAGGAAGGGGGGT
>JAODJU010000025.1:11185056-11196881 GCA_026776725.1 Gnathonemus echidnorhynchus
GGGGGGCGGGGGGGGTGGGGGGGGGGGGGGGGGGGGGGGGGGGCTTGCAGTATATAAGTATCATTGAAAACTTGATCGACACTACAATTGGCATCCTCAGCACGGCTCACCTGAACACTGGGTAGGAATCTAGGAAGCAAGACAAGAACTTGCTCAAGTTGCACGTGTGCTGAACACACAGCAAAGGCAAACGTGCTCATCAGCTCGAATCCCAACACACTTTGGGTGAACAAGCACATTACAGGCAGGCGCTAAGGTAAGCAAGGAGTTATGTGACAGATGTGTGAGATAAATCTCTGATGAATTTCAACCTTCTGGCTGAAAAATTCAGTATAAAATGTATTGTACGACTATAATACTTATCTCTAAACGTCCTTGTAATTTTAAATTTAATAGCTTTCAGGTTGCTATTAAACTTTATATGTTCAGAAACATTTCTGACACAAATGTCATACAGTAACAAAACTTTATAATGAAGCTGTCATTACTAAACAATAACTTTTAAAGCAGAAATGATCTCTGTACAAAAATGCTTTGTAGTCGGCCAGCAGAAAGTTGAATTTCTTTTACCAAAGTTATGTATTGATTTTCCTTCTAATATCTCTGTTGGGTTGATAATATGCTTCCTATAGAGGAAAAAAGCAAAAGCAAATGTACGGATATTTTTATAGCATGTTAATTGTAACCTAAAGGTCATTCATGAAATATATCAAGTAAAGTGTGTTCTTTTTTCCAGTAATTGGAAAAATGTAAAAATTGTGAGTTGGTGAAAAATGGTTAACAGAAGTTAAATTATGGTATTCAAAATTGTTTAATTATGTCATAATTTTAATATTCAAGGACGTTTCCTCAACTGCAGATAAAATTTATGTTTTTTTGTCTTTGAAATTGCACAACAGAAAATACAAGGACTTAAAACAGAACTGCAAGGTATTACCCCAGATCAAAGTAAGCTAAACTTTTTGTTTTAATTATTTAAACAAAATGTGCTTTTTCTCCAGACCGTCCCGATGTTAGAGTGCTATACCATTAGGGTGTTTCTGGTCCTTTAGTCAGCGGGCTGTACAGCGTGTCCGTAGGGTCCAAAGCTGGAAAACAAAATATTTCTTTAAAAAAAATACATTATTGTAAACTATAATGCACTGTTCTTGAATTTTAATGTAGTACATGTGCACAGGCATTTTCAAATAAATTTTAATGACTATGCTTCATTTAGTTTTTATTACTATTTACTGATTTATCTGACACTTGTATCCAAAGCGGCTTACAGTAGGGAAAAGGTCACAATTTATGTCTTCTTTTGTTAACAAGATATTTCTAAGCCATCAGAGGCTATCAGAGCCTATTCTAATACCTTCATTTGATTTACAAATGTTACACTTTCAATGTAATATTTCAATTTCAGCTTTTCATAATCAGTTGAACATTTAAATGACATTTCCTTCAAAATTGGAACATATATAATGTATTAGCTACAATAATACAATTTATTACTTTTTAACCACAAATATTCACTGTATTTGAATTATTTTAACGATGTGTTAATTACAAATTAATGTTATCTAGAAAGTATTCATTAATTACTTTGGAGTTGAGCATTGAGTGGTGAATTGTGAGGGATTTGTTTTGTAATTAGTGGTCTCTGTAATTTCTGGGTCTTTCCCTGGGACAGATGGCTGGTCTGGGTCTCCCTCCCTGTTTCTCAGTCCTGCTGCTAGCTCTCCTCTGCATGACTCTGGCATCCTCTGGATTTCCTCTGAGGTAGGATGCACATCCCAGAGAAACAGGCTGGGCTTGATTGTGGGTCTGTAAGTCTGTAATGCTGCTCCGGTTTTTTGTTTTTTTTTTTTTTGCATGTGGGGGATTTAAAAATATGTTAACGTTAGGCAATTAGCACAGCTTCATAATTATAAAAAAATCCAAATTTATGCACGTGTCCTTCCTCATCTTAGTTTATATCGACACTCCAAATGATTCTACATGAAGTTTTTTTTTCCTCATTGATAAAAAAAATACGTATCTCTCGCAGCTCCAGATACTCTCCTCCAATTGGACAAGAGGATTCCAAAATGATGCAGTGGGAGGTTTTGTATCCCTCCATCTCACTCCTTGATTGGAGCTTACAGATGATGGCAGGTCCTGAGTTTGCCAACTCGAAAGCAAAACCTGGACTCGTGGCTGATAAGCCCTGGCTTCCAATGGGTCAGTCACACGTGGAGGACATCAAAAAAAGCTGGTCATCTGACTGGTCATCCCAGGCGGGTCATGAAGGGAAGAGGAACATTGTGGTAGCAGATGATGCAGCTTTTCGAGAGAAAAGCAAACTCCTGACAGCCATGGAGAGGCAGAAGTGGCTCAACTCCTACATGCAGAAGCTGCTGGTGGTGAACTCCCAGTGAGGTCTTTGCCAGCGTGCTTAGAAAATTAAAAGATAAGTAAATGAACACTAAACTGTGTGTGTGAAGTGTACTTTACCAGTTAATAAAATTTAAGTGCATAGTAGCACTGAGTGGTTCATAATACAATGAAACAAAATTAAGTTATTATTATTATTATGAATGATCTATTTTTTTATTATAAATTGAAGGAGAGCACATGTGATAACAAAACCAAAACCAACCCAGAAAGCTAAGCATAGCATATGAGATCTAAATACAGGCATGTGTGTGTGTGTGTGTGTGTGTGTGTATATATATATATATATATGTGTGTGTGTGTGTGTCTCTGTGTGTATATGTGTGTGTGTCTGTGTGTCTGTGTGTATGACTTTGGATATAATTAGTTTCTTCTGCTCCCTTTGTGCCCTTCAAATATCAAACTCTCTCCTACACTGTTGGTGTCCAGCATTTTCTAAATGGGTCCCTATAACTATGGACTCTATGAACCCCTGCCACAGACACACACCATATGTGCTGTACGTCATATCTGTAAGATTACAAAAAAAAATGGAAAAAAACAATTATTTTAACAAACCGATGACTTGTACATCTTGCATACATTTTTGTGGTCATGACTTAATTGTTCGTTATTGGTTGTCTGTTATTTCCTACTATAAATAAAAATGGCATCACTAGAAGAGAAATTACATAGATTACTATAGATAGATATAGAGATAATATTAGTTGTAGATTACTATATTAAAATATAGCTGCTAACAATTACACCTCTTCATAATTACAACAGAGTCATTTTTAAATCTCATGACCTATTGATAATATCGTATCAAGGCATCATGACAAAAAGGCACGAAAAATCAATGTTTTTGTTCTGAGCATTTTACGTTATTGTGAATTGGATTAATAAACAGTACTATTATATATATATATATATATATATATATATATATATATATACACACACACACACACACATCTGCACATACAAAAAGCCACAACACGTCCCAGCACATTACGGCTAATTGGTGACCTTTTACTTAGGGCACGTCCTATTGATCCATTTACAGCTACTTATTGGCTGTCACCACTGTGCTCATCAGGCTTATGTGCTCTCCATCATGGGGCAGAGGACACTGTGACCATCCTACCTAGTCAATCAAGAATATCGAACTGCGGTTAAAATAGTGTCGTTTAATTTACTGATCCTCAGTGGATGGCTCAGATTCTTACTATGAATCTGAAACAGTGTTTAGCAAATTGCCGTTGGGTGTTTTCAGTGACAGAGAAGCTGACAGTCACGCAGGGTCAGTAAGGTTAGCACAACTCTATTGCGTATCCTTATTGGCCTGGCCTAAAAAGCAGGCCTAAGGCGCCCTCTGGTGGACAAACCTGGAGCAGTAGATTTATACAATGCTATTGCATATTACGATGTGGTGTGTTACTAGAGCAATTTAATTTAGGGGCACATCTGGAGGGTCTAGCTGGGATTAAAATCGTAAGTCCCAAGTCCCTGGCCTTTACAATTGCAGTACATGCCATCCTACTAACATAAGCCTGAAAATCTTTACAATATGTACAAATTGCAAGGTTGTGCTGTTAATGCTATAAATGATCCAAAAAGCAAGCCACATATCTAGCAGAAGCAGTGAGGCATGGTCCAAGAGGCTTGGGGGGAACATGAATCTCCGAAGGGCCAATGGTTGTTAATAATCCATATGCAGGCTTTGCTGAGTTGCGTTGTGCTCCAGGCTGAGTATTCAATATAGCAAGAACCTTGAAATTAATCATGGGTCAAACCTAAAGAAACCTCCAGAACCCTATTATGCTTTCAGACTAGCTTCATTTTCTGATGCACAATGTCTTTGATCTATGAATAAATGTCACATTGTTAGTCTCTGTTAGGGAAGCTGTTGGCCCATGTAATATGTGTGTACCTAGGATTTGTATTTTTTATTTGTTTTTTTAACTGAAACATGTTCTAAACACACTATGCAACAATCGACATGTAGATTATAGTGTGTATTATTTAATATGCAGAACTAATTACCAAAAAAACTGCTTCCCCCCCCCCCCCCCCCAAACTATGCAGAAGGATACATTACTATGTCATAAGAAAAAGCTCTATCAAGCATGATGGAATATATTTGTAGAGTGTGGCTCTTAGACACACATTTAGGATTTTAATTAACTGTAAACCCCGCTGGTAACTGGTGAGTTTGGGCCCTTTAAGCTTTGTTTTTCCTCTCCTAGAGTAGGCGTTTTATCTTTCACTGCAGGTATTATCCAATCCAGTCACTGATAACATGGACCAGAATCTAGTCAATACAGGATTCCTCAGGCCCAGCACTTCGGAACTTGTTTTTATTTTTATTTTTTTTGAAAATGTAACAGACGCGCAGAAGCATCCGTTCAGGTATCTCCTGGTGATCTTTGGACTCCCCAAGGGTATTGGTTCAGTACCAGCACAGCACTGGTGCTGACCGAAGCATCGTCAGCAAAACGATTATTTCCCCGGTACAAATTTATATTAGATGGCAGCAGGACGCAATCAGCAGGTGCTAAATTGCTTCCCATGGGCTATTTGCTTCATCAGCTCACAGTGCTGGTGTTATTACAACATCTCTTTTCAAAGGTGATCAGTATTCTCAAGGCTGGACCATCCTCTGGCTCCTAATCCTCAATGCATGAGGAGGTAGCTTGGTGGGGGGGGGTCAATGACACAGGACAAAGAAAAAAAAGTATAATCTCTCCAAATGGAGAGAAGACAAAGACTGAGTAAGGGAGTAAGGGGATACTTTGCATGATTAATGCCTAACCCAAACAGCGGGAAAATAAATAAAGGAACTTCGCAATTTCACGCTGCGGAAAAGGGACGGTGAAGCTCTGGGGTCATTTAAAATTTCCCAAGAAAGCTGATTGTTTTTCAGGGTGGTCTTGCAGTTCCCTTGGTGCTACGGGGGAAGGGTTTCCACCTCTGTGTCACGGGAGGTCAGTGATGCGATGTAACACTGACATGCTCCAGAAAATGCAGTGGCTGTAGTTTGAGGAGCAACCTCCAAAGGAAGTTTCTAGCGTACTTTTTTAGGACAGACATTTAAATTAAACAAAAACTAACCTTCGACCGATTTCCAAACAGAAAATCCAAATACACCCAAATGAACTGCACTGAATTTCTTGTGGGCCAGTGTATAAATCCCTTTTTTCTTTTTCAAATTGATTTGCTTTATTTCACACTTGTTCTTTTTCCGGAATTGATCACTTTCTCCTTTTCAGCACGATGGTTCACTATTTTTTTAATCGTGCAGCCAGTATTATCATATTATTGCCACCACTTTGTCAATCTTCTTTTAAGCCATTAATATCTAATACGGCTTGCATAATGGCATCACATTTTGTCAGTAACGCTAGGAATACGTGATTTCACTGCCTAGCAACTGCACATTGACTCTGCTTATGCTTCAGCATTCCATTCATTTCAATGAGCTACATCATTAAGCCGTGACCCGTGTAATTATTACAGAATAGCATTCATTACCCTAATATGTTCGCAAGAATCATTAAATATCTCAGATCTGCTCCTCTCATCAATAGCGCATCTAAAAAAAAATATCAAAGTGTATTGGAATGAAGGAAGCCAGTTATTCTATAAATAACCAATTCCATAAACTGTTGTGCAGCGTTATTCACATTCACAGTGCCATAAACTATGTAAAACACTGTCGCCTATTAGTGAAATATATCGCAAACAGATATTATAAACAAATTTTAGCACTTTTTTTTCTTATTTTATAGCTCTAAAGAAGCACTATGTTTCTATCACTGAAATAAACATTCCCTTTCATATACAGCAATAAAAACAACTGGTCAGCTATATACCTCAATTTCCACTTTCTTCTAACTATTGCCAGAAAGCTTTGTGAGTGTACTTTCAATCCAAACAAACTATCGGAGCCTTTATCTGAGTTTCAACTGGAACAAACTTGAACTCCTATGAACAATGAGGCACTTTTGCCTACCTTGTTTTACCAGTATGCTCTATTCAAAGCTGCCAAATGAAAAAGAATGGATAATGAACAGCACAATTAAAAAAAAAAAAGATACTATATGTTATATTATCTCGGTAGTCAGCTGGAATAGGTGGAAGTAATTGTGTGATTCTTTGGCCTCACAAATAATACTGCCAGGTCGCACATTCTGGCGCAAAGCAGGCAGACTGCTACTGAACACCTTATTCACAAACAAACAGTGAAGCCCAGGCAGAATACCCAGAAAGTCATGCGTTTGTTTCACAGTTTAAGAATTTTATTAAAACATAATATTTCTGTCCCCCCCATAACAATAACAAAATAATTACACTTTTAGTAATATTATAATGATTATCATTTCTAGTTGTGACAACAAAAAAAATCAATCACAATTACAAATAACAATAACAACAATTATAAGTATAACTACAACAACAACAATGATAACAATAACACGAAGATTAACAAATGGTGTGGGATAACAATAAATCTTCAGTCACGTCACACTAAAATCCTTCACACTCTTTATCATCGCCTTCCTGACTTAACATATGTTTGGAGGCTCATAATAATCTCATTGCAGTCATTCTGTCCAGCCAGCAAAAGAACAGACATCTTATTCACACACCTCACTGTCACAAGCGTGACAAGTTCCAGGTCTGCCTGCATCTGACATATCACTGGTCAACGGAACATTTGGGTGCGAGAACACGAGGCAAACTGCTCCGGTTCCGTCCAAGAAAACCAGCCATCCCCATACTAGCACCTCCCTGGAACATCTCCACCTCTCCCAAACTCCCACTGTTTCCTTCCCCTTGTGTCTTGCTATTCTTGACCACCTCCACACCAGCTGCTCAGTTAAACATTTAAGGGCTGTAAAGAATCACCATACTGACTAATTAAATAATAAGAGGACCATAGCAAAGCATTAGAATTTTAAAAAATCCTTAAAAATCCCCAAAGTGACACGAAATAAGATCTTAGATATCAGCCATTCGCTGATCAACCGCAATGTCTCTCTTAGTAAGCAGGTTGTTTACGACCGCCCTATCAATCCAGAGAAATTCTTAAAAATACATTTTTCTAATAAAAACACTCTGTAATACCAATTCCCTGGAATTGAGGCTAGCAAGTAAACTGCGAGGGCAGAGGACGTGAATGTGAAACAGCATACTGCTTTTGTCATGAGTCCACAATTTCCTGCACAGGAGGTTGTTCGTCGGGCAGACTGGTAGCATTGGGCAGGGTCTGGTTATGGGCCACCGAATTCTGCTGTAGCTCCATGGCGATGGCATTCTGGGGGAACTCCTTCACCTGCCGCTGATACTCCAAGAAGGTGCAGGCCTTAGTGGCGATGGCCACAATGTTCTTCCCGATAAAGATGGTGGAGACCCGGCTGTCCTGGAACAGGACCATGTTGACGACCCGGATGAGGATGGTGACCACGTTGATGGTGACCAGGCTCAGGACGGGGTACACCATCATCTTCTGCGGCGAGACGTGCTCGCCCTGCATGCTGATCTCGCTGAGGGACACACAGGGCAGGATCAGCAGCAATATGTAGCAGTAGAAGAACATCAGGCCCTCGGCCCAGATAGGCAGCCCTGTCCGCTGCGGCTCCCACAGGTTGGCCTGGATGTCCAGGATGTCCAGCAAGTCAAGGGCCACCCAGAACAAGCGTCCGCGCATGTCCTCCTTCTTACGGAACGTCCTGACATACTCCATGCTGTCCAAGGCCACCAGGATGAGGTACAGGCCCGGCACGCAGATGGACAGCAGCAGCGTCAGAGCCTTGCGGGCCACCGTCTCTAGATTGCGCCGGTCTGCCTTGTAGTTCTGGAAGACAAAGTAGAGTTTGATTTCCAGCACGAAGATATAGAGGAACCAGAGGATCATAGCATATCCCCGTTTGGCCGTCTTGACCTCGGCACCCACCCACACGGCGACGTAGCGCAGCACGATGAGGAAGCAGATGTCCCCGACCAACACAATAATGCAGACCCCGATCTTCCTGGGACCCTGGTTCTGCTCCACCAGGTAAGCATCCATGAAGGCCATGCTGGTCATGATGACGATGGTCGTGAGACACACATGCCGCTTGTCTGGGGGTGGCAGCACCATGGTTAAGGGAACTTTCCACGTTTTTATTCCTTCCTATAGATATCAGATATCTTTGTGCTGGTAATAGAAGTTTTTATTTTGTTATAAAATGATTATCTCACATAATTTTCAAAACCCCAAGGCGGCCATTTTTTTTTTTTTTTTTTTTACATTTTACGTTAAGGAAAAGCAGAGCCACAGAAGACGTAAAGAAAAAACGGGCTCTGAGGCCAGCGTTTGCGTCTGTCCCTCAGACTGTGTAAGGACATTCTCCGTCTCATCATCAAAGTCCCATTAAATTCCCGTAGAGACTTCTTTTATTCCATGGTCCTGTACATTGTGACCGGATTTCACTTCTCATACTGCGTGGAATCATCACGAAACTCGAGACAAGCCATGTTACTGGAGACAAGTCCACAGGAAACAGCTGATCACGAAGACTTTCCGTCTCTGCGAGAGGTTCATTAAAGCTGGAGGCTCCTTCCCTGGACTAGTGACACATCCGTTCCCTCATCTGATACCTGCAGTTTAGGGACAGTAAATTAAAAAGAGTCAGCAAAAACGCAGCAATAACTCAGACAGAGCTCTATATCCTATCCGGTCCTTGAATTGAAATTTAATTTAGAATAGCTTCATTGGCATGACGAAAAAATGTGTTGCCAAAGTCACTCTGATATACACCGCGCATAACTTATAAAGGTGACTCTTCGTGGTAAATGGCTGACATAAATAAATCCCTATGTGCAAAGAAAAATATCATCAGTAATTTAATCACAATTTTCATTGATAAACATGAACTGTGCTGTTACCTGGGTCACACAAACATTTTAATAATGATATTTAAATTGTAGCTTGACTACCGTTATTCACTTTGGAGCACTTTCCACTATGACATTTAAATTTGTTTTAATTGTGTGCTTGTTTTCAGATGACTTCACAGTTACTGCAGATATATGGGCTGTTTATGGGTTAGTTCACGCTGTGAAGTACTTCTCTATTACAAAAATGACTGGGATTTATAGTTAGTTATAAACAAAAATCTAATTTCGAAAAGAGATCATTTAATGGAAGTGTGTTATCAGGAACAGAGACTTCACCCAGGCAGTCTATCTGATAATTATTTGTTTTATTCTGGCTGGATGCCGGGAGATACCAAAAATTTGTGGTTCAAGCAACTAAATATCACTGCAAACCATTACAGTTCTACTAAAGACAAAGAAAGAATATATAATTTAAAGAATCCTTTTATGAGGTCAAATCTAATCAAAAGTTTGATAAGTAGAAAGTGCAGGGGCAGGAAGCTACAGTAAAAGGAGTTTTTCCCTGTTTGATTTCTACCTGCAGCACACAGACAGCACAGCTGAAGTCCTCATTGAATCTGAGGTGGTTGGCTGCAGGCCCCTCTAGCAACCTGCTCCTTTGAGCAGTCAGAATAACAGATAATGGTCCTGAATCGTCAGGGTAGGAGGAGATTACAGGGTCTGCATGGTGCACCGTGCGAATGAGCTCCTCAAATTAAATCATATTACAAGCGATTGTACTGCATCAACTACTGATCAGAAACGGGAGCCCCTCTCTTTCTGTCACCAAGGGGTCACAGTGTCATTTCACCCCTTTTCTGCTTATATGGGTGGACCAAACACAGCAGTGAAGTAAGTGGCTGAATATTGATCTTAGAACTTAAGAACGAGGTCTGTGTTTAAGGAATATGAAGTTGAATATGTGTTGTTCATATTCTTTCTTCTTCATATATACCATACCTGCTTCTTTATCCAAGACTAGTTCTTTATCTAGTTCTACAGTAAATACACAAATCAACAATGAAAAATGTTATTATTCCTTGCCGCCTTCTATTTAATGGCATTTGTGGACTGAATTCAACAAAACACTTGTCTATAACATCTCATCTTTGGTTACAATGCAGCCATTCATTGTTATTTGGTAAGTAGACTTGTAAGCAACTAAAAAAATTGTTCATTTTTTTGCCGACTTGATAGTAGGGAACAAGTAACCCAAGCAAGTATGAATTCATAATATATCCATCCATTAATGTTCTGGTAAGATAAAGTAGTAGCCCTAACAAAGTTATTTTTCATTTTTACACAATATGTTATAAAAAACTAAATAAATAAAATGAGCAACCTAACACAAATGGCCTTCCCCAAACTGTTCACACAAAAGTAGAAGCATAGAATTGTCTAAAATGCCTTGGTATGTATACCAAGATATTCCGGACAATTCTTTTCTTCCAACTTTGTGGTAACAGTTTGGGGAAGGCCATTTTCTTTGCACACAAAGCAAGTTCCATAAAGACATGAGTTTGGAGTGGAAGAACTTGACTGGTCCTCACAGAGCCCTGACCTCAACCCAATCGAACACCTTTGGGATGAACTAGAATGGAGACTGTGAGCCAGGCCTTCATGTCCAACATCAGTGTCTGACCTCACAAATGCTCTTCTGGATGAATGGGCAAAAATTCCCACAGACACACTCCTAAATCTTGTGGAAAGCCTCCCCAGAAGAGTGGCAGCTGTTATAGCTGCATAGGAGGGACCAACTCCATATTGATACCTATGGATTTAGAATGCGGTGTCACAAAAGTTCCTGTAGATGTAATGGCCAGGTGTCCCAGTATTTCTGTCCATATAGTGTAGGTAATTCTTCCACTAGCCGCATGTTCTCCTGAGAGCTTTATTAAAATTTATAGATCCATAAACCTTTATACTTGTACACTGCAGTGGATGTCAATTGCTCAGAAATAATCTAAGAAATTAAATCAGTAATATTTTGTAGCAGTAATTATAAAATATATCTGACACAAGTAACAGTCATGCCTTGCTTTTTGGAAAGGAAATGCACTTTATAGTACAGCACAGCTAGCCAAAAATGTGAACGTTTCACAACGTAACAGTACATGAGGTTGATTTTAATTCATGACGTGTAACATGCATTCTGCAGGATACTATGCAGTGTAAAATAACCTAATGTACAGCTGGAATGTAGCTTTGGTGTTAATGGAATAGCGTTCCACTCCACACCCTTAAGTGCACGAATAACACGGAAAGAGCAGGTTGTGGACATTGCTTCTACTCCCCATTAACTGAGTTGGCTCTCATCCTTTTCATTGACTTCTCATTGATCGCTGATGATTCTTTAAGAGGTTCCAGTCTCTTTACAACTATTCCCAGTGCACAGAAGCCATGTGCACGTTGATAGTTGTGGTAACTGTACACTGGTTTTCATTCTCACCTCGTAGCTGATTTAGTGTTTGCTCTGCATGCAATGGATAGAAATATACTGCTAT
>JAODJU010000025.1:11196886-11217270 GCA_026776725.1 Gnathonemus echidnorhynchus
TATAATATGCTGGATATAGTGACAAAACAATGAAACGGAATTCATGCAAAAAACTGCGATATTTTTATCCATGCAAACTGCGGCATTCATTTAAAGTAACTGCCAGTCATGTAACGTAACTGTGACATAAGTAACAAGATTACACAGATAACTGGATTTTGTGAACGCATAAGACCGTTTTGAATAATGCTACACTTAAATAATGTTATATCTCATATAAAATGAATGATGTAGAACAGTTTACAGCTTACATACCGAGATGTTTTAGAAGTGATGGATTTATAGTACACATAGGCCATTAACAGTGGTGTATGAGGCCATAAACCAAATCTCTCTCTACCTACAAAATACCTTTGGATATGCAGAAGCAACGGTAGTGAGGTATTTATCAAATCCACACACTGCAGATTCATGTCAATGTTATAATAAATGGTTGGTGAAACTAGGACGAACTAACATTTAATCCATTCAAAAAATATTAATCATTATGACAAAGTCGAGGTCTCCAGCTATGTGATAAGGATGTATATTTACTCAATGGATTAACAAATGGGTTGTGTATCTGAGTAACTTTTCCTCGAATGAGCTGGCATCCCATCCGCGTCCCTGTCCTTGTATATCGTGTCTCCTGCATAGGTTCCAGGTTCACAACTCTGTGATAAGCTGTTAAAAATGCACAGATATAGCTTCTGTGCGAACTATATTCAGCAGATCACCTGGACAGTGCTTTTTTTGTTGAGAGGAAAAAATTTGACATAAACACAGGAAAGACATGCAAAGTCAAGCATGATTGAGTGACCGGTAGAGCAGCCTTCCTGCGCGCCTGGAGGTGAAAATATCATTCACTGAAGCCACATGCTGACTTTTCCCACAACAACCGTAACCCATGACGTATATTTATCCATAACCATTGCAAATCCGTAATTCCAACTATAATATAATAACATACTCTAGTCCATCATTATTTCCCTACATACAATATGATATACAATATAATTTGGAGTCCAAGCAGCGTTAAACTGTTTTATTACTTTTTGTTTTGGTAGCACACTAACCCTGCAAGCACTGGTGTTGCAAATGCATAAGACTCGTTTGCGAATTCATCCATCCATCCATTTTCGATACCCGCTTGTGCTGTTTTCAAATATATTCTTCACATTTAACGATACACACGACAAAACAGTTACTCTTTGGCATTAGAAATCCCCTTTAGCAGTCTCTGCCTGCCTCTCTGCCTGCCTTTAGCAGTCTCTGCCTGCCTCGTCCCTCGACTCCCACCTGCATTCATTAACCAACAGAGGAGCACCATCTCACTTACAAATCCTGAAGCAGACCTGCCTGAAAAGGTCACAAATCTCTCCGACTTGTACACAGTTATCGTTATGTACTGTCAACAACTTGTGTCTATTTTCTGCAAAATAAGCAAACAGTAGCTGCTTGAATTAAAAAGCCACAACAGTTTTTAACAGAATTAAAATGGTAAGAGACCTGACATGTATGTCTTATGTACACTGGAACGAAACACGTTTGCCGTCTCTAGCCATAAATGTCCTACTTAAAAAAAATAAAATAATGAATTATTGTACATTAAGCACTGCCTCACAGGAGTTACAACTAGAAATTACTAGAGCTCAGTGACAAGGTAAGAGAATATGATTTACAACAAATCAAATTAAGCTCTGAAATCAATGGACGGCGAGTTTTACCGGCATACATACACAGGCACTTAAATGAACAAACAAACGTCAGCGAAAAATTGTCATGGCAAATACAACGAGAATTATTGAGATATGTATAAATCAACATTTTTATCACTTTGTGTGTGTGTGTGTAGATAATGTTTATATTACATTGTGGAGACCAAATGCCCCCTACAATGTAATAAAAACCTGTTATTTTGACAATGTGGGGACCATTTTTCAGGTCCCCACAGAGACCTGTGAATGCAATCAAAAAACTAAAAATGACAAAAGTCTCGTATTTTGTTTGGTTACTTATAGTTAAGGTTAGGGCTGGATAGGGGTTACAGTTGTCATTATCAGGATTAGGATTATACCCATAAAAATGAATGGAGAGTCCCCACAAAGATATGAATATGCACACTGTGTGTGTGTGTGTGTGTGTGTGTGTGTGTGTGTGTGTGTGTGTGTGTGTGTGTGTAAACAAATGATATAACTTTTAAATAATATTTATACTAAGTCAAACCTAAACTTGAGCATGATACACATTCATATTAAAGTCGCAGTTATAATGATCAAGGTCAGTTTGTTCATCACGTTAACCTATCCATTGTGTCAAGGTCAGTTTGTTCATCACCTTAACCTATCCATTGTGTCAAGGTCAGTTTGTTCATCACGTTAACCTATCCATTGTGTCAAGGTCAATTTGTTCATCACGTTAACCTATCCATTGTGTCAAGGTCAGTTTGTTCATCACGTTAACCTATCCATTGTGTCAAGGTCAGTTTGTTCATCACGTTAACCTATCCATTGTGTCAAGGTCAGTTTGTTCATCACGTTAACCTATCCATTGTGATTGTTAATTTCTTTATGGTAGCACTGCAGAAACTTTGATCAATGGCACATATAACCTCTACATTAGGTATGTTTATTTAGCAGATGCTTTTGTCCAAGGCAGCTTACAAGAGCTGGGAGTGTGGGGTTAGGGTTAGGATTATGGGTTAGGGTTATGCGTTTCGGGTTAGGATTATGGGTTAGGGTTAGAGAGACCCATCAGCCGGTATCCATGCGGCCGCTGAGTTTAAGGGCCTCGCTCAAGGACACGACTGTGATTTGATTATACTCAGCCAGCAAATGATTTGAACCCACAACCTCTCAGACACAGGTGCAGATCGGCAACCCTCTGAGATGTAGACCTCCATCAAATGCAACAAATGTAAATACTGGCTTCATATGATGCACAGGTGCGATAATATTAATACTTTTACATCTTGTGTATGACAGGATTTTTTTTTTTCATTTCAATTTTTTTCCTGCTCATGCAGAATATTGATCAATGGAAAATTGACTGAATTGGCTTCATACTTATATGATTTGGCTTTATCTCCTTCTCAGAATTAATTATTGACCAGAAAATCAATGAATATTTACGATATACAGATGTCCCTCTAGATTTGCAAATTTGACTTTCTTGGTTTTAGTTATTGCTAAGTTGGCTGTAAACAATTAAATGGGAATATTTTTGAACTATACATAAAATCATATATAAATATTACTGTTATTTAATATGTGTTGTTTTCATGCATAATAACAACTATTAATATTAATACAATTATTTTTAGTAAAACAATAAATAGAAGTGTGGGGTCTATGCATCTTGGCTTGGACATACCGCACTTACGTACTGCGCTTACATACCGCGCTTACGTACTGCACTTACATAACGCGCTTGCGTACTGCGCTTACATACCGCGCTTGCGTACTGCGCTTACATACCGCAATTACGTACTGCGCTTACATACCGCAATTACATACTGCGCTTACATACCGCACTTACGTACTGCGCTTACATACCGCACTTACATACCGCAATTACGTACCGCGCTTACATACCGCACTTACATATCGCAATAACGTACCGCAATTACGTACCGCACTTACATACCGCACTTTTGTTTCAGCTGCCAGCCTCACACGCGTGTTTACTTTTACATTTTTCAGTGCCGTTAATTTTGCATTTTTAACAATGGGCCCAAGTACTGTTTGCAAATTTTTACATTCTCTGGAATCTACCACCCCTAACCCCTTTTATGTGTTCCCAATAATTTTCAGTATTGTTTATATATTTTTGGCTTATGCATCATCCAAAAATGTGAAGTGGTGACTGTATAAACAATGTTGTTTACATAATAACTAGCCTGAAATGGCTTTTCCACAAAGTTGTACATTTTGAAGTACTTCTGGACAGATGGATTGAGCCATTTAGAGCAGATATCAAAGGATTTCAGACTATATTTTTTGGACAATGAGACCAAGCATGGATGGATAGCACCTCAAAGATAAGGGGAAGGCGCAGGAATTGATGTGTAGAATGATATGTGACTGTGTCTGTGTTTTTATTGTGAATATGAAATAGGTTTTTTTCTTTGTTCTTTTGTTACAGCTCAGGAAATAGGGACCAACATACAACAGAGAACATTTGCCTTGTGAGAACCCAGGAGAAAAATGAGGGCTGTGGTTACCATTAATGGGGGTGAATTTTTGTCATTACCTTATAGCTTGGTTCAACTCTATGAATTATATTAGCGATTTAAAATCACAGAGACAGACAAACACAAAAGTTCATCCATCCATCCACCCATCTGGTTTCCATAACAGCCCTAATAGTGTCACAGTAAGCCTGAAGCCAATGCCATAAGGAGAGAGGAACCAGATAATACAAAGGAAACCTGCACAGGCAAGGAAATCATGCAAATTCCTTATAAACACAACCAAGAGCACAAATCAAACCAAAAACCTATAGGTGTCAGGCCACAGTGCTATCCCACTGAGCCTTCCCATTTACCAGCCACACTACGGTATAAGAATATGAAAGACAATCAAAACACATTCTGAAGCCACAGGTCAGGAAGAAAAAGGCTGCAATGCTACCCACTGAGCCACCAGACACCCCAAAAAAATTGTTTTAATTTCTGTGTTTGATATGTCTGTCATGCTTGATGAAGACATCTCTAACTCGTTCATGATGATAGATTTTTATTTTTCACCCTGCTCATCATCTTACTTTGACTGCTGCCCAAAACATCAAAAATTTGGAACTGTCAATGTTTCCAAGGAATCATTTCACCATTTCAAAATTCCATCTGTCCCTGCACCCCAGCAAGGAAATTCCTGTGTGCATCTTGTATGCAGTTCATAAACAGGCAGCAATCTATAATCCCTGATGGTGAATTTCTACGGAGCCCCTTAGGTGTCATGGTAGAAAAAAGTATTATCTCAAAACAACAGTAATTTGTGCTCTTGAGTTAATTATTTGTGCTCTCCAGTTGCTAATCCATGGGCTTGAGTTATAATTAGTGCTCTCAAGTTAATAATTCATGCCCTCAAGTTACTAATCCATGCTCTCGAGTTACTAATCTGTGCTCTCTGATTGGTGATTAATTTGAGCGCACAAATTAGTAACTCGAGAGCACAAACTATACTCTATATATTGCACACTGGATTTGGCCCCGGGTTTCTCTAGCTTGTATTCATCTTTTAGGGTTACATGGCGCACCATGTACTACTGCGCAACGATTAGCCATGGTATCTGTAGCATCTGAGTGTGTGTGGGAATTTTTCTGAGAGGAGAAGGAAAAATGATTGGTTTAGAAAGATAACCAATCAGATTGTAGAGGAGGTGGGTCTAAGCAACTAGAGGAGCTGGGCCCAACCAATCAGATGTTTTGGACCTGCCTCCTCTAGTTGTTTAGGCCCACCTCCTCTACAATCTGATTGGTTATCTCTCTGAACCAATCATTTTTCCCCTTCTGCCCTCAGAATATTTTTGTGTAAATAAAACTCCCATGAGCCACCTGAGTGCAGTGCTGCGGTCACTGTGGGAGGTGGGTCGAACCACTAATCCTGCAAAGTGCATAGTTGGATAGAAAACTGTTTGCAATCTGTGCTTCCACTGGGGTCATACATGTGCAGCTAGAGATCGATAAAACTGCAGTCTGCCCACCATTCAAACGCAGTTCAGCGGATAGAGCCATGCCAAGCGCTCTACCTAGCCATTAAGTGCCCTGTTCTTGCCCCCTTGACTTTTCCCTGCCCTCTATTTTACACTTAGACGGGCCAGACAGGGAGTCGGGGGCGGTCCTGGTACAGGAGGTGAACGGGAAGGAGTATCTAGCAGCTGTCAGCTGGAGAGACTAAGACCAGCACCACTGACAAAGAGTGATTAGAAATCAAGTGGACCACCCTCATCCTCCGATATTACCTACAGGAGAAGAACTTTGTCCTTGGTTCAAACCACACCCTACACCATTTTTAATCCTCTACTGAAATAAAGCCTGTATTCCAGTCCCTGTGTCACGTGGCTCCGTCAGCTTTGCCCTGGGGCATATCTTACATAAACTGTTACTCATTTTTATTTTAAACATGCACAATATACCTATGCTACTATATATAAGTACAATGTATTCAGGGTATAATAACATCATTATAAAATTGATGATATTGCTTTAGAGATTTTTTTATGTTCTAGCAATTAATAAGGGAATAAGTGACAGATGAACGTGTGCTGGTAAGGATGTATAACAAGGTATCTCCTGCCCTATCACCTTCTAGGCCAAATGTAATAATTATGCTTACTGGTTTTTACTGTAGCATATTTCTCTTTTAACTAATTTCCTTTCCTGGCACAAAAATATCCATCTATCTTGCAGCCGCTTATGCAGCACTGGGTAATGCAAGCACCACACCAACAGAACCAGGAAGGATTCAAACCCGCAGCACTAACGCTATGAGGTAAGAAGGCCACCGTCTGAGGTGCCATGTTGGGCACGACATGCATTTCCTATGCAAATCATGTGAATTCCAGTTACAAACTTTGTCTTTATTTTTATCTAAAAATACAAGTGCTAAGTAACCGAGGAAGAACATTGGTGCAGGAATGTGATACACACACTGTGCCAGCAATCGAGTTCGCCACCCCTTCACTTGTGCGAAATTGTCATTTTGGTCCTGGGCTCCACATTAATTGTGATGAATGTGCTTTTGGATCTAGCAATACCGAGTTCCAAAGTGCCGCGGCTTGACTCGAGGTCGGGTCCTTGTGCACGGCTGTGGCAGGATGGTACGCTGTCAGCCTGATGATCAGACGATCTCCATCCTGCCCCTCCTGCGAGGGTTAAGCCGTAAAGCCTTCAGGGAGATGGGAAGGATTAGAACGGGACTTTAATTAAAAATTGCAAAACCGAGGGGACTGATTAGCTGCACCAGAGCAAGTAAGGAGCACATAGATCGAATAAATCAATATACACTCATTGCACATTTACTGACTCTGCATAATCTTGCTGAAGTGGCACCACACAGCCTGACATGTAAAACGCCTCTCGATGGAACAAAGTCTTTGTGACAGTCTATGATTTCTAGTCTTCCTCAAGTTATCTAAGTAGCACTGGCACTGATTCCTTAACAATATTTGTTGTTTTAGCCGAATCAGCAGAGGAAAACGATTCATAAACCTTTGTAGTGCTCCCACTTTATTTACACTTAAGTAATTATTAGCGCAAAAGCTGGTGCATTCTTATGGACACCTGAGAAATCAACCTACAAATCAATCTACACCTGACAAATCAACCTACAAATCAATCTACATCTGACAAATCAATCAACACCTGACAAATCAACCTACAAATCAATCTACAAGTGACAAATCAATCTACAATATATGGTCAACAAAAAATAAAACCATGTGGAAGAAACAGCTTTCTCAGGTACTGACATAGTCTCAAAAATGCTTCTCAGGTCAAGGTAAAACAATTTTATCTTGTGGAAGGTATAGGAAAATGACGACTTTTATATAAAATGCCAGCAAGTGGCATCCTGATCAAAGAGCAACACTTGGGATCAAAAGGTTGCTGACGCAGGTCCATAGAGTCACCCCAGAAATTTAAATCATGTTTCCAGCACAAACCTCTAATGCTTTAAATCTCCTTCCCTGAAAGCATCCAGACAACTGCAGCAATAAGACTAAGACTATTTTTATATAATTTTCAAGGTGATGATTGTCACTGTCACATCAGCTGTTAAGTTGTAAAAAACAAGCAAAGGTCTAGAGAGAACTTGGCCAGTGAGTAAAGGATTGAAATTATAAATATGGCAATTATCTTTACTTGGCAAGTGCAATAAAAAGCTATTCTCTATGAGTGCAATTGCTACAGCAGTCACAGCAGAAACAGGCCAAGGGCTTGTTTTTGTTAACTTAATTCATTAAATGTAGTGGCTGACGTCTATCCTGAGAGACACGCAGTTTGAAGCCTTACAATTCATCCATTACTGCAAGCAGGTACATTCTGACACTCTGACGCAATGAAGCGAATCAGGTTAACCACCGTGTTTAAGGGTATAGAAACCAGGCTTAATTATTTTAGTCACAACTGCTTGATGGCCATGTCATCTACCTGCTTAAAAACCCAAAAGTTTATAGGATTAAGGGAGAAATCCTGTCCTCTTTGCTTGAGACTGAAGGCTTTCATTTAATGACTGACCAATTGTACCACACAGCATGTGTTTTAAATTATTTACATTTTATTTATTTATCAGATGCACAGAGAACCAATCATAAGTTTGGACACACCTAGTCTTTTGTACTGTTCTCTAGATTTTAGAATAATCATAGACATCAAAACTATAAAATAACATACGGAATTATGCACTGACCAAAAAAGTATTAAACAAAAAAATAATCATTTGTGGAGGGGCAGCTCTGTGGGTTGGGACTCAGTAAGTTACGGGTTCAAATCCCTGGGTCAGCAGAATGATCAAACCATTGGGCCCTTGTGCAAGGCCCTTAACCCCAATTTCTCCTGGCACTGGCTGACCCTACTCTCTCCTCTACACCAGTTTGATGAGGTGGCCTCCTGGGATGCTTTTCCAGCTGTCCTGAAGGAGGTCCCACATATATGCTGAGCTCTCATTGGCAGCTTTTCCTTCATTCTCTGGTCAAACTCCCCCAAAACTGTTTCTACCGTGTCTAGGTCAGGTGGCCAGGTCATGTGATGTGACACTCTATGACTCCTTTGTAGGTGGCTTTGCGTGTCCTGACTTTTGACTGGTGCCGTATATCCAAACCAGTGTACATTTTTGAGAAGACAGGATCATCCAGTCCGTGGAGAAATTGGGAGTTAAGGGCCTTGCTCAGGGGACGGACAGTGAAACCACTCCGCTTACCCTGGGATTTGAGCCACACACCCCCCTGATGTTGTGATGAGAGGATTAACTTTATTTGCATCCATTTTCAGTAAGTGTCCATTTAGCATATGAACAAGTGTAAGAGCAAATGTGGCTGAAATAACAGAAATAACAATGGCATCGGCAAAAACAATCCCATCTTTTTTTGGCACCAGGCCGCAAACTCTGTGGGAGTTTGTGGGAGAGAACAACATATTAAAGCACTTAGTCTGTCAGGACACTCACAGCAGTAAAACCATCAGCCACCTTTCCTGCCGTCGTCTCTGTCCATTTAAACTCGGCTTCCACGTCCCTTCTCTCTCATATTCTGTTATGCCAGCCAGTCTGAATTTGCTCAGTGGATCCTGCAGCCTTTGTGAAGATAATGCCAGCAGGCCAGGCCAGCCTGCTTTCTCTGCCCCACATCCCCGAGGGAAAAAAGGACCTTATGTACCGGAAGAGACCCTTGTTTAACTTTGCCAGATATTGATCACAGAATTGAGTGGATCTGATCATTTATCATCTGTACAGCGGCAGGAAGGAGTGACTGTACTTAGCGGCAGTAGAAGAATCCCCTGGTACGTTTCATCCCTTTGTGATCGTCTCCTGATTAATGATGCCCATCTGGCTCCTGTTGCAGTACTGATGGGCTATTTTTAAATCCCATATTTTAAGTTTCAAATTGTCTAGGTATCGCTCATACATGTAGCTTTTAAATTAATTAAAGTCAATCAGTAATGTAACAGCTTGGTTTTATAAATGACATTCTTTAGGAAATGCAACTCATGGACTGTTTGAAGTTGGTAATGTTTTTAATAAATATCGTCGGGGCTGGTCTGTGAGAATAATGGCATATCAACATTTTATGAAAATGGACCCTGCTCTTATGGCCAAGAATGGACTCCAAAGCTGAACTTGTTCACTAGATCAAGTCAACCAGCGAAGTACAAAATAACACATTTCTCGGCTTATATATCTAGGCTTTGTAATTCTGTTCTTTTAGGAAAAACTGAAACAAGGTCAGAGAATAAATAGTAAATGAGAGAACTGAGCCTTTGAATCCCACAAAGGATGGAATTAAACTGTCAGACTGGTTTAACTAGATTCTGATTGATTAATTAAGCTGTAATTGGGGTAAAACAAGCAGTGATTGACACTGCAAAGTAATTCACCTATCATGGGTAACTTTGGGTGTTTTTACATGTAGTCCTTTTAAAATGAACCAAACTCAGTAGTCCTAAAGTAGACCAATAGAATAGGGACTCAGTCCTCTTTCTGTTCACATTGTAGTTCATTTCAAAGAGGACTCAGTTCTCTTTCTGGTTCACTTCAGCTCTGATGGGGCCTCAGTCCTCTTTTTGTTCACACTATAGTTCCTCTGGAGGTCTCAGGCATTTACTGCTTTGGATTATGGGTAGCATCCCAGTACAGTAGCATGTGATTTGTCTACAACAAGCCTAGAGGGCTAAAATACACTGGCAAAGGCAAAGCGAACCTGGAGCAATTTGTGTTCACAATGCACAGGTTAAGTGAACCACAATGCGGATTTGTAGCGAACCAAACAGACCACCTCCTGAAGTGTGAAAACACCCTTTATTTCCCACAGCTCTACTAGGCAATGGGAAGTTACAAAGTATTCTGTTAATGCAACCGCATTCTGTAGTTTCCAGCTGATAAGAACAATGATTTGAAACTTTGGGTATGGAAGTAATTCATCTGACTGCCAACCACTGTGGATGGGCGGAGGAATGAATGTATGGATTGATAGTGATAAGACAAATTTAAATTTCTCTTAAGCTGTGGCTGAAGTGGTGTCTGTCTGTTCTGTACTCAAAAAGATGTTTTTAAAGTTTAAATTTAATTTCTCTTAATCTGTATCTGGATTTTTTATTGAGTACTCTGTACTCAAAATTATGTTTTTGAAATTAATTTGATGGTTACATTGTATTAAATTTTCAGGTAAAATCTGGAGTTATCTTCAGACTAGAATTCATCCCTTCCCTCCCTAATCCAGTGCAGGGTCGTGGCACACAGGAGGCTTATCCTGGGAAGCATAGGGCACGTTCTGGAGAAAACGGCAGGTCAATCGCAGGTCAAACACCATAGGCAAGTCAGAGGCACCCTTTGCTCTAAACTGCACACAGAGTGTTATGACTGTGGGATCCCATGCATATGGGGGAAAGTAGAAGCCCCACTGACAAAGGCAGGGTGGAGGAACTGAAGCAGAAAGCATAAAGACATGAGGATATAGTAGCACCACTGAGGTACTTCACCACTGTGATAAAATGGAAAAAAAACATTCTCCCATATAAATAAAGATGAAATGAAGGGAAACAAAGAGAATCTTAGTTTACTGGTTTGATCTGCAAAATAAATAACTAAATCTTGACATTTGTGATAAGATCACGCAATCAGATCTTTTTAGGCCTCTACATTTAATCAACAATAACAGTTAAAACACCATCTGCCACTCATGGCAAATGATATCTCATGTGGCAATATGTGATATCATATGTGGCAATATGTGATATCATATGTGGCAATATATGATATCATATGTGGCAATATGTGATATCATATGTGGCAAATGAGTGTTGTACAAGGTGCCTTAATAATAGGTCTTAGACAACGTAGTAAAATGATTTGCATGAGATAGATCTGCCGAAAATTCAAGAGTGTTTGTGTAATATTTTAAATGCAGATAGCCTGTCATGAAAGTCCGATGCATTTTGATACCATAGAAAAGGTTTGATACTTAAAAATATATTTTAAAAGATAAATGTCACATTTGGTCAAAGTCATATCATTTAGGACGTGCCTGCAATGCAGTCAGATTAATGGATTTCCCACATTTTCCGAAAAAAAAGAAGGCAAGGAAAAAAATTTAATTGATATTACATTCCTGACACATAGAAGTGGTTGTATTATGTAATAATTGAGTGTGACCTTTGACCTCGGCATCTTTATCTGTGTGCGCACAACTTCATTTTGCTATTAAACATAGTTATGTAAAGTAAATATATACAGGGGAAGACTAACAAATAGTTTGGCCTGAGTCCTGCTGACAACATCTAACTGCCTGCGTCTACCGCAGAAATAAACGGCATCGCGGGTAAAGTGAGGGTCTTCCTGAAAGTGCAAATCATTCGCCTTATATTTCTTTTTACCTTTTTTTCCTTTATTAATTGAAATGAGTGCTCTTGTACTGTAGAAATCCTTCCCTTTCATATGTTTTGGAGCATTTGTAACAGATAATCAATAATCAACTAGAGAAATATTTTAATATTATAATTTATTCACCGGTCAATCCATATCCCATAACTGTTTATCCTGGAGCCCATCCCAGGCAGCGGAGGGCATGAGGCAGGGGAGGTTCTGGACAGAGTGCCAGTCCATCAGAGATAATTGATTCATTTCATTAAAATTATTTGCACTCCTAAAACTGGCAGCAGCCTATACTGCCCCGTGGGAACAATTCAGAAGCCTGCATTCGATCCTCCACACTCTTGTTTTTATGCTCACTTCTTTGATGCGTTTTGGAAACAGCACAAGCTGTTGTCACATTCAAAAACAGCTTAGCTTAACTGAAATCCTCTTTAATGTGCATAGAGTTTTTAGGTCAGTTAAGTGGTGGCATGGAATGTTAGGCACCTTAGTGATGGCATGTATGACAGCAGGTTCACTTGGTTCTCATTTTGTTAGCATTTCACAAAAACACTTAATGAGAACTGAGCAGTTGTGATTTAGGAGGATCAAAGTATCTGTAGGTCATTGCTAAATCATAGTGCTCACCTGATTAACATTTGAATTTTACAGATGTGACCAATTTGCAGATTTGGCATTCTTTCCGAAATTATTTTCAGAAAGGAACAATTTTTGTTCCTTTCTGTCATTCAGTCTGTCTTCTCTTTACAAACATTATATTCTTAGAGATAACCTATAATTATAATCCAAACCATATTTGACCTCACACAGTTTGCATTCTTGGTAGCTGAGGTTTTTAAAGTAAAAAGCTGACTATCTGATCCGAATTTGCACCTTTATTTTTAGAAGCTTCAGTAGATCTTTACGTCAGCATTTATACCTACACTTTGATCGTTCGAAGTAGATTCATATTCAGCTTCCGGCAGAAGAGAATGTAAAATGATGTACTGCCCATCTGTGCTTCTCACTACTGTCTTGTTTTTACTCACTGCATGACATAAAAATGTGGCTGAAATTTCAAATAATGAATAATAAATATGTAACAACAACTCATATATTTCATGTTTTTCAAGAATGCTTAATCAAAACCAAGATCTGTTTCCCCGTTATGTTCAAATTGCCTCACTTCTATTCTCTTTCCTCTTCCTGCTGTTTTTCATTCTCTCTGCTTCTTAAGATCCCTTTTCTCTTTCTCTCTGTAGAGATGTAGCAGTCAGAGTACTTAAATTTTTCATTTTTTATTATTCCCTTTTCACTGCCTCATAGGAAGAGGAGGCCATTAAATACAGACAGTTACCTTCAGAACTTTCTATTTAATTTCAGCCCAGAAACTGACTTCACTTTAGGATACTTTATAAGACACTGTATTGAAAGGAGTTATATTATTGTCCAGCATCACAAACCATACAAGACCCCTATTAACAGAACATCAAACTTTAGTATAGCTTCTCTTTTTGAAGGGAAAAAGAAAACTTTCCTATTAATAAAAACAGTCAACTTCGATTGCCATTTATTCTCTATTGCATTAGTGGAGAAAGCTGGCCCAGAGTGCAATTTTTACTGGCCTGTGTGGTCATTAAAATGAAATATAAAGAAAATCCTACAAATAATCACAAATACACAAACTGAACAAGACTCCTGTTATAGCGTTCATGGGACATGAAAATAATCTTTTAAAAATGGCCCTTGTTCACGTGGGGAAGCTCAGGTTATTTCTCAGGCCTGGCATAGACTCTCAATGTTCTATGAAACCAAGTCATTCCCCATATTCCACTATATAAGGTATTCATCCTCATTTCCAGGCATCAAAAATGCATGCTGGTTTTTCTGCAGCTTTGTCCCTTAATTACTAGATTAGCTCCACAATTTGAAATATTTTTAGCATTTGGGATTTGAATGGCAGCGCATTCAGAAATGACTGGCATCCCGTCCAGGGTGCCCGGGGCCTCGTGCCGTGTGCTTCCTGAGTTTGGCTCCAAGCTCACTGTGACCTTGCACGTAATAAGCGACTGCAGATGATGGATGGAAGCGTGCATTCAGAAACCCGCCACTACTTCACTTCTGTTCACTTCTGTTTCATTGTTTCAAATGGCACAGAGAGTTGACTCCAAGTGGCAATAATCATAAACTACAGAGTGAAACAAAAGGCTGGAAAGGAATCCATCAGAGACACAGCCCACAAACCATTAAGAGCGACAGACGTGATCCACATTCACATTCAGGCATGAGATTTTTTTTCTGTTCTATACTTTTCATCCTTTAACAGATCTTCATGTGACAACATGTGTTATTAATAAATCATACCTGCAAGGTGCAGTGTAGGGACCGATTTCTTTGAGCTCGCTCAAGCTTTTCTCGACATCGCTTTTTCACAAATTACAGAAATAGCGAACATCAGGCAGGGAATTTTGGACTTTGCCCGCATCTGTGAGGTGCTGTTTTTACTCTGTCTCAGTGGGGAGATGCTGTGTTGGTGGTGTGTGTGTGTGTGTTTTTTTTTCCCTGCCGAGGGAATGCTTAAAAGCTAACACCGAACTGACAGTGATTTTTACGGCGTAATTGCAACATACGTGTGGGCAACACTCTTTTTGGTATATCGGAGAAGGCTGACAGGAGGAAGGTCCCGGAACAGTGGGGATATCAAGGGTTCAGCGGGAAAAGGGTCTACAAACAGATGCAAGGAGACAAGAAAATAGCAGGCAGCACCTAATATAACACAATCACATAGCACTAACATACTCCATACCTTTCCGCTGTTGATAATGCTTCGACCTATATGTTATTTTTCAGCAGACAATTCCGAAGCTCATGTAAAATACTTGGTGCTTATCAAGTATAAATTTCACAAAATAAATGTTGAACTGGCAACACTTACATATATACTGCATGCTGTTTTGCCTAATTTCCCATTTAGAACAAAACAGAAACGGCAATGAAGCATTGTAATATATACTTATATATACCAGTAGATGCATAAATATGTAAGCTAACAATAATGCATTAACTGGGTTGGCTGGCTACCTCTATTCCTTTCCTACAAGTCTACTTGAGTTTACGTATAGCTAAGAGAGAGAATGTCCTTAACTGCGTATAGAAGTCAGAATAGCCAAGCATTGGCCGTCTTCTCTGTCAGCACAACACAACACGAACCCAATTAATGTGCAATTCTGCCAGGTTGTTACCCAGTTCAGCTTCCCCACAGTAGCACATACTATAATTTTTACTAATGCAATATCTCACCATCTCTCCTATGTTCTCAACCAGAATGGCAGTACAGTCTCATTATGCTTTGTTTGCTTTCAAATCATAAAGGTGTGAATCTAGATAACATGATTACAGAGGCAAAAAAAAAACCTTGTTGATACCCTTTGGGTTTCATTTGCAAAGACTGCAGTGATATATCCGTTAGCAACAGGGCATATTTCAGGCAGATCTATATTTCAATACAAGGTGGCAAAGCAAAGACATGAGTAGGAAAGGTGGACAAGAAGAAAGGACCAAGGTTACGACCTTGCAACTAATGTTACAACCTTTCCACACTAAAGTATATTTCAGCCATAGAGAAACAAAAGAGGACAGACCTTCAAAACAAGCACATACAGAATCTTTTCTAACCATACAAAATAATGCCCAATCCAAGCAGAAGGTGAGAAATACCATGTTTGCTACTATAGCAAACAACCTGAGAATTTACATATTGCGACAAAGTCATTATCTGTGAGCTTGTCTTCCTTTTTATGTCATTGCAAATTATACATCGGTGCCAGCCTCCAATCAAGAGTTACGTTTGCACATGGTCGCTTCTGGTTTACCTCCCTGCAAAGCACTGAACTTTTTATGATGCTGCATGCAATCTACAGGACTCTAACCATGCCTGTCCACAACTCACCATGGCAACCACAGCTTTACTTTGTTCATATTGCTCTGTACTAAGATGCTGACTAACTGTGTCTAGGTGATTTTGAGAGTGTGTAGAATACCAGGTCCTTTCATAATTAGCCTCACACTGGCATCCTACACTCAGATTAGATTTTCTCTGCTGGCAATCCTATGAAGCAGAAGCATTTCATTACATTTCCCTTTGCCTCGCTACTCTGTTTCTGAACTTGTCACCTAATGGGGTGCATTAACTGACATGAATACACAAACTAGGGTTGTCATGGGAACTGGACATCTACAGAATGCTCAGACACATACAAGCGTCACTGCTGAGACACAATAACTAATTAACTCGTCTGCAACACATCTATCTATTATAGGAATGTCCCGATTTGATTTATAAGATCACCATTAGAGTCAATCATAGCAATTTTAACTGATTCATTCAATTTTAATGTGGTTTTAGGTATTTTTTTCTCATTTTCACTCTGTTTATATTACAGTGTATAGATGTCATGTATATTATCACACCTTATGACAATGAGGTTTAAAACTATACAGGGAAATTATGCTAAATGTCTGCAGTGTGGAAATATTTTCAAGTGAAAAATAAAGGCAGTCCAAAAGCTACCTGCAGTGTTTGCAATGCCAATGTTCAGTTCATGTCCTGAGAATAGAACAGTCAGGAATCATAGTGGGAGTTCTGGCATTGATAAACCTATCTCACAAGCATCTGTCATTGTTAAACCTATCTCACAAGCATCTGGCATTGTTAAACCTATCTCACAAGCATCTGGCATTGTTAAACCTATCTCACAAGAATCTGGCATTGATAAACCTATCTCACAAGCATCTGGCATTGTTAAACCTATCTCACAAGCATCTGGCATTGATAAACCTATCTCACAAGCATCTGTCATTGTTAAACCTATCTCACAAGAATCTGGCATTGTTAAACCTATCTCACAAGAATCTGGCATTGTTAAATCTCACAAGCAATTATCTATACCCATGGTGATGTCATACAGGAACCAATCCTTGTCCATTTTAGCACTAGTGTCAAAAATGATACTTTGGTTATGGCCTTCCTGAAGGACCCCGTGGTTCTGGGCACCTCTTGCTCAATATCCAATGAGAGTCCCACTGCTAATCAAAGACATCTGATCCTCCCTGAGTACCTGTAATTCAAATATATCTTCAGCAAGACTAAGGCTTGTGCTTGTCTCACTCATTACTTAGGGCACTGTTTCCCAATCCAGTCCTCAGGGACCCACAGACACTCGATGTTTTGGCGGAGCTGGGAGGGAGCAGAAATGTGGACTTTCTGACAGGGAGCTCGATGGGAGCAAAAATTCCGTCATGATATGCTCCCTGGGACCTGCCCTCCACACATAATTCACACCTGAAGCTACCAGAATTTGTATGCATGACAATTTTATATCTGCTGTTTGTTATGGACACAAACCCAATAAAATCAGAGACCTGCAATGCCTCTAACACAGACTTCTACCATAGATTAATCCTCAACTTTATGCAGCCATCGCCCCATTGAGTTCCCTCATATGCAAGACAATGACAAGGGCTTTGTGGGATGATGCTGTTACAGCAACTGAGGCAGCTATTCACCTGTGTCCGTGATCAAGCAGCCAGACCTACCCCCCCCCCCGGGCATTTTGCTTGTACTTTCTTCACTGAAAAACTCTCCTCCCCCGAGAGAAACTATGATGCACTGAACAGCAGAATCTGTGACTTTCAAGCTAGCGTTTAAAGAATGGAGGCATTGGCTAGAGGGAGAAAATCATTCTTTTGTGGTTCTGACAGATCATAGGAATCTAGAATATATCCAAGGATCTGAAAGCCTGAACCCTCAGCAGGTCTTGTGTCCTTGTTTTTCATTATGCTCAACTTCAGTGCTATGGATTGCCTGGGAATGAAGAACACCAATTTGAGCCCCTTCAGAGTTCTGTGATCCATGTATCTGTCCTGCCTCTTTCATTGTAGTACATAATAAATAGGACACTTTGGATGTCCTTCACAAACCCCTCTGACTCAACTTTCTTGGAAAACCCCCAAAAGAAGACCTATGTTTCATCCTGCATTTGACCTCAGCTTTTAGAGTGGGTGCACACATCCTTGAGAGGTATAATCCGTCACTCAAAATTTTTGACCCAAAAATTCTAGTGTTCATCCCTTATGGATGAAATTAGGGATTTTGTGATCTTTTGTCCTGTCTGTGTACAGCCAAAGACTCTCACTGCCCACTCCGCCCATGGGAGTTTTACTTACACAAAAATGTTCTGATGGCAGAAGAAAAAAATGATTGGTTCAGAGAGATAACCATTCAGATTATGGAGGAGGTGGGTCCAAGGAACTAGAGGAGACTAGACCAACAATCAAATGTCTTGATCCCGGCTGTCTTGGTTATCTCTCTGAACTAATCATTCTTCCTTCTGCCCTCAGAACATTTTTGTGTAAGTAAAACTCCCCCGAGAGTTTACTCCACGCAGGTACCCGTAAACGTATACCTATTCCTCACAAACACAGATAGTGTGTAACAAATCTAGCCCTCTTGAATAGGTACGCTACTATCTTGGTTGCTGGTGACAGACTTTCAAATATGTGAATATGTGCTGGTTGATAACTGTCTCAGTTCCACCTACTGCCAGGGAACTAGCTGAATGTCTGCTCAGGTTTTTTTGGCTCTGATGGATAATTGAAATTCACATCCTGAATACAGAGAGCCGTTTGTGATCGTCTGAGGATTACCCTTAGTCTTCCTTCTGGATATCATGCCCAAAAATAATCGCCAGACTGTGAGATTAAACCAATAAATTGGGTGAATTTTAAGCTAATGTTGCTCCTCAAATCAGGCCGATCTGAGCCGGCTTCTTCCTTGGGCTGAAAACACACGACTTCCTAGTTGAAACTGCTATATGACTCACTCTCAGAAAGACACAAAAGCAATTCACTGACCATCACTGCTGCCCTATAATCCACCCTGGAAAAACAGTCTGGATATCCACCAGGGACATCAAGCTCCATCTCCCCTCTAAAAAGTTTAACCGCCGAAACATAGGTTTTTTTCAAGATCATAAAACATATTAACCCCTGTTATCAACCACTTACAGTTATCACCCTGCCATTAGATTTACCTATATCCCACATCTTCCTGCTAAAGTCAGTTTTCTACAGGACAGTGAGATGATCTTCTGCACCTGCCGAACCACCACCTTCTGGATGTTGTTTGGAACCTGCTTACACAGTCCTATGTGCCACAGGGGTCAATTACAATCCCCAGTGGACTGGGAAGGCTATTGTTCAGAGAAGCAATTGTAGGTCTGTGCCTGAGACACTGTGGATCATTTCCTCGTATAAGATTTCCACCTTCCACACCCCAACTCTTCTGTTCCTCAACCCCACAGTGGCCCCACCTTGTAGCTGGTCCTAGGCTGCTGGCCATCAAGCCAGCCAGCCATCCATCCAGTCAGGACCAAGTAGGTCCTGCTCCACATCCCCTGAATTCTAAAGCACACTCATCTGCTTGATTAACTGACATGATATAAAAACATCTGGTTTTTCAACCATCTCTTTGCAAACCATTGATTGTCTAACCATTTCAAAGCATTTTACTCATTATCCCATTTCTGGGTTTTCCTGGTTTTCTTCCTCTGTGCTTTGTGACTTTGGTTGTTTACCTTGCACTGCCCTACACATTTAGGATTTGTTTGTCCCTATCTGGTTTTAGACCCTCCACCCGTTTGTGGACTATAACTCTGGAAATAATTGTGTGATTCTCATACTTGGACCCTCACCCTGTCCACCCATTACGACCAGTCCAATTTGAGATATAATAATGACAACCTGACTGCGACTATACATTTATTCTAATATTTGATTTAAGTTTGGTTTAATAAAAGTTCTCCTTCCTATAAGGTACTGGAAAGCGGTCAGAATTTTTTTGTAAGGATTCTACAGTTTCAAGTTACAAAAATCAACATGAAAGGGAGGAAACTGGACTATTTTCCAATAGAAATGGTATAATTACAATATTAACTCTTATTTACATATCATCACTGGACACTGAATAACACTGTTTTATTGATTAACTGGACATCCACCCATCTTCCATAATTTATCCAATTCCACTTATCAAGCACAGGTCTGCTGTGAGCCTGTCTTAGCGGATATGGATTATTATGTTTCATTGAACCAATTCATGTTGAGCATCATGCTCACAGGTACTAAATCGGAGGTTCTTCTAGGACTGGAACTTAACCATACTACCTACTGCCCTGGTTTAGTTTATGAAGAAATGCCATTTGTTCCCACTAGGGATGCTCATTTCGGTTAATTTTCCCAACCGACAACCGCCGTTCGTTAACCGAACATTAATCCTTAACCGAT
>JAODJU010000025.1:11217370-11230147 GCA_026776725.1 Gnathonemus echidnorhynchus
ACGCCCCATGAGTTTAACTGATAGTAATAATCGGTCAAAATTCATTCGGTCGGTTAACGGTTAAACGGTCAATATGACCATCCCTAGTTCCCACTAATTATTGACTCAATATTATCTGATTCAGAACCATGAACTTGCAACTTTATCCTTAGTGTTGAGGCTATTTCCTCACGCGCATGTAGATGCTGTAGCTGAGTATAAGCAGTTACAGAAATACTGGCAAAATCCAACAGATCAACACTCCATCTACTACAATCACTTTTACAGATGTCTGCCTCAACAATGCAACAACATCAAGCTTGTTAGGGGCAGACTACTGTTGGTGACAATGAGGTCATCCATCCGGTGTGATGTGAGAGCACAGAGGGAGGGGGGCACTATGATGGCTGAAACTCAGAGCTCAAAGTAAGACACATCAGGTCATTTATGATCTGGAGCAAAACAGTAAATGAGGGCGAAATGGCTAGAGACATATGACACCATTCTCACTGACGTCGAGAGGAGCATAACTGAGTGACGGAATAAAAATAAACAGAAATATTCCTGTTACCTCACACTTCAGTTAAATAGCCAACAAAGCAACTCATCTTAAACTTATGTATGAATACAATCTACAAACATTTGAGTGAAGGCACACCTCAGTAAACGCTCTCAGAATCGGCAAAGTGATTCTACCCATGAGCAAATTAACTGTTATTACTATACAGAGGACTGTTAATTTAACCAGGCATTCTCAGAATGATTGAGTTATGGAAACACAAAAAAGCATGAAGGGGCACATGACTGGCAGATGAATGACAAAGAAGACAAGTCATTGGGATGCTAATGAGAGAGCAGGGTGACATTACTCAATAAGCTAATCCACACGGCAACCCAGCACTTGCATTTTTATTTCCTTTGGAAGGAATGCATTTCAAAAATACAACAAATCCCATAAGTTTATTATTATTATTATTATTATTATTGTATTTAATACTGCCTATATAATGCAATACTTAATCTGAGTTTTGAAATATTTGGTACACTTCAAAACCAAGGCCATTAAAATGCTTGTTTTGTTCATTTTAAACAAAATAAAACAAGAAAAACGACCTAATTCAACAAATTCAGTTAAACTTGAAAAATTACAAGTAGAAAGCAGGAAATAATATGGTTAAGAGCCTTTACTGTTAGCTGTTAATTTAATTTCCTGCTTCACACAATAGGATTTCTCTCAAAGGACCATAGCTTTTGGCTTACTGATGAACCCTACTGCAGTATTTGGCTAGTAGGCAGGACAAAATGCTGGTAGGACCAAAGCCAAAGTAGGAAGTGTATATAGATTTGGGACCATCTTGGGAAAACGAGACAGAATACATTTACCTCGCATAGGACTATACTGTATATTACGGCTTTAACGCATGACATATTTAACGTTAATGCTCCATTTACCCCAATCCATTCAGCCGACGACAATCCGTCTGAAATTATAACCAGTTATATAACCCGACTATCGCAAACCAGAGATAGTCAAAGACGATTCCTGTGCAAAATTGCCTCCAGATGGATTAAATATAGCCTTAAATTAAATAAGTTAATATCCTGAGTGAAAACAAGCGAACCCGAATGCAATGTGAACTTTCCACCACTTTCGGCAAGAAGCGAAACACTAGATCTGATAAAAAGTACTTGTACAGTAAACATATTTACCCCCCAGGGACTGGCTGAGAGATACAAATGTATTGCCCTGTAAAGTAAGTACAGCGGCAATGCGAGGACCGCAGCCCGTCAAAAGCAGTGACAGAAATCCCAGTGTTCCAATTACGAAAGGTGGAAATTAACTGTAGATTCCAAACGGATCTGTATTTTTCACCATGAAATCAGACAATCTAATTTTTAATTCCAGCCCTTCGGAGCAACATTTTACTATTTAATTTCTCACTTCATGTTATTCAGATAACCTTTCGATAGTCATTCTGGTCCAACTCACATCTTTATCATAACAGTTAACAAATGATTTCCTTTTTATATTGCTATACAAAAAAAAATCGCTTCTGGCAGAGCAGCCCCCTACCTCACGGATAGTTTCTGTCCGGAGAGCTGATCCCCCTCAATCAGGGATGGGCGCTCGGCGATCGGTGATTTAATCCGCTGTGCGTCGCGCATTTGTGAGATGGAGTCCGGTACGGAGCTCGGTGGGATGATATCTGCACCCTTTCACAGCGACCGCGGAAAAGAGTAAATTCCGGCAAATTTGTAAGAAGCATCACAGGACCATCACCAAAGGCAGCATGCGCCCCCCAGCATGTTGCACAGCGGATCCCCTTCCCAAACCCTCTCTCAGTTACTCTCTCTCTCTCTCTCTCATACACACACTCAGGCACTTTCAGGCTCCCTCTCGTTTAATCTCCCCTCCCTCCTAGCAGCTGGCATAATTTATTGGCAATTTGCTTATGTGGAGCCCGCTAGCCACGCGCCCCTCCCTCTCATGTGCCTCTTGCACGATGCAACAGCTTCCTGCAGAAGCGTATAGTGCGCGAGCAACATTTAAAGCGGCTGCTCTATCGTCAGTTTTTTTTTTTAACCTTATTTATCTATTTGTTTGTTTGTTTTTGTTTGTTTGTTCACTTGAGCGCGTTCACTTACGAAGTCAGTTTAACAAACCAAAACATTGACGTTACGTCGGATAAGCGACCGGATCTGAAGGGTGCTCCACGAAGCTGGATTTCTGATGGGGCTGGGATACCCTTAAGCTATAAATAATAATCGTCTAACAGGAGTTTATATAAGGAGCATTCCCATTGAACAATCATGATTTACAGCTTAAGTTAACCCAGCTAACCGAGAAATCCTGCTTTGTGAAACACCCCCCAGGATTTTCTTTTCATTAGCCAGATATCTTAAGCCAAGTATAAGGATTGTCCACAAGGAATGTCACTTATCTCTCCTCCTATTGGACAGCTTCCACATTTGGCTTAAGTTACCCAGCTAACCAGGAAATCCTGCTTTGTGGAACACCCTCCTGCAATTTGAGCATCCACTGAAATGTGCAATGGAATCTGGATGTGAGCAGAAACAGTGGCTCTATATGTAGCATGTTAAACTTTGAATTTAAAAACTCAATCAGAAATATGTATATCTGTAATACTGAAAACATATGTTACAAAATATTAAATGTTCTATAATGTCTCAAATAGGATCATTTATGAAATACAGAAAGATAAAATGCAAAAAAAAAGGAATATATGCCCACATTTTCTTGTTATTGGCATAAAGCATCACTATATCTTTATTTTAGGATAGAGCACTATGCATAATATATTAGGAGCATCTTACTACGTGTCATTCAGTACAAGGGTAATTGTGTGTATTAGATCTAGGTCTGAGCCTTTGGGAACATCAAAGGAGAAGAAGAGTAGCTGATTGTAAATGCATTTGTGTGGCTGTTACATTCTGCTGTTGATTAAGACGTGAGGATGTGCCCTTCGACGCTCCTTGATGTACACTTATAAGTAAGAAGTGTTGGCCAAAGAGCTAAACAGTGCTGTTCTTGTCAGACGGTCACATTCAACCCGGATTTACTCCACGATTTAATTACCCGTCACTCAGATTTCACTGGCATGACTATACCGCATTCCAGGCCGCAAAGCTCCTGCTCTCACATGCAACTGCGACTTTAAAGAAAATCTCTCTTATTTTGTCAACTTTTAGGCCATACTTTTGCCTAAAAGTGCTTGTTCTGTGTCACTCTAATCCAGATTCCACCCATATGCATCTAGTGCTTTGGCTTTTGCCTTTGCTGGTCGGACTGGTATCTGTTTTTTCTGAATCCATGGGGAACAGAGCTGGACTTAAGTCCTTAGGGCAGATATGCCCTCAGTGGTCGATTCTAAAAAGACTTGCTAGATAGTGATACACAGTGATAAACAAACTGACAAATCGAGGATTGTTATGTTACGACTCCATAAGGGTAAAATTGTCTGTGACTGTGAGTTGTCACAGGTGTGTTGTGTCTCTGGCTTTGTCTGTTTGTGTGATTAATAATACGGATGACTATTTATATTTGTGTTTCTCTGATTCTAGCGACCCTTGTGTGTCTGTTTAACTTCCTGTCTTTAACAGGAAGAGCCAAGACATAAAATTGTGTATCAGTCTGTTAAAATTTTAGATTTAATCAAATTTAATTTAAACTGGCAAGGAAAACTCGTTACAAAATACTACCTGAAAATTCCTCTTGCATTCTTGGACTTGATCAACTATGACATTATATTTGTTTTGTGGGGAAAAAGGAATTTATGGGACAGGCTTTTGACAGAAACAATATCACAAAATGATTAATATTAAATTGCTGTTCTTGCAACAAGACACATAAACAAGATGCCTTAGTGTGTGTGCCACTCGGATGTCTTCCAGTGGTCAGCCTAGAGTCAGGATTTCCCAACCCGGTCCTCAGGGACCCCTGGGAAGTCCGCCTACTGGGAGGGAGCAATGATGTGGACTGTCTGGCAGGGAGCTTGGAGGGAGCAAAAATGTGGACTGTCAGGCAGGGAGCTTGGAGGGAGCAAAAATGTGGACTGTCAGGCAGGAAGCTGGGAGGGAGCAAAAATGTGGACTGTCTAGCAGGGAGCTGGGAGGGAGCAAAAATGTGGACTGTCAGGCAGGAAGCTGGGAGGGAGCAAAAATGTGGACTGTCAGGCAGGAAGCTGGGAGGGAGCAAAAATGTGGACTGTCTGATGGTCCCCGAGGAGCGGGTTGGGAAACAGTGGTCTAGAGTGTGTCCCTTCCTTCCGCTTAATGTATTAATGCTTTGACCTGCTCTTGCCACTTCTCCTGAATGAGTATTTTAGGGACCAATTCCCAGTATACTCCACTACAACTGAGTGTTCAGACTTTATTAATTTCTCACCCCAATGACTGTAATTAACCCCTGTCTACAGCACACTGGCACAGCAATCTGTAGAAATCTGTATGGTATTTCCCTGCTTCAGTGAGTAGAGTCAGACACAGGGGAATTTAACACCAGGTCTGAGTTTTATTTTGTCGAGTTTTATTTTAGGTTTATCTCTTTTTCAGGAATGCAGTGTAATAAGTTTGGCCAAGAAAACGTCAATCTGGAGAGCTGGAAGAAATGTACTATTGCTAGGATTAATGAACTAAACACTATATGCAAAGTATTTTATTTGTCAATGTTTAGCTGTTATAAGACGTGTCATTAAATCCAAAATGTCTCCCTTCGGTACAGTATGTATTCAGTATACTGAAAAAGTGGGAGGTAGGGTGACCCCACGCTTCTCCTGTAGGGGATTCAGTCCCCACCGTGGCTTGGTGTATGACTTTTGCTTATAATTCTTGGGTTGGAGTGGGTTTTGTTCTATGCTATGCAGACAGGTGATATCTATGGTGTGTCTAAATATTGCCCTTCGTTTGCGGCTGTGAAGGACTGGCATCCCTTCCGGAATGTTCTCTACCTTGCGATGGGCTCCAGGTTCACTGCAACCCTGCATTGGATGAGTGGTTCTGGAAAACCAATGCAAAAACATTAAATCACGAAGCATCCAACATAAATCATGCTTTATTGTTCCATTCTACAGCCCTAGGTATTCTGTGTCCTTATGCATAAGCACAAAGAAACGGGCTAGTTAGGTGACTTTAGCTAATACCTCCGGCTGTCTTTTATTGCATCCATACCCTGAGCTTCGGATCTTAATGGAAAAACAAATAAATAAATCCAGCCCAGTCCATAGTTGTCTTTGATTTTTCCTTGTTTGGCCTCATTATGACTTTCTGTGAGGAAATACAGCATAACAGACAGAGTACAGCACAGTAGTAACATTCATTAACAATATTCCAGCTACTAGCCAGTATCAGCCTTGCTTGACAATATAGCAACGGAATAGCGCATAAAAACAAACATAAACACTCCAGCTCTCTTTGTTTTCTCCCCTGAGCACCAGATGCCGTCAATGACCTTTTCAAGGCGCTGCCTGTGGCTGTTCCGATCTCATCTGCACCACACGCATAGTTAGATAGACCCTCGCCCTCTCTCGCGCTTGATATTCATGTGCTAGAGAGACAGGGGATCCCATCACCCATCACATTTCTATGCATGTGAACTAGCAGTGTTAGCTCTGCGGCTGTCCACGTGAGCGTCAAATAATCACAGGTGATGTTTTTTTATTCGAGTAACAGGTGGCATGGAATACACGACTTTAATTTCTCCTGTTGATCACAGCTTGGTATCTCCCTGGAATGAAAGCCACTCATGGTTTGTACGAAGGCCATGTTTTTAAGTCTACTGTTTTTTTTTTTGGTTTTTTTTTTTTTCGGACAGCAGCTACCTCCCGAAAAGGTATGGGAGGTAGCTGCTGTCAGCCAGTGAGTGCCCCATCTCCTGGAGAAAACCAGCTTCCCCCGTTAGCCTCAGGGCAGCCCATTGATGGATTTACTGTCCATTTAAATGCTGACCTTTCAGTCCTGCTTGCAGACCGAAATGCATTCATAGTGCAACAGGGCCAACTGCTCCCTCGAAAGCTCACAGGGAGAATGGGCTCTCCATGACTTTCCCATCTCTATCGACTGCTAACCTTCAGTGAAAGAAAAACAGCATTCGCTGTGTCTTTTACGAGGAAATAATACACTACTGGGGTTCATACGCCGAATTTAATTCATATTTCTAAATCTACTTCATCTATTTACAACTCTTCACTACTCTTGGTCCTTACGATCCCTGTGTGTGTAATATGATACAGAGAGGATTCAATTAAAAGGCAGATGGCTCTGGGGTGACGTGGTCGCCTTGCAAAATAATGTCAGATCTGGGAGGCTGGGTATAAAACGGAGGGAAATTGAGCAACATGATTATCCTCAAGTGAGGGAGTAGAGGAGCCAATGACACCCGAATGAGAACGAAATCTGAGCTTGTAATCTTGGGTCTCTCAGTACTGAATTGATTATTGAGAAATGCTGACCAAGAATAAAACCCTACTATCATTTGAAATAAATTCTGTATGTTCTGTGACATACATACCCTGATATGTCTTCATTCATTAATGATGGCACTAATATACATTTTTGTGGATCTGTCCTGGTCCTAGCACCTGACCATGGCTAGTCATAGCTGTGGTCAGTGGTTGGCAAGAGAAAGACTTGGACACAAGTGGATATCCAGTGTCAATGGGACCAGGTTACAATTGCTAAAACCAGTGACACATCTCTCACTGCTATGACTGCACAGAAGATGTTAGACTGACTTGGAGGCTGAGGGGAAGCAGGAGTGAGAATTCTCGAGCTGATGGAGACAAAGGGACTATTCAACGCATTTCTGCGTGCTGCAAGCTCATTAAATCCCGAAACATTACTATTTCTAGCTTTGTCTGCAGACTAAACCTCATTACAACTTGCACGGAGTATATAATATGGCAAATTGATGTTACACTATTGTCTTAGAACAGTGCTTTCATTTTGCATCATCTACTTTATGCTAATATGCCTTGATGACTTTGCTAGTATTATCTGAAAAAGAACCAGAAAAAGAGGATGTTAAAGACCACGGTTATCTCTACTCCCCTTACACGCACGTCATATATTTATTATCCATGTGTCTGTAACTGCATATACTGCATATATTTCTATCCATATTCCATTAACCCTTCTTCTGGTTCACAGAGAGCCTGAAGCCAATCTTGAGGTGTGGGATAAATTGTAACCCCATCTCTGGGTGCTCCAATTTCCTTCCATAGTCCAAAAAAAACATGCTGAACTGGCGACTTTAAGTTGCCCATTGGCGACTCTAAGTTGCCCATATTGTGTGACTGCGTGTGGCTCCTGCGATTGACTGGCAGTCATGCCAGGGCGTCCGCAGCCTCATGCCCTGAGCTTGCTGGCACAGTGTCTCCCCATGAGCCTATACTGGATAAGCAGTTGTGAAAAATGTATATACACCAATATGACAGCGTAACAGCTGGATAATGACTTACACTATATACTCCATGCGTTATCTAGGCAAGGTCATCGCATGTGGCCATTCTAAGAGTGATGGATTGGGTCGTGCAGATCACTTGTTCAGCAACCTCACGGGATCATTGAGCCCACAGATGACGATGCACCGTGTGCTGTTGTTATCATTATGGGATGCGTGTGACCATGCGCCTCCCAAGAAGCTGGATGTGGAGCTTTGTATGGTAGCGCGGGAGCGGCAGTCAGCATTAACCGAGGTGAGATGGCTCAGGGCTGCGGCTGCTTGCGGAGCATATCGAGCGAATGAGCTTTGATGTTTAGTCGCCATGACTGATGTGCACCTGTTACACCTGCAGCATGTGTTTACGCTTTTCCTTCCAGAAACAGCAAATAAACAGAAGGAAATGGAGGAAAGATGTTAAAGAAACTAGATGCTGGCAGAATGACTAAAACATATTCCCCAGACGAAATCCATCACGCCTTCCCCGAATCTAATCCTCACTCCTCTAACACTCCCAACAATCTCAACAATCTCTATCCCCACTACACACTCTGCCCATCATTACAAAAAAAACATATTTTTTAAAAGCCCAGTTTGTCTGACTTGTCTCAATCTACTCAGGTTTATCAGATCTATATCTCTGGCTGTCCGTTCAGATATTACCACAGTTGGGTGCTGCTTCAGTTTTGATGCAGTTTGCCTCAAAATTTTATTAGTTCCAAATCTTCACCCTTCACCCATTACTGATACCTTTGAAAAAGATACATGAAATCCCTGTCCAGGCAATACAGTGAGAATTTTTGGAAACATTGTGGCATAGCAACATTAAGGCATGTTTTTTGACTGGGCAAAGAATGGTCATTGAGTTGATTTATATATTTTAGGTCACATGATGAGGGCAGATGAAGATGTAGTTTTAAAGTGAATCTCGGAGAGAAAGTTTACTGCTTTCAGTCTTTGAACGCGGCTTAAATAAGGGACCAACTGTAAAATGGGTACACTGCAAAAAGTTACCTTCCCATAAAAAATATAATCCTGTAATTGCCAAGAAAAAAAACATTTTTCATTTATATATCCTGCATTACTGTATACACTTCATTCCTCATTTTGTTTGTTTATCGGTGATGAAAATGCTACAACAAAGTAGCGACCGGCGGCTATAAAAGTTTTGGGTATTTCATGCAAGAATGCAAACCTCATGTTTTATTTATATAGCAGGGGCAGTTATGGTAGGCATGCTGTAAATGAAGGATTCCGCCTAAGAGGAATTTCAACCATTTTAACAGGGAAGGATTCGCAAAATTGCAGCATCTGAAGTATCTGAATACGTTTGCCGCCAGTAGAAAAATTTGCGTACAGTTAGCGGTTTGTAATTAGTCAGAGTGAGAACGAAGCAGTTTCTCCTGAAATAGTTGACTTGCCATTATGGCATGAGTAAGCAAAGGAGAAATGAGCAAGCGGCCCCTCGCTGAATTGTATGACGGAGTCAAACTGAGCAAGAAGAATGTAAAATCAAGCCCCCACACTACCAGCACTTATGCAAATGGTCCATTTTTACAAGTGTCACCAAGGCACCTCTGCAAATTCATCAGTGGACCAGAGTGTGGCTCTGCAGGTCGATCTGCAGGCAGATTGGAAGGTTAAATCCTGTGCCTGGTAGAATAATGCTGCTGTTGGACTGTTGAGCGAAGCCCTTATAACCCCAACTGCTCCAGGGATACTGCTCTCTGATCCTTACTTGCACGTCTCTTCGTACACAGGTGTATGCTAAAAAAAATAAATATAAATGCAAAATAATTACAGCACCACAAACAGTGGTCACCTGCCAGCATCTCTGGACAGCCAATCAGATCATGGCTGTGACGTCCCACCTCTAACGCATCGTGGCAGATGACAGCCACTTCCTTTAAACTGTCCCCTCCCCAAGGACAGGGAGGACAGGGTTCAACTGGCCGACTCTCCATATTTAGTGAGTGATCAGCCAGCTCAATGTGCTGCTATGTTTTAATCTCTCTCTCCTCCCTACAGGACCATGATGAGGAATTGAAAATGAGCAATAAGTGTAAATGAAAGTATCATAAGGAGGGCTTGCAAATTTCACTTTTAAAATCATAAATAGGAGCCCAAGGTTACAGTCATATAATATATAACTATCAATTATAATTGGGTAAAATGATAACATTTTAGCTTCATCTGTTCATTTTCCTATAACCACTTATGTGATGCAGGATCGTAGGGAGCCTGGGAGCCATGGGAAGGTAGGATTTGCCTGGAATAATCCATCACAGGGCACACACACACACACAGGTTTGCATTCATATCTTTGTGGGGACTCGCCATTCATTCCTATGGGAAAAACTCTAATCCCAACATGACGCCCTTAACCCCTACCGAATTCTAACCTCAACCATAAGTAACCAAACAAAGTATGAGACTTTTGGCATTTTTCTGTTGTTTGATTACAGTCACAAATTTTTATATCTTTTTAAATTTTTAGAGTTTCCCCTTTTGGGGACCGAAAAAATCCCCCCCCCCCCACAATGTTTAAATAACAGGTTTTTATTAAATTTGGGGGGCATTTGGTCCTCATAATGCAATACATACATGACCCACACACACAAATTCACAATTCATTGGCATGAACTGCATTTCAGCGGCTTCGCGTAAATTCTTCTCGCTTTATCTTATGACGACTCAGCTGAATGCATCCGCAGTGTGATGCCCTCTGAGCCTGGATCTCACCTGGCTTCTCTTCTGGCAGCCAGCCTCGCTAGAGTGCAAACACAGAGTTTCTGAAGTCTCATACAAAGCGGATCACGTTGTTTTCGCTCCCACACATAGCAAACCCTCAGCTACAGTAAAGCAACCAGGAAACTTTCTAAATACACATTATAATCATTCTATAGCCGTGCAGCATGGAATTCCCTCATGGCGTGGTGTGAAGAGAATAGGCACCATGATTACAGTCCAGCAACAGCAGGTAAGAAGGCACAAGGGACAAAAATGCAGATAAGCATCCCGGGAGGGATATTCGCACGAGTTGTGGGGACAAAGGATCAGTGGCTGCCATTTCAAAGGAGGAAGTATCTCTGTGCAAGTTCTGCAGTCTGAATGGGTCAACCGAGTTGGTCATTCTCTGGTTGGTTGTTCCCCCGTCTGTCAACTACAGCCAGCGATCAAGCCGTAAGCTCTTTCGTTAGCCTTACTTTCACCCTCCATCTCCCTGCTGCGGCCCTAAAATTGGGTCGGAGATGCAATCTGCATCTAAATCTGCAGGATCCTTTCAAAAAGAACTCAAAGCTAAACATGATACTTCTAAGATTAATCGCCCAGCTGGCCGGGTGGCTCGGGGGCGCCAAATGCCCTAGGTGTTTCTGGTGCATTTTATCATTGTGATTATCCCGGTAATTAGGTCATAATGGCTTAATCAATGCTCTGTGGTAGTTGGAGGATCTGTAGTTGAAAAGTTGTAATTAATTTCCTGGGAAATCCTAAACTCTGCCCCTTTGGACCCAAATGTACATCCATACAGGAGAACCGGCTGAGACACGGTAATGAATAAGAGCTTCAAAAGAAACTCAAAAGCAAAACTCTTAACACACTTATTAAATACAAATTCTGTTTAATTCAAATTCCAAAAATTATTAAATGAATAATGCTTTCATTGTTTCATGGGCATGTCATTCTGTCATACTCCTAATTTCTCTATTTTCCTCACATTTCTGTTTATGCCTCACAGCGCATTAAGAATATTGCCGTGTTGTAGCTCATCCCCATATAACCATGATTACAGAGAAGTGCCAGAAGAGCTCCCAAAAAGGTCTGATGCCGGAATACTGTTCTGATGAAAAAGTTATCGATTATGTTTCATTTCAGAACTTTTTGGAAATCAATATGCTTGCGTAATATGAAAGAGGAGAGTTCCTTAGTCAACTATTCCTCTGGTTTTTCACAGGCATCTTCTACTCCATGTGAAGAGAGCCTCAAAATGTGAAGCCAGCCTCTTCAGACGGGGGGGCTCAGTAAAAGCTGCCCTGTGATAATTCTCTTTAGCGTCAGCCTCTGCTGTCAACATCAGATGAGATGTGGAACAGCAACAGACGGCCTCCCTGAGGACGACTGCTGTAGGTTTTTTTTTTGTTCGCTGATCAGTTAGTGTAGCATCACCTCGAGCTTCTCTTTCCTTCTAGAACTAGCAGTATCCAAAGTCCCATGGTCAGAACATGTGATGATGAAATGAATGTCTACCAGCCCTTTCAAAGACCTGTTCAAGGTTTCCCAACCTGCTATTTCCGTGGTCACAAAAAAGCAGAAATAGATGTGTTTACTTTGCCATGAATTCTTGTACAGCCCTCTGAAGCTGACCCTATATTCTTATAACTTGCAATCTTCAGAAATCTTTGATTCTTTAAGTGATCAGACAGCTAAGTCTGTCTCATTTCCATGATATTACCAGTATTGTTTTCCTCCATATTTTCTAACACCAATTCTTTTGCATCTTTGATAGTTTCCATTGTTTCATTTATCAAGCTTAATTTCAGTTTCAGTATTTGTTCATCTCTGTTTGTCTTGTTGTTTAAGGATTACTGTTGTTCATTAGTTCATTCCTTTAATGGTGTCAAATAAAAATGCTTCTGTCGTTTCTTGAGGGCCGTACAAATGAACATAGCCTAATTTACCTTCAGAAGGCAAAAAGCACTTCCTTTATTATTCTGATCTTAAAGTCAGTTCTTTATCAATTCAGGATCTCATTGACTGCTGGGGTGACGCAGAAGTTCAGTGTCAAAAAACTGTCTGAAATAATCAACAGGCTGCATAATTGAGTCACTGTCTGGGACAGC
>JAODJU010000025.1:11240404-11278036 GCA_026776725.1 Gnathonemus echidnorhynchus
TTCGGTTTCAAAGCAGTTTGTAAAACCTGAAGTCGCTCATAGTGTCCCTCCTGACATGGATTAGGTGGTCACCCTAATTCCCTGTCTGGAACGTCAAGATCCATATAAAACAATCAAACACGTGAAACTAGTCAATATAATTTATTATTATTTGATATTATTCATTTATTGTTATATTTTTAGCCACTGTATTTATTCCATGTCATTATTCCGCTGCTCTCTAACTTCTTATTTACATACAATGCTCGTTTTACTGTATATACAAACCCGTCTGTCCAGCCTCTCCTGTCTTGTTGGGAAAGTATAAAGAATAACTTTTAAATTAAATATGTGGAAAGTAGTATGTAATTCTGGGGTCAGAGCAGTGGATTTCCTTAAAGCTTGAAAAGCCAATACTGTTGTCAATGGTGTTGTGTACAATGGGAAATAGTAGATTAAGCTGAAAGGTCAGAACACTGTAACTGCATGTCAAGCAACCAGTAAAACAGTACACTGTGGAAACAGAAAAGGTCACGGGGGGGTTGCCTGGAAAAAAAAATTGAAGACTTGACAAGGTGGGGTTGGAGCTCACAAAATACAAATAAAAATAACCAAACACAGCACGTATACACAGACATCTCACCTTAGGGATATTGATTTCAGGGAGGCAGATGGGGGCCATCTGGGAGGGTGGGTGAGCATGCCTGCGATGGGCTGGTGCCCCATCCTGGGTTCTTCCATTCCTTTCGGGAGGTATAGCACCTGTACTGGTCTACAATTACCTGCAATCATTTAAAAACTGAAACATGCTGAATTTTTTTATGCCTGTGCAGACAATCGAAACTCATAGAGTGAACCTCTCAAATGCATTTTCTTGGCTTGTCATTAGATTAGATTATTAGATTCACAGTAATACACACACATTTTGGCTTCAAAAGAATTAAACATATTCATACTCATATTGTAAGTGATACCTTTTTGGTTCTGCCAAAGTTCAAGTAAAATAACCTGATCAAAATCCTTACTACTCCTAAAACTGAACGATGTCAGCAGTGCCACTGTTCAGCTGAATGGTGCTTCTTCTGCAGTGTTTCTATAGAGACAGGGGTTGAGAGTAAAAAACTGTGCAAGAGAGATATGCCATATATATGGCGAGTGCCAGCAGATCCTGATCTATGTCTTATATTTCTGTGAGGGCAGCATACAGATGTAACTTTGCTCATTTTATGTTATTGCCAGAACTCATAAAATGTCTGACAGCTGGAATGGGGTAGAAGACTTCGGATGTAATTCTGAGCACAGGTCAGAACGTGTGCGGAAAGCTGTGCAAGCCAGGGTTGGAAAAATCCACTTGCAATACATTTTTTATGATATTAAATGCTTTGCAGATATGGAATACATTTAACATCAAAATGGTATGTCAGTTATAAGGAAGTTGCTCATGTACAGTATATTCATTTTATATAATACTGTTTTTGACTTGGAAATGATCTATTGCTTTATAGCCTCATTTTCCTTGTGTTGTCTATTAGTCTAATATCCTGGGCAGCATAATTATGATTGGGAACAGGGAATTTGTGTAATAGTAAGGAACCAACAATTTTAACAGAAAATAGTGGTACTTGCATCATCTCGATACATTCCTTGGCACTTGCTATTGATGCCACAGTCAAATAGAACTGATTTTTCTTTAATCAGATAAAAATGTATTTCACATATGACAACACCAGGATGCCACTGTGTAGTGACATCGGCAGGCATATACTCCGCAACCGAAAGCTACATTGATGTCAGAAAGCAGTGGGCTGTTTCTGCTTTCTGTTAGCTGTTTATGTAATTATACACCCAAGGTCGCATATTTCGTCAAACTACAGTTGAATATTTTTTGTGGAAAAACAGTGTGGAAACCTCCTTGGATGTAGTTGTGAATCTTCTGGTAGAAAATGCATAAATATGTAATGCTTTATTCTTAGTGTCTCAGTGAACTATTAAACACTGCAGGATTTCAGCAGAAGGTGTCCTTGTTTTGAATTAATTCTAATTGGACTATTTCATGCTGAATTTCATTGATAATTAAATCGATTCTATCTCTGATCACAGAGAAGAATTGAACTGAAGGCCTTTGCTGTAAACTTCTCCAACTCTCATTGCACATAACACTCTTTCATTCATTCTGAGTGTCTGATTCGCATAAGATTTTTAATTAAAATTGATAAAGCGATGGTGGAATTTGAGATTGTGGAAGAGAATCAGCAGATTAACTGGGATATTAACAGGGCGTGATAAGACTGTAAGAAATAAAGACCTTCTATGGTTCATATTCATATAAATACGTAATTATGTGTTTAAGCATATCTTCTGGTTAATTACACAGAATTTGTATAATGCTGTCTCAGTCTAATAGCTGCTGATTTCAATAGCTAGATGAATCCTCATAGAAAAAAAATGAATAAGGTTTTGATATTAACAGCAGTTTTAAACTTTGCTAATTATAGGCTTGAAACATGCTTTGTTTGAAGTTAGGCAAGAGGAACAACGGTTATATTCTCAAATCATTGTTGTCTCGTTATGTCCATACTTCCATTTTCCATAACTGTTTACCTGGTATAGGGTCACTGGAAGTATGGAATCTGGCCCAGGAAGTAATGGGCATAGAATAGGGATATAGCCTGGATGGGATGCCAGTCGAGCTCAGAGTACACAGTCAAACAGAGAATCACAGAGCCATTTACAGACACCATTTTGAATTCTAACCACATGCATTCCGACTGCAGATGGAAGACAGAACAAACACAGGAACATGAAAATCCCATAGTACTACCTTGCTATGCAGTTTAGATAAAAATTTTTAGGTGACCACATAGGGATTAATACCCGCACTTTCAAGGGATTGATACCCGAAGAGTGAATGTTTCCTTTAATCATATTACGAAGGAAGGGTTATTTTAATCCATTTGACGTCTTTCTCAAGTGCGTCTGGATAAATTAAGGTTGAAGAAACAAGTATTTGATTGCTTGTATTGAAAGTCTTGGTCTTGTCACAGTTTGGCTCAGGACTGGGACAACCAGGAAACACAAACACTGACGGGGAAGATTACCTAAGCAAACCAAAAAACGCAACCCAGATAAAACTACAGGATCAGTACTGGGGAAGAGAAAAAGGCTGGGAGCAACGAATCTCTTCACTGTCATCCTGCACTGGTTCAAACAGATCCAGTGGCACACTGCCTCAGGTGCGCCCTACACCAGTGGTTCTCAACTGGGGGGGTTGTGGCCCAAAAGTGGGTCATGGAACAATTGTCATCAGGTCATGGATTGTGTGGTTGAAAAAAAAATTGCTTTGGAAATTGTTTGCAATGTTTTTTGTGATAGCAAATGTTACACAATGTCATCCTGGGAATTTTTCTGTGACATAAAAAATTAATACAGCAAAACCCAGGGTGGGGGTTTAATGACTGAGAAATAATGTGGGTCCGGAAGCTAAAGCAGTTGAGAACCACTGTCCTATACAACCCCCGCAAGGAGAATCCAGAAGAAGCACAAACCGAACGACCCCCAAATGGGACAGGGGTCGTCACAGTCTTTAAAGCTGCTGATTTTTTTCTAGGATGAGAAATTTTGTATGCTTCACATGTCTAGTCACTGAAGTTACAGTGCTGTGTAAACACATGCTGCCTACCTCATGCTACACTTTCCCTACTAACCAAATAATGAAAGGTAACCTTCACAACCTTCATCTGCCAGTGCACCTGCGGCTCAGAGAGAGCAGACCCAGCTATGTGGGGTGTAAGTGATGATTTGGCACTGTCATTGTGCTTCTGTGCAGGTGACAAACCACACGTTCTTTCAATGTTTCTGTGACTCATTCCAGTTTGGTTCAAGCAGCTGGTGCATTAAGACATATTTGGGCAATAACCTGAATCGCTGTTTCAACAATGGGCGGCATACCGTGCAAAAAAATAAAATAAAAATTGATATCCTGCTGTCAGCAAAATTGTCTCTCAGTGTGCACTAGAGTATGCCTTGGTCGCCAGTTTTCAGCCCTAGTTATGGTGTAAACATGACAAAGCCTGGCTTTTATGGTCATTGGAAAGGCAGATTTGCATAATGTAATAATTTGTTCGTTGTCAGAGTTCCACTAAAGAAAATAAACAAACATCAATTAGTCCTCAATGCTTTGTTGAGTCATTCATTTCCTAAACGGGATATAGACACCACACAAGGCTCTGCGCGCTTGAGGGAGGGACCTGTCATGTGGGACAGAAGATAAAGAAGAGGACCATTCATTGTTAATGTGCAGAATAATAATTCCGTGTATCTTAGCAAAATTATTCATTAAAATCATAGTCGAACATGGCTGCATATATACAACAATTCTTGTTTGCGAGGTGGCACTGTGATTAGCACTGTGATTAACACTGTGATTAGCACTGTGATTAGCACTGTGATTAACACTGTGATTAGCACTGCTGGCTTGTGTGTGGGCATCCTCTGGGTGCTTTTTTAATCTGGGGTCCCTAAACTCCCCATACCATGTGCTAGACAGGGATTGCATCAAGCATGTCCTCAGCCTTGTTCCCTCTACTTCCTGCGATATGCTCCAAACTCATCACTACCTTGTATTGGATAAGTAGCTATGGAAGATGGATAAACGGCTCAATAGAATTCTTATATGCTGCAGCTTTTCCCATATATCTCTCCCATTTCTGAGGTCTATACTTTGTTCTTCATTTGCAGGCATATCAGGCCCTGACAGACCCAAAGATTCTTTCTCCCTGTGCTACCCGCCCTAAGTTGACCCCTCCAATAGCCCTGTGTGTCAGGGTCTTCTAGATATTGCTCTTGTAGCCCTCTGATGTTTCAAGGAAGACCTGGAAAATCTGTCCTATCCACTTCTGATCCTGATTTCTAAGGCAGTGAGCATTTCATTATCCCTCAAAGAGAATTCCCATCTCACCGTGGCCCAGCTGATGTCACGCAGGTGGGATTGTGCTTATTTAATGCATTCCTAAAAACATTCCAACAGCATTGCCATTGGGATTATTTTTTTATATTATTAAAATCATAGAATAGCATTAAAAACGTGCATCTATGTGAGCGTTGGCTCGAGTCAATCCAAGGTGTTCACAGTTCTTACCGCCCCGCTGATCGCAGAGTTTGTACTTGCACGTGCAGAGGATACAATGGGCCATTTTGTCCCTTCTGGGGTCTTATTCCAAGGTTTGAGGAATATCATTCTGTATCTTGAATGTGAACTAAAGTTTTCCACCGCGTGTCTCATTGTGCTCTCTCTATAGTTTAGTCACTTCCCACAAGGAAAACACAGTAATGCCTGGAAAAGAAGTCTTATTCTCATGAGAGTGTGTAATGGCCATACATTAGCAGTAAGCATGCCATTTGACTTTCTGCTCTTAACTGATTGCAGTGTTTGTTGGATATGGTGTAGCCAAGCTGAAGAAGTCTGAGTTTAGTATAAAGCGGAGCTAAGTACCTAGATTTGCAGAAATGGAGCAGGCAATGGCGTTTGGGAGTGATAGGGGCCATGACAGACTGGGGGGCAGGGGGGGCTGTGTGCAGATTGACTGGAAAAGATGTGTGAACATGAATTAATTTCAACAAGTGGTAAAGTACAGGTGGAAAAAATATATAAGAAGTACAGCTGTCTGGCCCCGGAGCAAGACATTTTACTAAAATACTTTCACTTTAATATCCAGCTATGCCGGATATGAAACGTTATTTTAAAAAATTATATGCAATTATATTAAAATTCATTGGGAAAATGGAAATTGGAATAATGTCACCAATTCTATTTTTAAATTCTGTATGCAGAGATGAATTTTTGCACTGGCACACAATCTGTGACCAGAGGCACAGATCTAAGTCTATGAATTACATTTTATAGTCCTATTCTGTATTATACCGTATTATATTGTACATGCTGTTATAATGGTATTTGTCCATTAAGGCAGATTACATTCAAATGTATTACATAATCTATACTATTTTTTTTTATTATCTGACATCTCCAAGGCCACTAATATTAAGTTCACAATAGCCATGACAGACATTTACAATATAGGCCATGCTTCAAAGCTTAGATTAACATGAATTATGATAGAATGCCTTAATTCCATCTCTAGGTTTTCCTTCCCCAGAGGACTTAATTAGAGAGGGACACGGGAGTGGATTTTCTCTCCTGTCGACTCCCACAAAAATACTCCAGTCCCAGAATCCCAGAAGAATGACCCCCTAACCCCCATTCCTGTGTAGTGTTTTTTTGGTTATTTTTTTTTGGCTGGGGGGATATTTTGCCTTAATCCAAAGACCTTCACTAAAAACATTACTAACACATTAGCCAGGGGTGCGGATACTTTCTCTAATGAGGACCAGCTGCCAAATCCCAGTATCTAGCTCTTTTGGAGTTACAGTGAAAACATACACTACATGGATCACACCATGCCTACTATGCCCAAACATGGCATCTAATGTATTTTGATGGTTTATTTACCATTAATACATTGTTTTTACATTGCCGTGGCAATTATCACAGTTTGATATGTTATGATTGTATGGCTCTACTGTTACACTCCTAATATGGTGAAAGCAGCACTGAGGACTGCACCATGTGTCATCAATCCACACACCTCACGCACTGGTCAGGTGACAGTCAGGTGACTGTCAGCAACCAGCCACTACAGGAGAGAATAAAATAGAATGAAAAAGACAACAGAAGAACTAGCATTATGATCAAACTAAAGAAAATAGTGTTTATTCATATTAGAACAGCGTGGTTATATTTAAAACTAACCTGTGATTAAGATTCTCATTCCCGCCTATTCCCATTGATTTTTTCTTCTGTCCCATTTCAGTCATACGACAAATAGTGAAACAAAGGGAATCCCACAGGGGGATTCCCCAAAGAAATGTCAAGCTCTAGACCTCACTGCACTCATAACTTATTTACTCTGTGGTCATTATAGGGGAAAATGGAGTGTTTGTAGTCCAAACAAGCCACGTCTAGCCTTCATTTGTCTCATCTCTCATTCCTGCCCTCATGTTGATCACGCCCAGCTGCCTCCTGTTTGCTCCCTCGCTGGTTCTGTACTTAACTGCCTCCCAGTCCCGCGTGCCTCAGTTCTGTCATTGACGTTGCATCTTCCTGTTATCCCTGGCCTTGCCTCCCTTTTCTGTTAGGGACTGGACCGACACAACAGTAGCAATCACAGAAAAAAAGGCGCTTTGGATTGATAGAATAGGAAACCAAACAATAGACAGAAAAACTCAACAGACAATTTACTGCCGCAGGTCCTGACTGAAATCAGAATCAGGGTTAGGAGACTGGAGAGGAAGGAAAATAAATCATTACAGATAATCACAGTCATCAGAAATTCATTCTAAGAACAGCAACCCCACAACCCACCATAGCCACCCCAACTAGCAGCACACTGGAATGGTTTGTGTCAAATATGGACCTACAGGAAGACATTACGCTGAAGCTTGAATATGAAGTGGAAATTGTGGCAGATGTATGAGGTAAAGATAAGGTCTCCATCAACCCAAGAAGAATGAACAATTCTGCAAAGGCCTTCTTGGTTGCAGTGGTAATAGTTCCTATTCTTATGCAGCATGCATAAACATTAGAAAACAAGGTTTTGAGACAACATGCTTCAGTTTGGGAGATGTGTTAAGGTGCAGATTTCTGATTAATTAATGCATTAAGTAAGAGTGTATTACTGCATTATTAGCGCTGTCTAGTAAAATGTTTCCAAAACATCTAACAAAGAACGAGAAGCATGGAAGGTGGAGACAGGTGGAGAGCAGCAGACCAGGAGCAGGTGGTAGGTGAGGCAGAAGGAATCAAACCTGAGGCATAAGCCCTCAGCCACCACCATAGTAAGTTCAAAGGAATAAAGCAAGGAGGTGTTCCATCCGCTAACTGGGAGGCAATGGGTACAAGGAAAGACCAGAAAGGATATGGCGAAGTACCTAGTGATTCAAAGGCCCCAAGAAAGTAGCCAGGGCCTGTGACATGGCAGGGTGCTGAGGAAGGAGTCACCGTATTCACATCATCAAGAGACACGCAACAGGAGATGGAGAGAGCAGGCCATTCACAGGACCAGTTACACCCAGCGTTTGCTCTACAGGGCCGTATAACAGCCAAGGAACACGAGGCCATTCACAGGCCCAGTTACACCCTGCTGTGCAAACAGAGTTCCCCTATGATATTCCCTTATTTCAGGATGAAAGAGCCCTCTACGCCTTCCATATCCTCCTCAGTCATGAGATCTAAATCAAGTAAATTTCCATGTCCTGCATCCCTCAAACATTTGGAGATTTTCTTCTTGTTAAGCTATGCTTACATGCTGATTATGAATGTTCCATGAATGCATTATGTAATGAATTTAATATAAACCAATACCAAATGGTCCAATATCCCACTGCATACACCTCGAGTATGACAGTACTCCAAGAAGAATTGAATCTGTTCTTAAGGGTTGCCTCAGTCTCCATTAGGCTGTTGATATATTAATATATTGTTTATTTTTTTCAATTTATTCAGTCTGTTGTAATAGATTGAAACAGACTAAGGAATTGGCACTTTGTCCCAACGCCGCCCACTGTGAAAGTGTATAAACTGAACAAAATGAAAGAATATTCTGGGTTACACAAATGCGAGACAGGTGCCCTAACAGCACTCAGTGAAGAAATTCAACCATTACTGCATTTCAATGAGAAATCTCCCTGTCTCCCAACAGACAGCAGTAATTACAGCTTTTAGAAAGAGCAATCCAGGCCTTTGCTGCAATTCAGATGTCAGATTTTATTAGAAAACTTACTTCATAGTCGGTCTTTAACAAAAAAGTAAATTAAGTGCTGTTTGTTTTATCACCAAAGAAATATTAGCATCACAATGAATCTCATTCATGGCAAAAACATGGTTTCCTAAACATTAACATTCATTAAGATGTTGCAAATAAAGCAGAACCCGAAATGTTAATAGAACAGTAAATATTATGACACTAAACTATTGGACCATTTTAATCATCCATCCATCCATCCATCCATCCATCATTCACACCTACACACAACTTGGTGACTCCAGTTAACCTTAGAATGATTTTGGACTCTGGGGGGGGGGGCGGATCCAGACTAAAATCTGCTATCTTTTTATCACCCTCTACTAAAACGCTTAGCTATGTAAACAACACATAGCTTGGCACACAAAAGCCATACGTACAATAGTTGGCAATATTTTGGTATGAATGTATTTGTTTAGTTTCATTTTCTTGGAAAAACAGAATGATAAATATCTCATCAAAGTCTGCACCTTGTGTTTCAAAATGAATTACTGAGAGAATTTCAGATTAGCTTTTTCCATCCTGAAGAGACCAATTTTTAATGCTCCTTTAAAATTCTGATTTCAAGCTTGCTCACCGCATACATTTTCCACCAACTACCTAAGGTAGAACAGGAAACTTTTCAGTTAACTTGCAGTTTATCAATGTACTTAAATACCTTCAGTTTCTGCAATTTCCCAATCATAATGGTCCAGTATTCAGGTTTACCGGCTGCTTCTAGTTTAGTGCTCGTTTGTGGTTGAATAAGAGTGATATGGCTACAGATCTCAGCGCCTCAAGAGCGTAGCAGGACAGACCTATGGGAAATAGTCCCCACAGTATGTTATATCAAAGACTAGCATGTAATCTTACAGTATCAGCACTCTGAGAATGAACTATCAATGGAGCTCAGCCGTGACATGTTTAAACAAGTCTATCCAAAATGGAATAATTCATCCTTCCATTTGTGGAGCTGAACCAGCAACCTTGTCAAGGGCTGATTCCAAAATTCTAAAGGAAATGTTCCATCATTACCCATTCCTGTTGTTTTGGAAGGCAGTCCAGTGTCCCATGATAAAGCATAAACCAAACTTAAAGGTGTCAGACAAGCTGCAGGGAAGTAAAAGCTGAGAGGTGACGGGATTTCAAAAGAGACCGGAAGGGCAACAGTGAGGGAGCAGAACAGAAAAACATTATGGATTTTTTTTTCTGCACTTACAGCATTTACTATTCTCCTTTGTGGTCCTCACCTGGAATGCCCATCTGACTTTATGAAAGCTGTGTTCCATTCAAAGGAATGAAGGGTGCATTGAAAATGGATATTTTTTGAAGTCTTCCTCTGCAGAAGCCTTGACTGCTTTGACCCACAGCTCTCGTTACACTCATGGTGCGATCACGGCGCGTATAAATCTGCTCGGCTCTTTTGTTCGGCATTAATTTATGTCATAGCTTCACGTCATCCCTGAGGTTCTTCCGCTCGATATATCGCTGTCGCCGCTTTAATGATGATATGATCCGTGACACCTTTTCATTGTGCTGGTGTGGGGTCTGTGAGCTTTGTTAGTTTCAGTGGGGCTCCACACTGTGGGTTCTGTGAAATAGCGTACATTCATACCTCTGTGTGTGTGTGTGGTGTGTGCGTGCGCACATTAAAGAGCTCTTCCTTATATTATGATTCTTCATGCTCTGCTGCTTTGGTCTGAATTGAAATGCTGAGGAGTTACAGTGAGATCAATAGACCTGTAAATCCTTGGGCTTGGTGATGGCTATTGATTTAGTATTCAGGTCCTGGTATCTGCCTCGGGGCTGGCTAGGAACTTGTTCTGAGGCATAAATGTCTCTAGAAAAGGAGGAGTTATGAGATGGATATCTGGTTTCACTCTACTACACACCCGCATGCTCCTCACCTACTGTTCTTGTTACCATCACAGGAAAATAACTCAATATGCAGCCCCTCAGATGACATGCATACAATCTTCAGTGGCCCGGAGCAGCTAATGCAAATTGAAGGAGTGATGCCCCTTAACTTCCTCCTCTACTGATAACCATATTAAGGAGAACATTAAAGGCCCAGTTCTATCCATACCACCAGGATTTATAACAAACTACTTCAGAATTTTAAACAAAATATTACATTGGCACTCCTGTATAGATTCTGTTAATGGAAAAATCTTTAAAGATTTCAGAGTTGCTGAAGTTTTCATCATATGCAACCCTCATATGAATCCTACTGTTGAGTGTTTCTGAACGCAGTCCTAGGGGACCCGCAGTCGGTCCCTGTTTTTGCTCCCCCCAAGCTCCCTGCAGCCCACATTTTTGCTCCCTCCCAGCTCCCAATAGGGCAGAAAGGTGGATTGTCTGTGGGTCCCCAGTGACCGGAGTGGGAAACACTGCTACAGTTAGATTTGAAACAGATATTTTTTAATGTTTGTTTGTTTTAAACCAGCGCTGCAATTTTCATAAACCAGTCTGCAGGGCACTTAATCTGCATTTAGATTTATTGTAATATATTCAGATTCATTTTGTAAGGCAGTGACTTTTTACATTGAGACAGGCAGCACTTTAACTTCACCCGTCAGAGTTCCCTGTGAAGATTGGCTCTCTCTTCTTTTACGGGCCCTTCAGGATTGGTACAGTACGGAGATGATGGCATTCCCTGAAGCAGACCATTGCGCCAGCAACATTAATTAGTCTTGTACGTCAAGGTATTTTTTCCATCCTGCAATGTCTTCTTTGGTGAGATTTCCAAGCACGCTCAGGGAGCATGTTCCAATTAGAGAAGCTCGACTGCCACATGGCCGGCCACCCTACAGCGAAGCCAGTCCTTTCCCCCACCTGTCTCCGGACGATTCCATTCAACCTTTTCCTGTCAGAGCGACACACCCAGTCACTAACCCTCAGTTACATGAGGCTCAAGAAAAGCTCTGCTCAGTGGCCAAAGAAGAGGAAAGCAGCAAGCAACACAATCTTACCTTCAAGATAAGGTTACAAGTTTGATTGACATAAAAACTAGATGGAATGCTTTCCTACCATTGGCCTTCACCCAAGTGTATATGAAAAAGATGTCTGAAAATTGTATATGTGTGTGCATATTATATATATATATATATATATATATATATATACATATATATATACACACACACACACACATATATATATATATATATATATATATATACATATACATACATACATATACATATATATACATATATATATACACGTACACACACACGCACAACATAAAACCCTAACCCAAACAGCCCTAACCCTTACCCATACACATGGAACCCCCCCCCACACACACACACACCAGTGTAGCCGGCTTGAGGGATAGACCGAATGGGGGAATCAGGACAGAAAACAAACTAGAGACATTACTGAACCTGAATAAGGTCACCTGTCATTCAGTACAGCATAAAACTGAAAGAAATGGAAGAGAGAAAACTGACATAAGATTAAAATGTCAAGCAGCAGGTAGACGTGAAGCAGCATCAGTGGGCCGCAGACCCTATGAATTAAAAGTGAAATCTGAGTACCGATGCATTAGAGAGCTTAGTCAGAGTGTTGGCAGCATTGATACATAAATCACCCATGAAGACTTAATCCAGCCCAGCCTTTAACATCGAGAAGCCAAAGACACAACGGCACTTTCGAGATTCATAGTGCAAAGCAAGCTCACACACAAATGACACTGCAATCCCTCATAACAATAAACTTAAATTACAGCCCCACCCTCAAGTCTCCCCAAGTGGCATCAAGTGAAATCATGGGCTAGTATCTGTTTTACCCAAATTCACGTAATATTACCTTCACAGGTAAATAGGGAACTGAGCAAAAAGTACAAAACTGTTATATAAAATACAAGCACCAGAGATGTAACTTGAAGGGTCCTGCACATTGTGAAGTTAAATGATTCTCTTAGTAGAGACACAGTTACTGATGCATATGGCTAGGTTACACAAACTTCCACATGCATGTGTGTGTGTGTTTGTTTTTATATACATATATAAAGGCGAGGGCGATATATGGACCAAAAATCATATCATGATATTTATCAGCTGACCAGAGATGTACGATATATATCCTGATATTTTTCCCATAAAGTAATAAAAAAACAAGTCAGAGCCAAATATCCTCAATGACACGCGGGCACTTTTACTGACATGAAAAAATGGCTCAAAAATAAACTACCAGCTTATACTCTTTCACTAACCAGCTCCGCTTCGCTAGCTGGCTTCCTGGCTGTGTCTGTCTCCATGCTGTCGCTCCATGCAGGACTTGTGAGCGGCAGGGTACAGTTGTGCGAGAGACAGATAGGGAGAGCAGAAATAGGCAAACTGACAGACAATAATTTAAAAGTAACATAAACTATATTAACATAAATGATATTGTGTCATCATATATCTCATATGAAAATATATCAACGTAATACCCCCCCCACACACACATAATAAACATATATGTATACAGACACACACTTGTTTGTCTCTAAAATTAATAGGAGCGACTTCCTTTAACATTTTATTCAGCAGATGCTTTGTCTGAAGCCCCAATTGTACCTCTCATGGGCATTTCTGAAATCCGCACGTTAAAGTCCTGCATAGTGGAAATAATCAAAAATTGTTTTAAATCTACATATACTTTTTTGTTTTCTAAAAAAACAAATATGGCTTCTGTTGCAAAACTTGTCGAGATGTAGAATAATGATGAAGGTCCGTTTTCTATGTACTGAAGCCGCTTCTTCTGTTCAGGGTCGTGGGGGGGTTTGGGGGGGGTTCAGGGCGCCAATTCATCGCAGGGCAGTGGTGATGATGGCTATCCAATTAAATACATTAAATATTGAGCAGATGACCAACTTTACCTAACTAGACTGAGGGCTTCATAAACAGGAGTTAAAACAGGTATGAGAAACCTTAACCTACTTGAAAATATAGTTCGAAAGCTGTGCCCGTTTAATAGAATAAAATAAACAAAAAAACTACATTAGATAGGTCGCCGTTCTTTCTTTTTGGCAAGCTAATGTTGGTCTTTTGGATCTCCCCTGAGCAAAGAGAGGAGTGCTGACTGCAGGACTGATATGTTAATGTCTGTTTTTTCCCACATAACAACGGAACCACATGATGAGAAGGTGTTATCTCTTCAGAGGGGGGATTAGCACCACGCCCTCCAGTTTGCTTGCCTGCTCCAGTATCTCCTCCCTCTCCCCCCGCCGCAATCGGCCCAGTTCACGCAGTAACACAGCTTCTTTCTCTCGCAGCTCCCCTATGACCTCAGAAGCCAGGGCGACACCCTGACACCTTGTGCGACACGATCTGGCGTCGGGCTCGGAGCGCGGCGACTCTCGAAGACGCGGCCTGTAGCTTGCCGTCAGTTCTGTGGGAGTGAAGGCCTCTGCGAGGTCCTGGAGTCTGGCTCTCACTCTCCCCTGGATCTCAGCCTGCTCTAAATGAGGGACCCCAGCAGCATCCCACAGCCTCTCCTGTCACAGGAAAAAGGCAGCAGGAAGAATTCAATGTACTGTAACGTGTTGGCATCACAGCAAGAAATACAAAAAAATTCAAGTGATCAGCTTTACTGCTGAAACGTTTCGTCCGCTTTAGGCACAATAACTGTGGACATTCCTCTAATGATGGTCTTCAATGAACTCAAAATTAAGTTGTGAGATCAGCCATGTCATCTCCTGTCACAGATGGTGACGTCACAGGCTGGTTGCTGGTCTCCCAGACAAGGGCAGATCAGATTCAGCACCAACAGATTCAAAAACAGTTTCTTTCCAATGACCATCACTACACTGAACACAAACAAGCATTATAAATAACTCCGGATCACTGCCATACGATAATATATGTACATTCTGCTGATGCTCGCGTGCTGTACCCAGAGTGGAACTGCATTTTTTAAATTTTTTTATTACTGGTTTCATTTCATCGTGTCTTTTTTTAAATATATATTTTTTACATATTTTATATAATATATTACTGTTTTGTTTTGTGCCTGGGCACTGATATGTATGAGTACCATTCAATCTGTTTTTCATATTTGTTTTTCATTGTGTACAGCGATGCTGTTCGTTTCCATACTTTGTGTGTCATCTGCATTTATGAAATGCACCCAGCTGCCAGCTACAGCAATGCTCCAAATTCATTGTAATTTTTTACAATGACAATAAAGGCTTTCAACTTTCAAGAGTAGCGATCTTAAAACACGCACATAACCATTTCCAACTAGCAAAAGTCACCTTCTGTACCAATCCTCTGCCCCAGTGTTTCCTGGACTTCTCCCATAAGTTTTATAAATACCCATTGTAATGTCCATCTGGGATTCTGTTATTCTTGCTAAAAGTTTGTTTTGTGGAAATAAAATAAAATGAATGAAATAAAATCAGAAGAATCACCATTATAGTATATGCCTAATTTTAGTGCTAGGCTTTCAAAACAGTGACAGAACAGCCAGTGGCTGTGAACTCTATTTCTAATGGGCCAAAGTGCGTGCAGTTTTTAAAATATGCTCTGCTTAGTCATTGGACTCAAGTGATTATTACAGCAATTGGACCAACTGAGCTGTTTTTCTCAGTGTTAAGACTTGACACACATCACAAATTAGGACTAGCATTCATATACACTGTTCTCAGTAAAAAACTAATCAGATAAACACAGTTTCAACAAGTCACATAAAATGGTTTAGCAAGTGGCAATAAGAAGACCTCTTTTTGGTCTTTAGTGACCCCGAGAGAGCCCAAAGAATCCAGACCACTTAGACGTCATTAGCCTGAATGCAGGATGCACTTTCACATTAACTTGATACACCAAACGCGGGCGTCTCCTACGCACTTACTCTGGGTGGGGCTCTGCTCTCTCGCTCCGCCCACATGCCCCTAATCTCCGACAGCAGCGAGCGCAGCGTTGTCGAGAGGTGCTCCACATCTCCCTTGTGCCCTCCCACTTGATGGCAGCCCCCACCACTGGCCAAGGTCTTCAGCTCGGTGGTGGCGGCCTCCTCTGGGACAGAGGGGGGGGGATCGGCCAGCTGGGCATCAATCACGCTGCCCTGAGGAGTGAAGAGGAAAAGGCGCTAAATCACAGGGAGAGACGCTTAATACCAAGTAGGTGCAAGTTAATGACTCAGTATGAAGCGGATGAGTGATGCCCACAATATTTCAAAGGACTGATTTCCTATCCTCAAGTCTCTTTATAAGTGAATGACAATGTACAAATAGAATTTAAATGATTAAAATAAATAAATGTGTAAATAAATATCCCCCCCAGCAAATTTCATACATGTCCTTGGATTTCATCAAGGTTTCTTGACGAACATGGGGGGGGGCTTCATTTTTTTTTTATCAGTTTTAGACATCTTCTGTAATTATAAATCATCTATAAATGTATATGCCTGGATCTTTCGCTAATGAAAAGCACTGGATCATGAGAGGGGGTCAGAGAGAGAACAATAAGGATGAATGGACACACGCCAGCCCCCCCTTGCATGTTAACTAGCAGCAGCGATTCCAACCCAAACAGCTCACAGAGCCGAGAAGAGGAGAAGAGCCCAAACAGCTCACAGAGCAGAGAAGAGGAGAAGAGGCCAAACAGCTCACAGAGCCGAGAAGAGGAGAAGAGCCCAAACAGCTCACAGAGCCGAGAAGAGGCCAAACAGCTCACAGAGCAGAGAAGAGGAGAAGAGCCCAAACAGCTCACAGAGCCGAGAAGAGGAGAAGAGGCCAAACAGCTCACAGAGCCGAGAAGAGGAGAAGAGGCCAAACAGCTCACAGAGCAGAGAAGAGGAGAAGAGGCCAAACAGCTCACAGAGCAGAGAAGAGGAGAAGAGCCCAAACAGCTCACAGAGCCGAGAAGAGGCCTAGCCAAATTACGGGCCTCGTTTAGCATTCAGAATTCATATTCAATGAAAGCCAGAAACCGAAAACAAAATCACTTTTGAAGACATAGGTCAGTGGGGCTTTTACGCCACATAATATCGACCCTCAACACGATTTAAAAAATAGAGGTAAGCACAGAACCAACATCAAAAGATGCTGCACAGCTTCTGATCTTTTAGAAAGATTTAATAAGGTTTAATAAGATTTAAAAGTGCCATGGTTGTTCAAAGCAGGAAAACAAGGGACTGTTTTGGAGTCTTGGAAACTTTACAGCTCATTCAGACTCTAGGGAATCAAATGGCAATGAATCATGGTTGGGGTAGAGAATTGACTGAACAATACTGGAGAGGAATCAGGGAAGAACATACCATCCAACTCCAGAACAGGCCTTCTAAGAGCTTCCAGTCCAGGTATCTCTCCAGAACACGGGTTCCTATCTGCAACCTCTCCAGCTCCTACAATCAGAGCAGAATTTCTCATCTTCCTCTCATTCCTTTGTCAAGTGACAAATGCTCAGCAACCTACTTTGCTGTATTGGATTTATATGAAGTACAAGGTAATAAATGACATAAATAAGCCAATATGAACAAAAAAAAGCTACGTTTTCAGACCGCTGACCATTCCATAAAAACAGCGGCCGTCTCTGTCAAAGACTCATCGCTCCAGCTGTCAAAGCACCCTCTTTATCTGTCACTCTTGCCACCCCCATTACGATCGGTATGACATCGGCTTTTTCAAGCTGACAGAAAGCCTGAAAAAGCTCATAAACAGTTAGTCTATAAAGGGAACACAAAAATAAAGTTTAACCTTGACGAAGATGAAAAAAAAATGAATGGTGGCACTTCAAACCTGCTTTCTTAGTATACCTCATAACACTACTACATAGAAAAATAAAAATAAAAAATCCCAATCTGAACTGCTAATTCCACTACTAGAATTGGTAAAGCCAAATACTTCTTTTACATTTAACAATGGTTTGGTTAGAACTCGGGCCCCCTGAGCTCTGATGTTCAGCTGGATTTCAGAGCACAGGAGTGCCGTGGTACCTTGCTATGCCCTGCGACAGCTGTGCTGAGGTGGGTCTTCGCATCACGGTGCTGAGAGTCACCACTGCACCTGGTGGAGTGCAGGACCTACAAGCGACAGCAATATTCCAGTTACCCCACTGGATGCCGACGTGGATGGAGACTCATGTAAATCTCACATGCCTGGTGTAGAAGCCTGGCTCTTTCCTCTCGTGCAGCCAGAAGGCTGCGTCTCATGAAGGTCAGCTTCCCATGCTGCCACTGCAGCCTTCTCAGAGCGCACGCCCACTCCTCTGTCCCTAGGGGGGGCTCTTCTTCTCCTTTCGGGGTAACGGGGGCATTGAAACTGCTGGGTACCGTGAAAGACATCTGAAACAAATGCAGCCTTATGTGCTTAATCAGCCGATGCAAGCCAGCATCCGTTCAAAGTATATTGCATTACATCTAAACATTTTAAACACTTTTTAAATTGAAATTAATTGTCGATTTGTAACAATTGTCCTCCATTTTAACTGGGTGAAGTCCTTGAAAAGTTTCCCATGTTTGTTCTAATTTAATTAGTCCCAAAGGCCCTTCAGAAAAGACACACATAAGCACATTCGTCAGATAAGCTTAGTGTTATCTGCTCAATGGATCTAAAGAATTCCTAGAAACTCCACAAACGCTCCCAACCCCTGCCTGCACTCACTGGGTAGGTTCCTCAGGGCTGCCCTTCCTGCAAACGAAGTACATCTCACAGTCATTGGCTGATGCGGTTTTTTTCCCCTTAAGCAATCATTATTAATGAATAAAAAAAATAAATGGATGTATGTGTGTGTATATATGTATGTATATATTCTTTTCAGGAAGATGACCCTGACATTGACTGCCTCGGCTTAATGACTTATCTTCCCTGCAAGGTGCCCGTGGAGAAACCTCCAGGCATGCAGTAAGCAAGTAACAGAGTACCAGGCATGCAGTAAGCAAGTAACAGAGTACCAGGCATGCAGTAAGTAAGTAACAGAGTACCTGGCATGCAGTAAGTAAGTAACAGAGTACCAGGCATGCAGTAAGTAAGTAACAGAGTACCAGGCATGCAGTAAGTAACAGAGTACCAGGCATGCAGTAAGTAACAGAGTACCAGGCATGCAGTAAGTAAGTAACAGAGTACCTGAGACCACTAGAAGTACAGCAATGACACCTGGTGGCTTCAGAGAGCTGAAACACTGGCAGCAACTGCAGCAGCTCAGCACTGCTTTAGGAGGTTTATGGGTAAATTCTCGATGTCACGAAACCATAGTGTATGCAGGCTTTCATGCTAACCCCTGATGTTTCTTCAACATCTTATGTCGAAGAAAAATCCAACAATTCTGCCAAAGTGAATGCAATTTGTATGTAGACATAACCCAGTTTGTGTACCAGTACTGGTGCATCATTCATTCACACGTGAAAAAATTCTTGACTCTTGCTTCAGATTTATAATAAGCTCAACAGGTAGTGCATTGCATTAACAACACAAAGGTTGTGGGTTTGAATCCCAGGGAGTACATGGAACCTGTGCCTCTGTAGTAAGTGGCTTTAGATTAAAGTGTTAGACGAATGGCTTAAATAAAAACTTGCTGATTTTCATTAAAATTTGGTATAAAAGGGGATGATTTACATTTCTCTGCATGTTTTGCCAGTATAACTATGCACACAAAAAATAACATTTTGACTGATGCTGTACACACTGAGCTTCAGTCAGGTAACCAGTCAAGCTACAAACAGCAAAACCACCATCTTAGCAGACACAAAAATGCCCAATATCAGGACAACTCACCTGAAAGGTTATCATAATATGCTCCAAGTACAACTTGTGGGATATCCATTTAAAACAGCAATTATATCTAAAATAACTGGAACAAAACTATTTCTATAATTAGGCGGCACACTGATTCAGTGGCTGATTCACACCTCCAGGGTAGGGGGGGTGGTTTGCAATTTTACCCCGATCTGTATGTATATCCAATCAAATTAAAGGAGCATCACATGAATGAAATCCAATTATTTCGTATACTTTTGAAAAGGTGTCAATTTCTCTCAGTCCATTTCTGGAGTTCTTTGTTGAATGATGTCAGATTTTACTTTTTCTCTGCCTTCTTATGTTGTTCCAATGCAAACATAAAAAATAGATGTGTGAACACCAAATCATTAGTAATTGCAACAGTTATCTGGGAGAAGTGGTGCATTTTCCAAAAGCAGTGGAGGGGGGCCTATATTTTTGGCCACAACGGTAGGGGTAGGTATGTCACTCTCCTCCTGCAGCCCAGGGACTGTTAAACTGGTGTCTGTAAAGTGTGTGCACTAACTGTCCAGTTTTTAAAACAGCTTTTCTACGTTTAACAAGGAGGGTATTTATGTCTTACAGTGACCCAGGGATGTCAACTTTGGTTAGCTGGCTGGTGTGAGATTTTCAATCTGCACACACACACACATATGCATTTTATATGTATGGAACAGTTTTATTACCCTGTAAATAGACTGCAGGGTTTGCAAACTACTAGTAAGCTTTTTATGTAGCTAATTTTAGATTTATATTGGAACAATATAGGTTTGCTGTAACATTTTAGAGAGAGCGTGAGTGTCACATCAGATGTGTGAGAATTGGCAACTCTGGTAATATGGTCTTTAATCAGGCAAGCTAGAATGTCTGCTCACTGAATACTAAGAGTGAAAACAAATGAACAATCACAGTCCAGGTTTTGTATTTTTCAGACAGTTCTCTCGAAGTATAGAGTTTACATTTAGTAATGCTATGAAATGGACAGCCTTGTTCTTTCAAATTTTAAGCAAATCGTGGATGCAAAGATAAAGTCCAGTATAAGGCACTTACTCTGGTCACCCCTGGCAGAACATCTGGGCCCTGGGCTGCCGCCCACAGAAGGCTCTCCAGCAGGCTTCCTGTGGACAGCAACCACCCCAAGGCAAGCAACAGGTCACGGCTTCCAACTCCATCCCACTGGCTCCTGTCACCACACAGCCACTGGGCTCCATACCCATAATGCACCAGCATGCTGCTCACTAGGCTCACCTGAGCACCTGGAGTACACAAGCCAATAATAATTAGGAATAAAAGTATACTATACCACTACCACTGCTACTGCTACTAGGGAAATACCAAACTAATACTACTATTACTACTACTACTACTACTACTAATAATAATAATAATAATAATAATAATAAAAAAGAAAGAAAATAATATTTGCAACAACCTAGATCGGGCTTATGTGGAACCTGGAATTCGCAGTCAACTGCAAAAGCCTTCACATAAATACTGTACAGCAGCTGCCACATCTCCGGTACCTATAACAGAAACACAAGACGCAATGCAAACATGGCAGATTATCAATGGATTATTAAGTAGACCCAAAATCAAACTTATGAAAGTTACGAGCTCCTGTTATTTTTGTATTATTTACTTGATTTCGTATATTCACGCTCAGAGAGACAGACACAGCGTATAGTTAGCTCGTTAGCGTTGATGTATGGTAAAATAACTAGATGAGGAGCCGGTTACTAACTAGATACCTGTTAAGTGCAACATATGGATTTATGCGGTTCTAACGGTACTTATTTACAACCATGACGACGGTTAAACAACGGTCGAACTGGCTTTGCTCTTACCGCATCCGGCTTGTTGAATTTAGCCCGTCTGAAGGTCTCTGCTCCAGGGACAGACTGAACTCCTAGCGCACAGAGAAGTTTACAAAGAGATTCGATCACCTCTTTAACCTTCAAACTTTTATCCCGTTGCATTCTTGCGCATACTTCGCTGGCAAGCTAACGTAATGTAATTCAACTTTCCCGGCAGATAAACACAGCGTGTGTCGTCATGGAGACTACGTCACGGACAGTATTTCCGCATCTGACCGCGCACGAGAGCGGAAGTGAACGCAAGACTGTCTTTACGTATCACAGCGCCCTCCCATGGCAGCCAATAGCTGCACGCCAGCTGTTTTGATCTAATGACGGTGTCTTGGTGTGTATCACCATTTTCTTATACTTTTATGGTCGAGATTCGGATCCTTTTTCTTTTCTGTGTGTGGAGCTGCCATATTTCTTCCGGGTGTTCATTTTTCTTCCCGCAATGCAAATACATGTGCTTAAATTATTTGTCGTATTTGTATTGCCCGTAGAGTATGTTGTCCTGTGCTGTCGGCTATTATCTCCAGCATCACACCCCCACCAATCCCCGTTATTGACTACATGACTGGACGATAGATGTATAGACTTCACTTAGAAAATGTGGCAGGTGAATCAAGCAGCATACAGCATTCCTGTACAAATAATGTGGTGAATGTAATGTGTGCAAATACAACAAGATGGGCAAATAACGAAAATAAGATAAGAATCAAATCTTTAAACATCAATTTAATGGAAACATACATTACAGGACACATTAGATATCTGGAACTGTGGATGTCATCAACTAAAATGTATAATAATTTATACAAATATGCATAATTTAAGCACAGATAAAAATCACTTTACAAATATAATTTGGTATAATTTAAATCCATATTATACATCTATTTTTATTTTTATCCAACCCATCTGTAGTGTTTTACATATAAAACAGCATAAAATGCCCTGACAAAATCAACACCATTGTAAATACCAGTTAAGTATGGTGTCTCCTAGCACTGCATGAGAACTAAGAATGTGGTACTAACAACATTATCCCAAGTTAAATGCAGTAAATGCTACATGGTTGCTAATAGTGCATGTTTGTTTTTATCCTTCAAAAGAAAAAAACTAAAATCAAACCAGTTAACAAGGCTGATATGAGGAAAAACTGTGCATCTCTACTTGAAACCCTGTATTAGTCAGGGTTTTGAGGTCTACAGTTCTCTATTCAAATATGTCAGTAATTTTAACTACAAATAATAATAATAATAATAATAATAATAATAATAATACACCTATCTAGTTTATTAAACATATCCATTGCATAAATTTAACAAAGTGAAAACATTTAGAAGTACCAATGTGCTTTTCAAAAATCATTGACACAGTATAAAACCACTGGACCAGATTTTTCCTAGACACTTTCAGAAGTAAACATTGTAGCTGCTTTAGTTTAATTAGTCATTACTGAAAATGTATCGGTACTGGACCATGTTAAAGGAAACATAACAGTAAACACGTCATAAAAAGCTTATATGGATGATGTTAACTCTCTCCTTCTCCATCCTCCTCATCTTGCTTGATCACAGGGTTCCCTAAAGTATGAAATCAAACAAAACAGGCTTGAATCTACTTCAGCTGATAAATTGCTTCCAATTTAACAGTAAGTCCATACCTACAGGCAGCATATCCACACTTAACAGGTTAGAAAATATATAGATGAAGTTTCATAATTACAATCAGATTGACTATTGTTCCATTATCAATTGTAGAAAGGAAATACGATCATTCTCACCGTCAAGTTTCTTTAGCTTGGGGAGCCTTTTGGTGGCTTCCTCAATCCAATTTCCTTCAGCAGAATACTTCTCCTCAAGTGGGTTTCCCACAAATACCAGATCAACCAATGCAGGAAGGTCTGCTAGTTTAACATATTCGGCTGCAACAACATAAATTCGGTCACTACAGTGTCTACACAACACTGCATATAGGGCTCCCATATCGTACTATGTTTCTGTTACAATAATGTGCCGGATAACCACGTTTCGGTTAATAACAGTCCGCATATACTGTGCCTGTCCCTTCCTCAAGATTATAATGGAGTCGAAAATTTCCTTTTGCCTAGTGACGTCGTAGCCATTGTAACGTCATAGTGTAACGCACGTGTTTGTGCTGATGCTGGTGTCAACAAACCTTCGGCACTGCCAGTCATGTAGAAGTATATGTACAGTTCATAATATGTCATGATGATAATAACTATGGTATTGGTGTATGCAAGTACAAGTCTGTACTTTTTATCATTATTCATGCTATACCATATTGGTGTGTAGTAGGCTGTACCATCTAGATTTGTGGAAGTACACTCTATGATGCTCGCACGACGACGAAACCACCTCGTGAAGCATTTCTTACAAGGTACCCTCATCACTAAGCGACGCACGAATTCCCCGTGTTCAGACTGTACCCCATGTTGTTCTCACCCCACTCCTTCACAAGGTTGTTGGACATGTACAGAACTTTTAGCTTCTTCATAACATGAATCCCCTTCAGCTTCTCAATAAGATTGTAGGATATCCATAGTTCCTCCAGAGTATCTCCCACCGCTTCCTGCACAGAGAGACAGCGAGACACTGTGCATTTCTCAATGAATCCATAAATGAATCCCAGCACCCCTTAGGGATCGGACAGCTTACCAATCCATTAAGGTTCTTTATGTTGTTTCGTCCCAAAGACAATATTCTTAGATTTTCTAAAAGAGTGAGAAATATATATTTAAATTCTATAAAAGCTTCCCTGTGTTTTAGTTTAAGGTATCTACGCTTTTAGACACTGACAAAAAGCAGCATTCCAGAAGACACATTCATGGACACATTTATCTCCAACTCATACTCACTCAGGCCGTTCAAGTTGGCAATTTTCTCAATGCAGTTAGTAGATAAGGACAATCTCCTGGACAGAGGCACACAGACAAATGAGGAGCAGTTCAGGAATGGGGTAGTAAATTCACAAGGGCTTGCAGCAGCTGCTGCTCATCATTGCATAAAACAAAAAAAATGTAATTCAGCTCCACATCCAGTGGGCCCAGGATTCGTAGTGGCAATATTTCACAGCACTCACTCGCAGTTGATGAGGGTGGACAAGGAGGCATCCATCTTCTCAATGGGTGGAATCTGAGCGTACAGTTTGACTGCTTTTGCCTCCCCTGCTTTCTCTCCAGTTTTTTCCTCCTGATGAACAACAAAATAAACAACTTAAACCTCTAGGTTCAATTCAAATTATGCCAATTTAATTTCAGTCTATGTAAGACCTGGTAAAATAAATTATATTAGGGACAGCATTTTAGCTAACAGCCGTCTCGTTGCTTTAAAAATGTATGCAGTGTTGGAATTGTGCATTTTTATGTGTTATTTTTCATAAATGTAATACCCCCAAATAGATGACTGTGTACATTTCTACTAATAGTCGAACCTGTAAATAGCTAACAGATAAATAGCCAGAATAAAGTCTAAAGAATTACATTTTTATTATTCCACTTTTACTGCATTCCAGACTGGTTTCCTGTCAAATTGGTAACCAGTCAGAGTTCAGGATTTATTTATTTTTTTACTATTCAGACCCTCCAGTCTGATGATCTTTTTCCATTAGCAGCCAAGTTAAGCAACTCATACACATATTTTGCCTGACATAAACTGCGTGCAGACTTATTAGGTAGGTTTGTATTCTTCAGACCAATATTTTCATTCCAGATTAATCTCCAATTAAGATTTCACTGTTTAAAAATATAGCAGAATAAGTATTTTGTATTAGCACTCTCTGTTTAGGGTAAAACTGTAAACGGGTGGTACATAGAGAGCCAACTGTTATTACTATTAAAATTGACCAAAAAAGAAGCACGTACAGATCGAGCCAAAAGATAGTAAACTGGGCCTTACTAAAGATGTGATTTACCAAAGTGGCAAGTTCTCAGCTTTAATTAGCGGCTTCAGCTAATACAGTACATGACTCAATCAAAAACTTCACTTGCTCAATGGAGAACAAGCTAATGATAGTCACTGAGAAGAAAGGTGGCTATACTGGACATTAAAATGGACAAAATGGCCAGCATAGAATTCCTGATAATTTGTTATTCTTTGTATCAATGTTGTCTAATAGATTGCCTAAGAGTTCTGCACACTGATAATCATGTGTTTTTCTTTTATTTTTGTTTATGACAGAAATAACGTAACATATTCTCTATAAATAATTTGTAATTTGAGTCATTGGCTACCCTGAAGATCAATTTTTGCATCGTTAGAGACTTTGGTCACTCTCCAGAGCCAACATCCCTTCAAGACCCTGTTTGACCTCCTGAGGGCACAACTCTTCAGTGAGTTTCCTAATTTAACTTGGAAGTGCTTTGGAAAATCTTCAATTATAAAACAGCCTCAGATACTGCAATAAGAAATCTGACTATAATAATTTCACGCTCACTAACAAAATATTTTAGGCATTATATAAGAGTATGAGACACAAAACTTCAAAAACATTCTCTAGGTTTCGGCGCCATGGAAGTTCAGATCTGTCTGTGATGTTATATTGTGAGACTGATTGTGTTTTGCTAGGTACAGCCCCATAATAAGGGGAGAGACGGCAGTTTCTTATACACTAGATACCACACTGAAGTATTTACTATGGCAGTAGCTGTCCCTCACCATGCAATTGTGCATCAATTTCAATGCATCGAGAAGCACTTGTTAATTGAAAAACAATAGTTGGTCTTTGCAAACTGATGATTCTTTTTGTCATTGATATTAGAACCTATATCTTACACTCAGATTCCAACTCGTTTTCATTCAGCTAATGTTAGTTTTACAGAAATCCACAGGCGTGTTCTAAATCAGTACTCAACTATTTGAAGCCTAATATCTCCCCATCAGTAATATTAATGTTATACCAATACATAAGTATTGCAGAACTCTTATCTAATATAAACCAAGCTGATGTGTTATAGTATTGTTTCCCAACCAGTCCTTGTGGGAGGGGGCAGTGGACAGATCCACATTTTTGCTTTATCCCAGTTCCCAGAACACCAGACCCAAGCAATCAGAAGCTCTAAACTTGGATAAAACGATAATGTAGATCTGTCCAGTGTGCCCTGAGGACTGGTTTGGGCAACACCAGGGGGCGCTGTAAAGGGGGGGTAAACGATGACGATTCTCGGGGCCCATGACTGAGAGGGGGCCCAGAGAAGCCCCCAATAAAATTGTGTTGGGGGCCCTGTCAAGATTCTTTTCATGGAGCCCAAAATCCTTAGCAGCGCCCCTGGGCAACACTGTGCCATAGTAAAAAAATATTTATTCACCTATAGTATATGTAATGTCAAATCTAAGTCTAAATTCTTTTCATGAAATTTCCATGTCTGTAATATTGATTATGGCCAGATATAGGGTAGTGTTTTTAAAATGCATAATAACAGCTGCATTGTGAGATTAATACCCTAAATACACATCCAACATTGTAACCAAGTAACATGAATATGTAAAAGTCTACCTACCCATTTTATTAAAGCTTCTTTTATAGTTGTTGCCTTTGCCTTAGGGGGAAAAAAATCACAAAAACAAATTAGTCACCATCTAATTAAACTATTAAATGACATTAGTTGATTACCGACGATACCCACCACGCCTAGACATTAAAAATGTAATGAACAAACCACTGTTTTTATCACCTTGCATTTACTCGTCTGTTATGTATCTTGTATTTATTATCTGTCTGCATTGTGCCCTAATTGCTAGTTGCCTATTGTCATGGTGTCTCCAACAGCAGCAAGCTGTGCCAAACAAGCTTCCCACCGGCCTTGTAGCAATAAGGATGCTGATTATTATTCTCAAAGCGGAACATGATTTAATAATGATTTAATATCTGTGCCTCGCCATATACCGTATAGTTATTTACCTAAACGTATGGTAACTACCGGACAGCCGGCTCGGTAACTGGCTGTTTTTATTTTCATTGACCACGCTTGTAAAATTTTCATAAAGAAGTTTAAAGCGGCTGTTTATACTAAATCTCGACGCTGCCAGGGTGTTAAAGGTGCCAGCGAACGGGGAATAGATGTTCATTAGTTGCTGTGTCGCTGGCTAACTGCTAATGCGCAATTTAATGCGTTGATTTCTAGTGATAGCTGAGAATTGCTACAGCTGCTCATACAGACGTTTTTAATTTAGCAACGCAAATATTTGCTAGCACTACATAATTGTAACAGCAACGTTTCTGATGCTGATCTACTGACCTTATGGCGGCGTGCTGGTAGCTTTAAGCTACCCAGCTAAATGCTATGAGCTCGACTGATGTTACTAGATTGTGCAAACAATCGAAATACTTGGTTCTGTATTTTTGTATTTAGTTATTACTGAGACGTGAAATTTGCCGCGCATGCGGTTAGTAGCGACATATAATTCAGCGATTATGCTGCTGCATAGATGTAACAGAAGGCTGTCAGTTTCACTCACCATGTTGTGCGCCCCGTTGCTATGACACGGAGGTACGTCACGAGTCTGCGCTGTACTGCCGCTGGTATTTTCTCAAAGCTTGAGTACTCGCAACATGACACACGAAAACATATTTGTTTTGCAAAGAATAATGCGATGAGTAATGAGATGACATAATGAAAAATAACGCAAATTAATAATGCAAGATGTATCTGATACAGTACACTGCCAGAAAAAATACCAATTTGCATTTTTGAGGGCACAATTGCTTATCACTGGGGCTGTACTCTCAAGGGTCTGCCAGTTGTACCCTAGCTGTAGGTAAATGTACCTTTTAAGGTACAGAAATGGACTCTAATGGAGTTTTTTTTTTTTTTTTTTTTTACCATTGAAGGTACATTAATGTTGTTTGCACCTTGGGGAACAAATTAGTACCAGAGCTGTATCATTTTTTCTGACAATGTAGCAAGCTAGAATTAGTATACTCAGATTAAAAGAGCAGTGCTTGTATGTATTTGCATCATATTTTAACTGCTTGTTTTGGACAGTCACTACAGCAGCATAGCTCAGACAGCACAGAGCCCCCACACCCTGAAGATGAGAGATGTTAGATGGCATCCTTTTAGATTCCTGAACTACCTCAGCCGACGACCCTTTTCTGAAGGAGCAGTGGTTATATTTTAGTGGTCTCTGTCACAGACAGCAATTGTATTCGCATCTTTGTCCTTCGGAATGTTTCCCAGCGCTCGTGACTATCAGGTTAGGGGTGTACACTGACCAAGAAAATCTCATCTGGTGACTTTAAAGAACAGAAATGAACTCTGAGTAACAATTTTGTAACATTGGGGGTACAATAATGTTGTTTCTACCTTGAGAATCAAAACTGTACCCTTTTTCCTGACCGTGCAGACATCGTTTTGGTCAGGTCTGCGCCTTGATATCTTGCTTATGAACATCACAAGCAGGTGTTGAGACAAGATCAGACAGCCTACCTCTCTTGGAAGTTCCAGGAGTCTCTCGTAAATTGACAGCAGCTTCCTGACACCCACAAATGATGTGCAATGTCCCAGGAACCTGTCGGTCCGCTATTCAGCAGTGGAAAATTAGCCTGCAAGAAGTTTTACCACTGCAACCTTGCCCCAAATTTTACCACCACCGTCTAGCCACGGTCAGCAAATTTTGCCCGGCCATCAGCCCCCACCTTACTCGGCAGTATAAATACAGTATTATAATAATAGCAGCCAGCAATGACCAGCACCCACGCCCTCCTGCATGCACCTCATCTGCCGCCCCGAAATCAATATCCCTAAGATGGGATGTCTGCAATATGCAATCTTGCCAGAGGCCAGCACCCACTCTCAAAGGGCTTGATTTTGTGCTAAGGATGTCGAATCGACACTTATTGCATTCATACATGGATGACAGCACGCAGTAATGCTCCAGTACTTCTTCAGCACCTCCCAGAGTATGAGCCAGGCTGCAGTTACATGTCTTCTCCAAGTCCACAAAGCACATGTAGACTGTGGGAAGGAGAAGGGCTGGTCCACCCCTTCACAACCAGACTGGAATCGACATTATTTCACATCGTTTGATGTTCCACCACAAAGTCTTCTCTCCAGTATCCAGGTATAGGCTTTCTATGGGAGACAGAGGGGTGTGTGATTCGCCCCATTGCTGGAAACCACCATCTATGAGTCCTTTTTAAAAACAGCAGCTACCATCCCTGGGTATCACTCCAGAGGTACCTTACCAGCCTTCCACACCAAACTGAAGAAGCATGTCAGGTCAGCAACATCCAGTGCTTTCAGCGTGGACAGATTTCATCTTCCACTTCAGCCATCCATCACCTAACTGTCAAAGCAACCTCAGCTTCAGATTTGGATCCACCAGAACCTTCCAACATTGCCTCCTGGTGAGAAAGCATATCCACTAGATTGAAGAGTCCCTCAAAGTGTTCCTTCTGCTACTCATCATTATCCCTGGAGTCAGCCAGCATGTCCCCCACCCTGTTAAACACTGTCTTAGCAAGGTTCCACTTCCCCATCCTCAGGTATCACACATCTTAGGGGCAAACTGATAGCACCTCCCCACGGCCTCTTCAAAAAGCTACCATGCCTGAAAATGCCTGTGCTGCAGTATTTCTGCCCTGTTGGTTTCTTCCTGCTGTCTCTGGAGGCCCCATGCAAGCAGTTCCCTGACGGCTTCCTGCTTCAGCTTGACAGCTTCCTTCACCCTGAGCGTCTGTGAGGTTACTGCCATGACAGGTACAGACTCCCACCTGGCCATATTTCTTATGTGTGTGTGTGTGCATGTATAAACAATATAGTATAATTTACAACTATTTCTGGAACACTATCTCAATTATTTCCATAATTTAGTAGCACCCAGATTTCTTTCAATTCAACTGAATTACAAAACATTCTTTAAGGTAGTAACATGGTCTTCACACAACATAACTTCATTTAAGTGTGCATATATTACATTCTTCTTTTTTACACATTTTACACATTTTCAGCTGACCCTCTTCTCAACAACAACATACACGTGAAGGTCTTGACAGTAGCAGAGATTCTCTCTCTGACATGAAATCAAAGACAAATGGCCAGTTAATAAGGACATCAGGGAGCCCCTCAAATGCAGGTACGTGCTGTTAAGCTTCTGGTCTTTTGAGTATGCTGCAGTTCTACAAAATGAACACTGGGTGGCACTACTACAACAATAATATCTTTGAATTGACAAAGGGGTAATTATGTTGCTACCACTTAAAAATGACTGAACACAGTCAATGTATTCAAGCTTTTTCTTTTTAGTAAATGTGTGTCTTTTCAAGAGTATGTATAATGAAACATCACTTTACATTCACTATGAGAAAGTATTGTTTTCATATGACAAATATGATTCATTACTCTTATAAAGATCCTCAGACAAATGGTGTCTTAGAGAGACAGTAACATATATACTATATTGACTAGCAATAAAAATTATATATATATATATATATATATGAACTGGTCACGTGATTATTTGTTGGTCTACATTTCAGTTGACCTGATAATAACTCCTATCTTTCACTCTACTTTGGTTATATGATTACAATATGCTTGGTCCTGGTGTAAACACAAATTAGAACTGTAGAGAATGACCTGACTTCGAAATCAAACCAAACACCACCGAGACTCCCCGTCACTTTGGGACACGCGGCTGATAAGCGTTTTGCCGGGACGTAGACTTCGGCTGATTGTTGTTTAGGATCACGGTTGAGGAGTCAGGCTGCGGGATCAGGCTGTGGACGTTGTCCGGGGTGGGGGTGTAATACAGCGACCTGACGCTAGCATGCGCAGTACGACGACATTCCGCTCGGTACCTCCTCCAGAGCAAGGCAACAGTAACTATCTAGACTACAGCTTCTTCGATTGCCGTTTCCGCCTCACTTTTTCTCCAGATTTTTAAACGACATTTACGATTTATTGCGTTAAATGTCACTGGACCTTGTGGATCTAGAGGAGGGTCCAGGGTGCCAAGTCAAGGTAAGATATTAATGCCCTGCGTGAGTCTGGTGAGCTGACCCGCTGAATCAATGCCGGGTGCCTTCAGTAAGTTCTCTCCATCCTCGGCCTGTTGCTAGCTGCTTGCTTGCACGTTTGCAGCTGTCGGGATCACGATGATAAAATAGCGGTAGCTGCCGATCGCGCTTCCGTTACCGTGCGTTCGATTTCACCTTCCAAGTACAAATGCATTGAGGAAGAAAAAAGACGAGTTTTTGTAAATGTAATGTGACAATCGACGCTGTACTGATATGTTTTAGATTGTTTCATTGTTGCAAGACACAATGAAACTGCTACTTTCTTTTCTTCAGCTATACCGTACGTGTTTGCTTGTTTTTCCTTTTGGAATTAGACAGAATGGGTTCGTGAGCAAATCGGAAAGGGTAGGTAGAGCAAATATTTATGCCGGACCTTACGTGAAATGGAAACATCTTGTAATAATGCGGGTGTCTGTGCTCAAATCAGAGATGCTCACACTAAGGAAAGCGGGCTTGACTGACTCAAAGTCAGCATCCACCTCGGGGGTGTACGTGGAAAAATGGGCATTGCTGACCAACTTATTTAGGCATTGCGGTGCGTTTGTGGTTATTTGGGTTTTTTTTTAGCTTGTTTTCTGGTTTTGAGCCGGCACACGGCAAGCCTAATTTCGTTGCTGTTTCCCATATTTACGTTTGTGTGGTACGTGGATCATAATATGCCTGTCAGAGTTAATATTTAATTGTACGTTCCGGGCTCTGAAAGTCAGTACGATGGCTCAATTTTACGTTGTTGCAGCGTTTTCCTAAGACGCGCAATAAATAGGAATTCGCTGCCCAAACCAGCATCACAATTATAAATCTTTATTTATTAACGCAATCTTACACATTCCCTGTCCAAGTAAGGGAAAACAAAGCGCTCCAAATTTTGCATTTCGGCACAACAAGCAAACCCTTGCCATTATTACTTAACCCATTCTTAAAATCTGCCGGGCTGGATGGCGATTTAACATTATAACATGACAAGCAGTGAATGTGAAACGAGTCCCGATGATCAGCGTCGTACTGGAAACGAATGGATCAGAAAGGTTTAAGACCAGCGGAATGACACAAGCTCTGCCGTTTGACTCCGTTGACTTTGCCGAGCTGCGGTGGGCACCCGCTCGCCGATCGCCTGGCACCCGTTAGCCTGCCAGCCGACGCCGCGATCGCACTGCACGGCAGGACGTACCCCGCATGGGTGGCGAGGCCTGCTAGCGCGGCGCCGTAAGATCGCGCTCGGCTTGCGGGCTGCTTTCGCTTTTGACTGGGGACCTTTTAGGGGCTGCGTCTTTGTCACCCACCATCAAGCGGGGACGCCAGTGGAGGGATTTCCAGCGCGCTGCTGTTACTTTGTGTACACTGTCATAAGAAGCCTAGGACGCCCGGTTCTGCACACTGCCGCTTTTGTTGTTTGGCTGGGGGGGGAGGAGGGGGGCTGGTATTCCAAGTTTTTTTTTCCCCACCCACTTTAGTTTCGTTCTCCTCCCAATGGCACTTGTCTAGCTTCGGATTGTCTAGCTTCGGATCACACCCCATGCGGCACTCACCTATGTGCGCAGGTAATGCGGGTTTACCTCTGTCGTCAGACGCTGTATTGTAATATGGTCCACTCTTTCCGATTGCTGTCTCCGTGACCAAAGGGAAGCCCGCACTCTATAGTATAATGCTGTCTGTCAGTCTCCAAAAAAAACTGGTCATCTGAGCTCGGACAGGTGTGAACGGATTAGGTTTAAATCATTGTTTTTATGACAGCTATTCGGGTTGTGTGATGAAAGATTTATGTAGTCTGGGATGACAGTTGAGAAGTTATTTATGCGTGAGAGAGAATTTATCTCCAGTGTTCCATTTAGATGTTTGAATAATTCAGCTCAAGGTACAAATCGTCGTCGTTTAGTTAGGCTTACTACTATACAGTTTACAGTCACAATCAGTCAAGGGCCCTGGAAAACCCCGAATGTTTGACTTGGTTGGTGCTGTTCACGCTTATTAAAATATGCTCTGCGGTAGTTTGCAGCCAAATAATATGGTTGGAACAAGATGTCAAGTGACAACTAGAGTTAGGGTTACCATCGAAGGGTCATTAAACCAAAATGGGCACTTACAGAAACTGCTAGGAGTTTTTCAATAAAGTTAACTGAAGAGTGTTATATTTCTGAATGGAAATGACAGCTTTTAATATGAGTTCTTGTTAAGGCAAACCTTTTGTACTGTCTGAACAATGGGTGGCGGCCAAAAAACTGAATGCTCTCTGAACAAAAGAAGAAGTGCTGAAAGACCAGTCCATCTGTCCAAATATAGTACTTGAAGCCACAATAATGTTGGTCAGAACCACTATATGCACACTTCAGCAAATGTTTAATTAAATATATTTGTGGGGGCTGTAAATATGTTGACTATAACCTCCTGCAGTCCTTGTTCTCTCAGTATAACCATCCCAGTGAACTAGAAAGAAATGTAAGGTGTTAAGATGTATATTAACATGCTGTACACTGAATAATCCCATTAACACATAGTGGTGGATTACTGCACAGACGATTGCAGCACTGGTGTGAAGCGGATGCTTGTATGCTTCCCGTAAAATCACACATTAGCGTGCATCTTTGTTGAAGGTGTGATTGAGAACTTTTTTTTTTTTTCTTCTTTTGCTGAAGGGCAAAGGTTGCTGGACGGAGAGATGGCCAGACAGGCCGAAAATCACTCCCCCTATAAGCGCTCAAGCAGCCGTAAGCAGCAATATCGATAGCTACTTCAGCAGGCTCTATGCCTCCGTGATAAAGTCCACCCCCCCCCCCCCTCGTTGCTGAATTGGCATAGATGAGGCCGGCTTCTACAGCAGACTTATAAGACTTATTGTCCGTGTAAAATGGCGTGTGTCAATGCATTTCAGCAGAGAAGGATGGGGGGGGGGGTAATTGACGCTCCATGCAAGCACAGCAAACACAGCTGTTCAGAAACCAATGTGTTTTCCTTTAAAACATGTGCAGGACAGGAAAAAGTGTGCAAAGGTGTGGTAAGCAAACAGGAGCTTGCCGGGCGTGCCTTATTGCTCCTGTCCTGCCCTATCACACCCTTCCAAGACCCTTGCCTGGGTTCTGTGTTGTTGGTTCTATTAAGTTTTATGTGTCTATTTGCTCTGATTCTACTCTCGTGTCTCCTGTTATGCGGGAACCTCACGCCACGTTTTAGCCATTTTCCCAAACTGACTTGTCTGAACGATACTGCCCTCCCCTCAGCATTACCTTATCGTCAAACGTTCCATGAGGGGGCCGTATGTGTTGCGCAGCAGGCGTGCACCTTTTGGGCAGCTTCTGCGTCTGCTTAGCCTGCGTCTGCTCCGTCTGCGTCTGCTTAGCCTGGGTGCTATCAGGTTGCTCCACCACCTGTAACTGGTCTATACTGGCATCACTGACATAAAATGTGAGTTGCCGAAGCAGCGTGTAAATATTAGCAGCGTAGATTTCTTTAATGGTGAACAGTGAAGAACAAACTTCCCCGTTTGTCGTAGTTTTGCGGTTATATACCAAGGTACTGACGACACGTGCGAGGCGGAGTGGTGTCAGAGGTACGGCGGCACGGTGTTCGGTGGGTGTAAAGTCCAGGATAGAAGATGGAGTGGGCAGACCACGAGTAAGATACGTGTGGGGGGGAGGGCGGCTAATCACACCGGTGGGGTTGACAGCGGCAAAGCCATCGGCGGAATGTTTTTCACGTAATGGATGCGCCAACACGCCCATGCTGAGTGGACCACGAGGAAGGGTTGCCGCGGAGACCATCACTGGGACGGGGCATGAGATATTTCACCACATGCATTATTGATGCCAGTAGAGAGAGATGTTTGTTTTATCGTGGGGCTGCTTCTGTGGTTTTCCTCCTCCAGGCTGCCCAGCTGTAGGGACTCCATGGGCTATAAATACCGGGTGGGGACACGCATCGCGTGATGGGCCGCAAGGAGGCCACGCTGGTCGCTTTGCCGCGGGAAGGATCTCCGAGCTTCTGCCGGACCGTCCAACTCTCTGCTTCTCGATGACTGCTAAAGAGAAATTAGGAATTGAACTTTAGGGTTTTCTTTAGGGTTTTTAAAGCTGTAAGTTCAGGCTTCGTGCAGCTGTCACTTAGGATTGACACTGAATCTACAACGAGGGCTTCTTCAGAGCTCCGGGTAAATAGAGAGATCATCCAAAGCAAGCTTAGGTCAAGGACACCAGCGTAATAGAGCGATACAGCAAACAGTGCTTGGTCAGAGTGGCTAAAGATCGCTGAAAGGGCTTTTCGCGTGGAGGATTTCCTGTAATGACGGGATTAGGATCTGGCCTTTTTAGGATCATGGTAACGATGACTCGAGTGTCATATGACACTTGGCTCATGTCGCTTGCTCTTCTTTCCCCTGCCCGTGTCTGTTAGCCTTTGGTTTATTGTAGGGAGAGCGTAGCGTTTGGGTGGCACAAGCCAAAATCATCAGCCACGGTGACACGGGCTGACTGCTCTGGCGGGCGAAGTCGAGGCCTTCCGTCACGGGGGTGCCAAACGTGGGTTGGCATGTATGAAAGTGAACGGTCTGGCAGCCAAGCAAGGTAGGGTAAGGAGACAGCACCAATTTGGGGGAGGGGTGGGGTGCAGGCTGAGATTATAGGGCGTTCAGAGGCCTCACTCCGTGTAAAATGCAAATTAAGGGGGATCCCTCTAGCTGGGACCTGCCACCAAGCAGCCAGTGTTTAAATGACTTTATCTTCATCATTGCTGGTTCCCCTGTCCTCCTACATGCACAGCCATGGGGGGAGTTGATATTTGGGGGGACACAACTTAATAATCTAAACATAAAAGCCTATTTATTTGGGGGGGTAGCTTCCTTCTGCTGTTTTTTTCTTTTTTCCTCTTCATCTTCTTTCCCGGACCACATACGTCCCAGCCCAGTCCTCCACTCAAGGACAGCCCGAAATTCTGGGCTGACGCATACCATTGTTTCATTTGTCTTCTTTTGCCCCCCCCCCCCCTCCAAAATAAATATATATCATATTTACGGCATGGATTCTGTGTTTTATTTAAATTGACACATACGGAGCTATCTTTTGCAGTTCCAAAACAAGAAGTGGTGTCTCTTAATTGCCCGTATTTTCTGATCCCTGTAATGGACTTGCATCCTGTCCAGGGTGTCCCCTGCCTTGTTCCCAGTGCATTCTGGGATATGCTCCGGGGTCACTGTGACCCTGTACTGGATAAACAGTAATGGGAGATTGATGGATGTGCTGCACAGCGAGGGGGTGTGACTCTGTCATTGTACCATCAATGCTGTGTCAAATTCCACACTTTTTCTGCTCTGCTGTGCCATGTAGTACAGCATAAGGCTCGGGTCACCCTGGATGGGATGCCAGCCCCTCACAGGTCACATACATATACCTTTCAGCCAATTTAGCCACCAGTTAATCTAATCGCAATGTCTTAGGACTGCAGTAGGCATTTGGAGCACCCAATGGATATTATCCAATATTATAATGTGGAACTAACCATTTCGTAATGCAGTTTGATATACGTAAAGTCCACTAAGAAAAGCAGGATGCGGCTTATCTCGCTTTGTTTGTTTATTTTTGACCACGTCAACTGTCGGCTAATCTACGCTGTCCATCAGCGGAGGCCTGACCGAGAAGCAGAACGGCCCAGTTATGGTCTAAGCGCTCTGGGTAGGTTAGGATGTGCCCCAGACGTGATGACCTAATGGTGGGTGGAGGTCGCCGGCAGTTGCGGCATTTGCAGATGTGTGCTTGCCACATACAACGCAAACGTGCGGAGCTTGAATGGACTCCAGCACCAATTCTTCAAGGCCTCCGTACCCTGCAGAAGTTCCAGGAGTCTCCTGCATGTTGAGAGCTGCTTCATGACACCCACAAATTGTATACGATATCCCCGCAAATTGTATACGATATCCCGGACATTTGTTTTGTAGAGCGAGACCGCGCGTGAGAGAGAGCAAAGACCCTAGAGCTTATTTAGTATCTTTGGAAAAGGAGAGAGAGCATCAGGAAGTCCCTGCTAACGTACGGGAAAGTGACGGAACTTCCGGGAGGGCTGGAATGTCTGTACAGGGAAATGTTTGCTCTATGTTGGATGACTTAAAACCAAACCATTTCCAAATAAAAGCGCTGCCTTCCTGTTTTGGAAAGAGTCTCCTCTCCTGACACCTTGGCCCTTGGCTGGTTTTATATATTTATATATATGTGTGTGTGTGTATGTATAATGGCTA
>JAODJU010000025.1:11377905-11394903 GCA_026776725.1 Gnathonemus echidnorhynchus
CAGGCGGAGACTCAAACCCGGGTCCCAGAGGTGTGAGGCAACAGTGCTAACCACTGCACCACCATGCCGCCCCCGTCTATTGGACATGAAGTGAGAATTGGTGAGATGACTTTTTTTTTTACCCTAAGTTTTCTCCCTATCCGGCGATGGCCAATGATATCTCATCATACACCTGTGTGGTGCCCTCTGGAGGTTACACGTCACTGATGGTTAATGCGGCACAGGGCACGGATACCTTAGTTTCACTAGTGTAACAAAAATGGTGGAATCACATTTTGATAAGATATTTCACTTAAGTTGCCATTATACATTAAACTGTCCATTTTCTACGCTTATCTGTCTTTTAATGTTTTTTTTTTTCCTTTTTTTGTTGGATTGAGTCTACTTTGTAGAATTTCAGTTTAGTGCAAAAATCTGTATAGAATTTGAGGATCTACATACATTAGGCAAGATTGGGAGTGTCACTCACTCCTCTGCTGTGCGACGGAATGTCACTCACTCCTCTGCTGTGCGACAGAGTGTCACTCACTCCTCTGCTGTGTGACGGAGGTGGACGTCTATTTCTGCAATGTCAGCATTACATATATTGCATACATTAGAGCAGTGATTCTCAAATGGAAACCATTTTCAGTGGCTCTTTTTTGCCCCCCCCCCCCCCCACCAAAGTCGGCAGCTTGTACCCCCATCTCCCAATCATCACCAGAACTTTGATCGTGAATTTGGGTCATGATATCAAGGGATTTAGTTTATTTCTTTTTTAGCGCACTGAGCTAAACAACCAAGTATCACTTCAGCATAGTTGGATGAATTTTTATTATTATCTTCACTGGTGGGGCAGCACTGTGGCATAGCGGTTAGCGGTGCTGCTTCGCACGACTTGGACTCTGGTTCAAGTCTCCACGATGGCTCTGTTTGTGTGGAGTTTGCATCATAAGGTTTCCTCCATGTACCCTGGTCTCACCCCCACAGTACGAAGTCATGCTGAGGTTAACTGAAGTTCCTAAATTGCCCATATGTGTGTGTTTGTATGAGTGAATATTGTATGTGTGTTCATAATGGGTTGGACTTCAAGGAATTTAGCTTGCTAAGTTATTAGCATATTCAATTAACTGATCATAGTTCATAGCATAGATGGTAATTTTCAATGGCTTAAAAAAAATAATCCGCCCCCCCCCCACGAAACATACCTCCCAATCATCACCAGAACTTTGATCATTAACTGGGGCTGTGGTCAAGGACCAATGCGGATCCTGAAACAGAACCTCTGTGTTAGGGCATGAAGCAATGCATGCTGGGTCAAGCTTCAGTTGCACGTGACAAGCGGCTGTGCATATTTTTTGAACGGGAGCCTTAATATACTGTGATTTCCTTTCCTGAACCATGCCTACTATTCACCCTCATCTTCAAATTGGCTTAAACACTAGGCTCCTGTGCCAAAGCCTTTTATCATCATCTGCAGATCTGTACAAGCTAATAACCTCATCACAATGGAGCAGAACATGTCAAGATTAGGCTTCCTGCTCTCAACAATAGGCTCCATTTCACTTCCAGTTTCAGAAGATGCTTCTTCATGTTCTATGTTTTGATATAACTGTTGTAAGACCCAAGAATTTCACACAGAATTTAAGATTTTCATGCCAGAGAAGTTCTGATTGTTCTAATCATCTTTTAGAAGAATTTTTTTGGGCATGAAATGACCACTTAAGCATGAAAATTTTATTTTTTGGTTGTCTGTTTTTTTATTTAAAACTGTGCACAGTTTTAGGAGTGATTCAGGGTTACGTTTCACCACATGTTGTACGTATCTAACTACGCAATTGGCAAATAAACATCTTGAATCTATCTGTACACTGCTGTCTTTCTTTCTACTTTCTCACTGTTTTGTATAGATGATCTGTTAAGGTGAGAAGCATTGGGCAATTGTAGGATTTGACCCTAAGGAAGACTCACCCCCCAAGATGAAATTACTAAATGGATTTAGTGTAATTTTTTAAGGGGGCTGGGACAAAAAATAGCATGGCTGAAATCCCATAAATACTGTCTAGAATCGCGTACGGTGACAAGTACATAGCTCAGGATGTCAAACAACTGGACAAAAGTGGACGTATAAATGAAGCAGTTCAGATTACATGTCAAACCCCATATGCTACATTGCACTTTAGATTACAGCAGGCCACAAATATGATTGGATGGCAGGTGCATGCTGTATATGAGATTTATTCACATTTTACACCTGTCAGCTCATTCAACTCACTATAAAATCATTCACAATATTTTTGAGCTACCTTGACAACTACACAAAGTAGTTTAACTGCGCTATGTCAAGATAAACTTCAGAAAACTTGAAAGAAATTAATTTTATGCATGTTAACCCAGTATATTTCGGCCTTAAAAACTTCATTTGCTTAGGTTTATATTATACCATCAAAAATGTTCAGTGCAATTGGTTGTTTGTTGTCTCCAGATTAATCTAGAAAGTACCAATGTAAAAAACGTAAAGTTTAGTCCTTTGCCTTTTGAAAAATTATTTGAGGACTTGAGTCTCCCCAGTATTTTACTCTTTCCTCAGTTCAAAGATCCTTTGGCAAAGAACTGAAAAGCTCATATCTAGATTTTCATTTAAAGAAAAATGGTCTACACTTCAAGACTTAATTGATTCTGGTAACCCTTATAAGGTGCATTAGCTATATTATGTTCCTTTAATTGTCTAAATCATCTCATCCTGGCATCGTGTTACGAATTATGAAGAATATTGCACTCGTTCTCTCGTCCCTAGTAATGGGAATTCTCTGCTGGATAGCTCTGCCTTATCGAATGGATAATGGCACACAGAGATGGGAATATCCAGTATCATGGCTAGGGATGAGTTACGGGGCTTAAGTCCCAAATGTTTTTAGTGAAGTCGCAGCTCATTTTTCACAATCACTTTTGCAATCATCATCATTATCATGCATGACAACTAGCACAGATGAACAGGGTTCCCCTGTTTTCTGGATGCTTTCCTTCTACTGTGTATTGAGGGCAGAGAGTCCATTAGTGAATTAGGGGGAGTTGCTAGGGTGGATGAACACTTTCTGATGTCCTTTGTATGTTACGTATTTCAATGACAATTCCATTTTACCTGTGTATGACTGATGAATCAATCAATGAAATTGCCACTCAAAAATGGAAGGTCTTTGGATTTGACCCTCTGCCAGTCAATAAATAATGCAGCGCGTGAGTACATGGGGAACACAATAGAAAACGTGGCATTAGGTGTGCATTGGGTGTGTGGGAGTCAGCATCCAGAACGACAGAAATGGCAGCTTTTAGTCACGGATGCCGATGTCATGTACCGCTACACTCGTGAATAATGTAGGTGTGCGCATCCATTAGCATACGGAGTAAGACTTTTCCGCTATGGAATTATTCGGATACCTGCGCAGAATAGATTAATATAGACACAAGAATATCTGCATCGGAATTTATCGTTGACTATCGTTGACAAGTTCTGTAAAACCCGGACTTAAACGTATATGCACGTAGTTTTAAAAGATAATGTTTTGAAGCAGTGAACTTCCATACCGATTTACCTGTTTAACAAAAGATAATACAATATTACCCTTATTGAGAATACTTTCTTAAAACATCTATCGCTTTCCTTATCGTTGAAAATTATATGTGATATCCTTATAACCTGTACGGAAATCACCCTTCCATTTGCTGACAAATGGCTACCTCTCTGATCGGGAGTTTATACAGCTTCGCCCTGTCGTGTCTTCGTGCAATGACATTGTTCAACGCTGCACGGAGCAGTTCGATAGTTCGACAATCAACTGATCTTTCCCTCTTACGTCGGCTCCCCTCCCCCGGAGTTCGATGCGCTCGGCTATCGGCTCTGCCTCGGCTTCTCAGTGCGGGCGACAGCGCTGGTAAACATGGCGTCTGAAGGGATGATTTTAACAAACCACGACCACCAAATCCGTGTTGGAGTTCTGACAGGTAAACCCAGAATGACCTTGAATCCCCTGCTTTTACCGTGGCGACCCGTGTGGAGTAATTTGTGCCTGTTGTCCGCGTTGTCGCCCTCCGTGTTGCCGCTTTATTTCACGGTGTGCTTGCCGTGGTGCTCTGCTCTCCCTGTACAAGCTCGGGTTTGCTTCAGTTGTTCCTCGTCTCCTCAGAGGCGATGGTGATTTAAAGCTTTCCGTGATCTTTCGTGCCTTGTTTGGACGTTCGCGGCTATGGTGATGTCCATTTTTATTGCTGAATAAGAACACGCTTATGTCTGGCGCGCTGTTCAATTTTTGTGTCAAGAAACAGTTTTGTGTGATGAATTATTCATGTCCCGTAAGCAGGCAAGCAATCCTGCTAGGTGGTGAATGTTAGCTAGTTCAATACTTTTCAAACATGAAAAATCGGCGAACCCGCTTAACTTAATGTTACATTTGAAGCAGTCTCATTAAGTGGAATTAGACATATCGATCCAGTATAGATCTAATTTGTTGTAAATGCAAATCATTTCAATCAAATGCATGCTTTAAAGCATGCTTAAATTGTCAACGTAGATATAATTGAATATTTTTCTTTAGGTGAAAAAAATGTTGGCATGTGCGCGGAATTTGTCTACTACCAGACGTGTGTTTCTCAAACTGAACGCTTTGCAAACGCAGCTTCCCCGCTATTATGACGGCAGAACGATATTCTTCACATCTGGGATAAAGGCATTTTTTGTTTTTCTGCTTTTCGGCATTATTCGACTGTACTATTAATGGCTAAAAATGTTTCGAACATAATGTTCTACCGTTATTATCACAAGTATGGTAAGTTGGAGAGGTTATTTCCGAAAGCAGCTGCTTAGTTATTCACCATACATCAGGACGATGTGGCCTTTTCATTTATTGCCTCTCTTTAGGTGGTTTTCCGGCTTTTGAATATGGGCACTATTGATCCAGTTCTCCGGGCAGCGAAAAATCAACGAGACATGCGTGAATGTTAGCAAGCTTCATACCGTCACTGTTGTCAGCTAAAATAAACCGTTTAATTTTGCGCGTCAGAAAGTTTGACGATCTGTACCTTGTTGATATTTTGCATGCTCTTCGTAAAGATAATAGCTTGACTGACACTGATTTATGTGGCTTGCATAAAACAGCATAAGGCATAAATCTAGCAGGGAAACCCCGCTCTCCCTCCCCTCCCCCCCGCCCCCCCGGCTCTCCTCCCTCTTGATTTCCACACAGAGAAGGAGTGCTGTCCATTGCTTGTGGTGCTGAACGGCGTCAATCAGAGTGCAGTGCGCTAGTGGCGGTGTGTACAACAGCAATACGGAGGGTGGAGGGTCCCCCATCTTTTCCTTGGCTTTGAGGGAGAGGGATTCCCCTACAGACCTTTAATGTGCCGGCGCTCCGCTGCATGGAGGCGCGGGGCAGCTGATGCCGCGCGGAGACGCGCGCGCCGTCTCCGCAGTGTGCTGACATGTCGCGCAGACACATGCTTGCTGATGGCAACCATCGCCTGACACTGTGAACAGCGCCGGCATCCATGTATTAGCCGTGCGTGAGCAGGAGCGACGCAGAGACCGGATAGCGTGGAGGAACACTTAAAAAAAACGCCGCTTTTCTACTTTGATGATTTAGACTAGTAAGCCATCGTTGTGTATTTAGATATTATTTCTTTCTGTTAGGAAATTGGGAAACCCCACGGATCATGAGGTTTATGACATGCGCTGTTTCTAACCAGATCTGCTGTCATTGAAATTCATTTGGGATTAGATTAGATGGTTTAGATATTTTTCTGGGGATTGAAGCACAGTATAGGTGGTGTAGGTCCCCGTGGCTGGATAGCAGTTCACCGTGGGCAACCGGTGACAGACATTTATGTTCCCGCATAGTTCCTTGCATTTTTTATTCCCTTGTGGTGCTCATGAGTGTCTTCATTGACCCACGCAGTTGTAAATTCTAGATTGGCTCCCAACGCATTATGAAAAACATTCCCAACTGGAAGCAGTAATTCCAGACGTATTAAATCCGGTCTTGACTTTTTAAGTAGTTTGCTTTGGCAAGAATATAAAAGAATAGGTGTTTACTGATTGTGTGTTTCAGCAACTGTTCAGTGTGAGCATAACCAAGATGGGGCACCAGCACATTCTGGTTCTTTCTGATAAATGTTCTAGGTTTTCAGTCCTGTGATGCATAATGACCACTGATAACACTGGAGCAGGGAAACATCTTTGACTGTAGTTGTGGTAGAACTTATTACCCTGCCTATGTTGTATTTTGCTCATTTTTTGGGCTGTTGACATTTGTATTTTTTTTGTGCATTGAGAGGAGGTATATTGGTTAATGCATTGCATTTCTTGCAGCGCACTTTTCCTGTTTTCTGAAGGTAATTTTGAACTATTGCTTCATTGATGTTATTGCTATATATGCAGGTTAACTTTAAATGTGAAGGGAAGGATGATGCAGTGATGGGCGTTTGCTTCCCATTCGCATGAATTTTGGTCAGGCTCCTGGACATTGCAAACAAAGCTGTGAAATTCACCCGTTGGTAAATTGCCAATGAAAGGGTTCAGCAGGAAATCTCACTTCTGCAACAGACAACAGATTTTTTTCCCTTTATTTTTTTTTCTTCCCCATTTCAACAGTAGCAAGTCAGGGAACTTGATCCTCTTAGAATTGTGTAGGCGGGTTCCCAAAGTTATATGTTTATCATGAAGCCATAGTTCGGGTACCCTGTCTAATTTTAGACAATGCTGTCTACACACTTATAAAGAAATGACCTTATGCTTTTATTTCCCCTGCGTTAGCTTTAATATTTGACCAGTAAGAGCCATGTGAGGCAAAGCATGTTATTACTGCTTTTATTTTACTATCACTGGAGTATTAACATTAGCTGCGGGCTAAGCTGACTTTCTGCCAATAGTATTCATTCAGCAATTCCATTCCTTCTTTCACATTTGTACGTTTGCTTTGAGGTGTTTATGTGCAGGTGGCTATCGGGATCATGCATTGAGAAAAGTCAGTTAAGGGAGCTTCTCCTCGTCTGGGCGTCATGCGATGGAAAGTAAATAGCCCAGTGATGTCCAGATGGGGTGGGGGGGGGGGAGGGGGGGTTGTGGGACCTTCTGAATTCCTTGGCAAATTTTGATCAGCTAGAGGGGGAGAAAACACCTAGTTGCACATTATGAACGACACACTAGGCTCGGGCGGTACGATAACTGGGTATACCCTGGTATTGTGAAATCTTGGTGATAAATCCATCCCCCACACCCCTACTCAGCAGATTTTATCGGCAAGATTTCAGCATACTGGAATAGTGTCGCTCCAAATACCATATTCCGCGGTGAATATCCAGAAGGTATGAAAACTGAGATACTGCCCAAGCCTACTGTACACTAAAATACCTCAGTGTCCTGTCAGCATTCCGTTTGAGGGTCCAGCAATCGCCTGTCAGATCAAACTGTACTTCAGCCGGATGTCCGCCATCTTGGTGTTCGGCATGTTGATGGCATTAAGGGTCCTCCCTGCCCACACATTTGTTGACTCTTTCTAAAGCTGCCACTGTAGTTTATTTTTGGTTGGCTGGAACTTTTTACAGACTCTGCATCAGAAGGACAGATTAATAAAAAGGGGCCAACAGACCAGGATTCTCCGTCTGACTTGAGGCATTTCACTTAAGTCCCATCAGCACAAATGCGTTTGGTCGTTTGTGGCGAATGATTTTTGTTCCTGTAATTTATTGAGGTGCTCATGTGATATGAATGGCTTTTCAGGTCTGGACAAACCCTGCATAGAGAAGCTGTCAACTTCACCGCAACACGCACGCTGACACTTCAGCTCATCCTTCCAGAGAACCACTTAAAATTCTGCCCACTGTCAAACGTCTCACCGAACCAGGATGAAGAGATGAAACTGTCAAAGTCCAGGATCTGTAATATTAGTTTGCATTTGCATAGAGTTGAAAGTAATTGGCGGAATGGCGTGTTTGTTTTGACTGCTTATCTGCTTCATCTCGGTGCTCCTAAGCCGAGAAGATTAGAGGCCCAAAAAATCTGGGTGTGGTTTGTGGACAAACCCACTTCAGGGTCACCTGCTTGTGTCATCACAAGGGACGAGTGGACCTGCAGGTGCATGCTGGGATAATGGTGTTGCACTTGGGAGTTTTATAGGTGTGGCTTGTTCAATCTCTCAGCGTTGTACCAAGCACTCGCGAGCTCCCCCCCGCCCCCCCCATAACAACACTGACAACAATTTCACACTTACTCCAGCTTAGCAGGGGAGACGAACAGTTCAATTTGGTATCGCATGTGCCAGACTTTTCAGGAATTAGAAGGCTTTTTCACTGGAAGGCTTTCATTGGTGCCAAGTTCTAATGTCAGCCGTTGTTTTATAAGAACTCTTAACGGAATGTAGCATGGTCTTATGGCGTCCGAGGCCCTGCAGTCCCAGCCCTGTCACCCTGCCCAGGCGTCCCCACCTTGCACATGCAGTTTTATTTTTTTTTTTATCCCTGATGTCCTCGTTCTCCACACTGCCTGCTTAGTACAGACATCTGGGTCATTCCTCAAAATCAGCTCGACTTTGGGCTGACCCTCGCAGACTTTCTTGAGAACAGCTCTTTTTTAAACACAAGGTAGTACTGCTACCGCAGGAAAAAAAAAAAAAGTTTCTCTGTTTTCTGTGCCACCTAAATCTGTCCATCCTCTCACTTATCGCAAAAAAAGGTGCAAGAGGAGTGTATATATATGCTTGAGCAGCAGTAATGGGTGATAGGCTGCAACAGATCAATCCTGTGACCAGATACTCTGTTCTTTGGCCTCGGCCAAATTAAATGAAGATGGAAATCTTTGTCATCTTTGTGAAGATCTAATTGCGTTTAATTGAGTTTATCAAATGAACAGACCCCCAGTCACATACACTCGCATGCGACCATGCAGAACGGCTATTTCCAAATACTCATTTTGATTAATTTCAGCATAAAAAAAAAAAAAAATGTAATTACACTTTACATTCCCTGCAAGGATAGTATGGTAAGCATTTATCCGAGCAAGTGGCAGCCATATAAAGCGAAGATTGCTTTTCCTTATTCTGTATGTCGCGCTGTTAGTTATGGCACGCGTAAGCAGAAGACGAGCAGGCGATTTGAAGGAACACTGTCTGTTTCAATTAGGCAGATCTGGGAAATGCGGACAACTTCGGTACGTTTCTGGTTTCTCACGTTCGTTTGCAGGGGCCGACCATTCGTTTGCTGTTTTCTTCCTTTCTTTATTCCTTCCTTTCTTTTTCGCTTTCGAAGTGTGCGGCGGCCTGAGCGAACCCTTCATGAGCTCGTGCCAGACCTGCGCATTTCTGCCGCTTTTGCTGAAGGGAATTTCCCAGAGTTCTTTGGGTTGCCCCCCCAGTCTGCGGACAGATCCTCCAGGATGGGGGGAGAAAACGAATGAAGTCAACCAATTATTTTAATTGAATTATATGAAAAGATGCGTATTGCGATATTCTGTAGGTACTCTTATGAAGTCAAATCAAGTCGAGTCAAGTGGGCTTTATTGTCATACCATCCATATATTGCATTGTTTTTGTCAACAATGAATACAGTAGCAGAAGGGTGCAAGAAATAAACAAACAAACAAATACATAAAGGGTTAAAGTCACCTGTGCCAGTGGGGGAGGTGAGGGGGTGTGACTTCCTCTGTATAATATTGTGCTTTTCCCATAGTGCTACATCACAGCGGTGGCGTGTAAGATGTCCCGCGGCGCCGGAGAGCCGCCGGGCCGCAGTCTGGCCCTCTTGGAGCGGTCTGTCTGCCCTCTGCCGCGGCTGCAGTGTCAGGAAGGCGCGTTGCCGGTGGAGCTGCCACATGGACAGTCCTGTTGCTAAGTGAAGTAGGGGCCGTACTCGCGTTCCCAGCTGGGTTTATAGTGAACCGGTTTAAACAGTTACTGTGTCTGTAGCAGGCAGGCTAGGTACTTAAAGACATGAGCAAATGGCTACGAATGAAAGCCAAAATGGGCAGCTGTGTGACAATTAGCAGCATGCCAAATTAGCTTGCTCTGTTTCTCCGTAAAGTCGATGACAAAACCTAGACTGTTACCGTAATTTCAGAGCAGTCCATCCATCCACTCATCCATCCATCTTTCTTCTGCAGCCACTTGTCCAATACTGTTTTCGATGAGCGTGGAGCTGATCTTACGAAGCATAGGGATGCCCTTGTTCATATAGGTAGGTAAACACTTCACATGAATTGCAAAGTAAAACTAGAAAATCAGCTGCCTGCCTCACGTCCTGCGTCAGTATAGGAAGGTGAGCAGGATGATAATCTCCTGGCTTTAACGTAGCTTGGCTGAACCTACAGGGCTGCAGCAAGCTGCCCCGTTGCCTTTGGGCTCGCCGTCCGCTCTCTCGCACGGCCGCTGGTGGGAATTCCCACATCGCGCTCCGATTGGACCGAGAGGCCGCAGTCATGCGTCCCCATTGCCGGGAGCCATTCATCACCAGGGTGACAGCCGCAGCCCGCCGAGGGCTGCCACACTCAAGACGGGATCCATTCACAAATGCGTTGTGTTCTGGGAGAGCGTCACCCTCTCTGCCGTTTCGTATTTAGACGCACAGAGTTGTCAGATCAGGCAGGTTTACGGTTTGGATTTGATGTGCATTAATGCTGTCGTAGTATCTGTAGTAAGAGACATGGTGCGCGTTTGCAGGTCTGTTTGAAACCCTCTGGAGTTTGCAGCTGTAGCTGTCACATGTGCTCTGGGCTCCTCATGCCGCGTGTGAAGCCCATGGCGACTGATGCTGCGCTTCCAAGTCCACGCAGGACCCGGCCTGGACAGTTTGGCCCTTTCTGTTTACGTTTTATTTATTTAACGGATGCTTTTATCCAAAGTGACATACCTTTTTTGAGTAAGCTGGGACAGCCAGTCCCTGGAGTTGCTGGGGACTAAGGGCCTTGCTTAAGGTCACTATGGCGAAATCACTCTGCCAATCCTGGGATTTGAAACGGCAACCTTCCGATCGCAGCATTCTAGCCCACTGAGTATATATTGTTCTCTGCCAACCACGAGGGTTCGAGCCACCGACTTTCCGATCACAGGCACAGACGCTTAACCCACAGAGTCACACACTGCAACAATTTCTGCAGTTAATTGATGGACCACACTTTGTGGGCTTGGCAATGGAAACATGACAATGAGGATGCCAATGGACAGAAAGGACTCAGGCTTTACTGAGAACTGAAACAATTACTGAGACAAAAAAGGTGCGCATGCATACGTACACCCCTTCAGCAAACTGCAGTGTCACTGGTTGTTTGGAGACGTCTAAGCCAATGTACGTGAAACATAAGGACTCAGTGTATGTTTAGGTTGATTTGAATCACCTAGGTACCCAAAGAAGTCAGAAACACTTTTGTTTCTCTCCAGCTATTGGAAAATACCTGTCAGAAGAAATTAATCTGTTATATGGATTATCCTTAACGTGAATTGATTACATATTGACCAGCAGAAAGAGAAGGAGGAGTGACTGTCTTCTGAGTCACCGCAGGCTGTTGTTTACTTAAAAAGGGAATTATCTCACGTGTGTGCCGGCCCTTGAGGGACAGCCTGGTGACAGTGGAGTGTGGATTAGCTGGCAGACTGTCCCCCTGCCATGTGAACTGGGCTAACAGGGATAAACTGCAGGCTCACTCTGACCCCCTGCTGCAGCGACTCCCATATTTGTGATGCCCGCGGACCGATTTACGTCGTACAAGAAGTTGTTGACTTGGGAGGAGAAGTGCTGGCTGGAAGCAGATTGGTATTAAGTTTAAGGGTTTTTTTTTTTTTTAAAGATGTGATCAGAACATGTAAACAGCCGGGGTCGTGTAAACAAAAGCGTGGTTGTAAAATATATCGTTTAACCCAGGCGTACTCCAAACTGCAGCATTCCTCAGCTCGGGCCGAAAGCTAGGAACCCCTGCTCTACTGGATATGTGGGTAGAGGATGGATGGATGGATGGATGGATGATGAAAGGACGGGGGTGGGACACGTGATAGTTTTCCTGTAGTTCTTGTCTCTCATTGGGCTAGTTGGGCCTGTCTATGGTGAAAATATGACCGGAAGGATCCCTTACTTTCATGGAAATTTGAATAAATAATTTAGGACTTTAATTTAATGGTAATAGATCCTTATACTTTGTCAGAATTTCCAGTCAGATGGAAGGTTCAGTTTGTGTCTCAGAGAATCTTGTGAATGCTGCCTTTAAACAAACTTTATCTTAAACCCCGACAAAGAAAACGACATAATGGATAAAATTGGTATATTCTTATTTTTTTTTAAATCTAATTGTATGTGTTGCGTCATATAGACTTGGATGGGTGTGTATTTTTAGCAGAGCGACACTTCCCCCACTTGCTCTTTCATTTCACTTTACTCTTATGAATGGAAAAATCCTCGTAAAGCTGAATGAAAATTACTCACGGACCCAAGTGTCTGAGTATCCAGGCCGGTTTTTATTACAGAAGCCAGTCCAACAGGCCGGTCCGCTGGAGTGCTCTTCCAAAGGACAGGCCCAGCCTACGGCTCACAGGCTGGCAGGAAGATGCGCTGGGGGGCCTTGGGGGGGGGGGGAACCAATCAGTGAGAGCCGGTCGAGGTGCCGCCATGAGGCCACCAGGCTGAGCCGCATGGTGCCTCACCGGTCAGCATCTTGTGTGTGTGTGTGTGTGTGTGGAGGGGTGGATACCTTTAAAGTGAAAATGGTATGGGGGGTGTTTCATTTGCAGCATGAGCTGTTAGAAACGATAGACAGCTAAAATTGTTTTCGCTGGGTGGGGGGGCATGGAGAAGGTGCAGGGAATTGAAGGCCACTGGGTCTTGGTTCGGGTGGCAATTCCAAGTAAGTTTGACAAGGTGCTGTTCCAGCATGCAGTGACTCTCCACCCCGCTCTGCTCCTTCTGGAGTCCACCCGCCCCCCCCCCTCCCCCCAGGGCTCAGCAAGGCGACCCAGTGCAGCTGAGCGGCTGTTAAACACGTCTCGGGCGTGACGGCGCCAGCCTCTCCCTCCAAACAGGCATCCCCCCCCCCCCAACCCCCCCGCCGAGGGGAGCGTCTGGCCTGGCCACGGTCTGGCTTTTGCCTCTTTGCCGGCGCCCTTTGATGTTTGAAAGTCTACTTCGACTACGTGACGGGGTCTGGATTCGCTTCCGGAAAATTTGTAAGGACATGGTGGGGATCGGCAGAGGTGATTCATGACCCCCCCCACCCCGTCTTCAACGTTTTCTGACATTTTCCATCTTTCCATGCTTCATGTAATTAAAGGAGCACAGCTTGCCGTTGGCCTTATTACTCAGTGTTTAATCGTTAGCAAGGTGCTATTTTTACAGTTAGCGTTAGTTTGTGTGCCTCGCTGCCCATTCACGAGCTTTTTCAATCCTTTAACGCTGACATTTAAGATGGAGGGCAATATTTGTGCTGATAAAGAACATAATAAATCAGATGATGCAATTTGAAGGATCTGGCTCTCAAGTGGGAGCGTCTCCTGAAATTTGTATCGTATATTAGCGTTAAAAGCTAAACTAGGTTGTCTCCGAAGTTTAGCTTGGGTCGTCACCGCGCCTCAGTTCTCTGAAGGATTAGGCGCCGCCGCAGTCGGTCTGCGAGACAATTATAAAAATGCACAAATGATACACAACGTTTCGTAGAGTTTTTGCTGTAAATCTACTGATTCAAATGGGAATTTAAAAAGTGAGCTCATTTTCTTCTTTTTAATTTTTTTTTTTTAAGTACTCTTTTAATTCTTTTTGTGAACATATGCCAATTAACAGCTCAGACGTTCTACATACATCCCGTCCCACTAAAGACATTACGCAAACAGTGTAGATAGTAAATAAAATAAAGTTTATAGACAGATTCGTCTGGATTGCAGTGACGTGTCAGAATGGAAGGAGGCTCTTTGTTAGGAAAATGCTCGCCATCATTAGGCTGGAGTGTTTCACTTACTTCATACTGTAGTTTGCCGTCTGCCAGAGCACAGCCGCACGCCCCATAATCGAGGTGCAGACATGACAGGGCGCGGACAGTCCTGTTGCTAAATAAAGATAGCTCTGTCGGGAAGCCAGTGGGCAGCACTGTCCTTCGGGTTTAGGGACAACTGGGCCATAAGGAGTCGCCTAAGTGAATTTTGCTGTTATCTTGGGCGGTGGGGGGGACAGGTGACTCTTTGTAATTCCCAGACCTTGTATGTTTGTTTTCTTTTTCTCCCCCCCCCCCGGTAATTTGGGTTTTTCCTCACAACTCACTTCTGTGGCATGAACAGGGGGTGTATACAGTGTACGTGGGCGGGGGCTAGTGACCCCTGCTGAAAGCTGATTGGCTCCCGGGGTGCCCCCTCCCCTGTCACTCACCGGTTCAAAACATATCGCTCCTGATAAGGTTGGCACCTCTCTGTTAGTTATGGCCCTTCTTATGCCCTCACTCTAAAAAAATTCTAGAGACACCCCTGCATATGAATGTCTGCACTCTTGACATAGAATTTCTTTCTGTTCCCTGATAAATGTATCGTCTTGTCGAATGAATAAGAATATTGGGAGCCTTGGGGGGTAAATAATAAGAGTTTTGAGGTGTGTCGTAAAAGACTTTCCCAGTACTTTTGTGTGTGAGTACAAAGTGTGGTTCAGTTTCAGGAAATACTTTATCGTCCAGGACATCTCTAATGCGGGGAGTCCACTCCGATAACATGAGGGTATTAACGTCTTGCTAGGCCTGAGCACTGCCTCAACATGGAGGGTGTTGGTGCAAATTCATATAAATTGCCCCTCCCTCTCCTGTCCGGTGTCTGTCCATTTACCGTAATGCGCTGCCCAGAGCTGACGACTTCCGTTCAGAACATAATCTCCCTCCACTATTCCACCAGGAGCCAATGAAGGTGGTCTTCAAAAACGATGAGGGAAATGGGTAGTGAAGTATCTGAATCTTAAGCAAAGACCTGACAGTTTCTCTGCGACTTACACTGCTTTGATAGCACCATCTTCTTTCATTGTTTTTGAGTGTTTCGAAATGTCCGTCACTTTGTTTCCCTCCTTTGTCCCGTTAGGTGCCGGTAATTGATTGGCTGCTCCCCTCCCAGCCAGCAGCTACAGGGACGCGAAGCCGGGGAGTAATAGCTGTGGTCGTCCTGGGGATTCGGGGTAGCAGAGGTGGCCCCTGACAGGCACTTTCATTAGCGCAGCCATGAACCGCCGGGGCTGGGGGGTGGGGGGTCTGAGACCGGAGTCCCTCTCTCCGTTTTGCGCACCCGCTTGTCCTTTGCTGGGTTGCTGGGACCCAGAGCCTATCCCAGGAGGTACAGGCGCAAGACAGGGAATAACCCAGGATGGGGCACCAACCCATCGCAAGCCAAAGGTCTTCGTAGTTAATGGAATTCTGAGTCTTAGTTTAATTAATTTAAGAAGGTGTCACATAAAGGGTCAATTCAGCCCCAAACTGTTGAATTTTTCAGATGTATTTTTCTGCCACTTCAATCACCACAGAAAGAACGCCATTCACTCCCATTATATTCGAGAGAAGCCCGACATTTCTACGCCCGATTTGTCCAGAACTAGGCAACTCCCAGCAGAACAACCTAGACCAGGGGTGGGGAACCTGTTCCATGGAGGGCCGGTGCGGGTTTTTGGGACGACCTCTCAGTCAGCCAATAATAAAGCAGCGGTTCTCAACTCCAGTGCTGGGGACCCACTGTTATTGGCTGATTGAGAGGTCATCACAAAAACCCGCACCGGTCCTCCATGGAACAGGTTCTCCACCCCTGACCTGGTTGGATGCTAAGACTAAAGCCCCCCTAATATATATCCTTCTTCAGTTTTGGGGTGAACTGGCCCTTTAAAGCGTGGCAGTTATGAGCAGCAGTCTGTACTGGTGGCTGGTGAACAGGACTGGTGCCTGTGGATCTTAGTGCTCCGCCTTTCATCCATCTATGTTCCGTGTTTGTGAATGTCTGCACTGATACTGCCAAGGTGAATTCCTAGTACATGCAGGTCTACCTGACCAATACGGTGAATTTTGATTGTGATGTTCCACTTTGGTTATGGTTTGGCAATATACTGATGCTCCTCGACTTACCATGGTGTTTGTTTCAATCACCCCAGCATAGTAAGTCAAATTTGAATATGCTATGATCCATAAAAAATTAAGTAAATAAATAACTACTGTCACTCAATAAGTAAATAAACAAATAATTACTGTGATACCAGTAAATACCAGTAATTGAAAAGTAAATAAATAAACAACAATAAATGAACAACTATATTTGGTTAAACACAGAAAACAAATACGTTGTCAAACACCTACAAGATTATGCTCACATTTGCTACAGAGCCTGGAAACTTGGCTAGCTGGATGCTGCCATTGGCCGGCATCAGTCCGAAGTATCGTATAGCATATCTCCCAGGATCAAATGAAAATTCAAAGTTGACTACTGAACGTGCACTGCTATTGCACCATCGTGCAGTCGAAATATCAAAAGCCGAACCGTTGTAAAGCGAGGACCATCTGTAAAGAAATATAAATGATACCTTGCACCGTCTCTGGTCTGACACCAGTCTCCTTGCCAGCACGTGAGAAGAAGTGTGTAACATTGTGCCAAAGAGCACTTGGTCTTGTAGCGTTTCGCTGATCAGGAACGTTGTCACCTATCGGAGGGTTATAAACACATGATGGGCACACTGCAGAGGGAGAGGCCGCAGAGCTGGGGGCTTTTGGTTAATTACCACCGTCTGGGGGAGAACAGAGCCACTCGTGTGTTCTTGTTAATGGGACGTGCTGGAATAGGCCATCCACTGGCTCAGTGCGTCGTGTGTCTACGCATGAGGAAGGAGTGGGGGGTGGGAACACAAGGGAATGAAATAAAGGGCAGGTTCAGAGGAGGCGGAGATCTCCTGTCGATAGCCTGGGGGGGTGGGGTTTCAGGGTGGGAGGGGATCAGACCATACACAGATACAGGAGGCGGTGTACATGAATCATAACATACACAGATACAGGAGGCACTG
>JAODJU010000025.1:11400106-11412282 GCA_026776725.1 Gnathonemus echidnorhynchus
CACATCCTCTCCTTTCTCCTTCCCAAGAACCTCCCCCACCCCCTGGGACTGGGGGTCAATTACCAGCATGTAACGTGTCATTTACATAATTGATTAATTTCAGTCCAATTACACCCATGTCACTCTTGATATTTCACTCTGGAATGTGACACTCTGGAGGACTGAGCTTGATGGATGAGGTCCTGTCAAACGAGGTGTCCTGGCTTCTGCCCGGTCTCATACCTATGGCGTAACACCGTCACTATCAGCGCCAGCTGTAACCGAGGATCATCACGGCGCAAATCCTTTTTTCCTCTGGCGCTATAAATAAACACGCGGCGTAATGACGACAGTGTGACGTAGCTAATATCAGCACCGCTCGCCTAAGAATAACGTCACAGTTATGTGCTAATATCTACCTTGAGCTGAATCCCCAGATATTATTAAGAATGTGAAACCTGTAGTTAAGCACAGCGACTGGAGCAGATTTTCAGGCAAAGTTAAAAAAAAAAAAATAATAATAATAAAAAAATAATAATAATAAATGCTGTGAACTCTGGTTGACTCTGGCGCAGCCGGAGCCTGGCATATATGAAGCGCAGCAGTGCGAGGGTTAGGGTCCATCTGTCTGAGACGCAGGGCAGTCCTGGATCTCTGCCTGCCCGCTTGAGGTCTCAGAAACTTCTACTGGCACCTGTAGCCAAAACTGACGCTTCAATGAACTTTTCTTCCTGGTCGGGTCTTCTGCAGGAACCGCCTGTTGCTGGCATTTGACTTCTTACGCAAATCGCTACTTTGTCGACTGCAGGAGATGTCAGGTACTTTTAATGGGGTTTGCATGTTCTCCCTGCGTACCAGTGGATGTCCTCTGGGTACAGCGCCAGCTTCCTGTGGTCTGAAAAACGCGCAGTTAGGTGAATTGGGCTCTCGAAACTGCTCACAGTGTGCGAATGTGTTTTTACCTCGGGAAAGCCTCCAGAATCAACAGAATCCAAATCATAATGATCTTTATTGCCCAAGCATGTTAAACATACAAGAATATGTCTTGGTGGGCCTGTCCCTGGTATAACTTATAACATGCAAGACAATCCACAACACATACTTTTAGCATCAGGCTTTCTGCCTAGTTAGAAGCAGCATGGGATGGATGGATGGATGGATGGATGGATGGACGGACGGACACATTGATTCGTTGATAAATAAGTAAATATATGAACAAATAGACAGACAGACATACATAGACAGGCTATTTAAGTAAGCAAATAGCGGAGATGCTCAAAGCCCCTCTACTGGACATGCAGTTACGGAACATTGATTGACTGGGAAGTTTAATTGAAGTATTTTTTAGCCTGAAATGGTGATATTTAACACTGTAAACTGTAAGTGTTTAGCTTCATATAAACTTCCCAGCCGATGTGGTGGTTTCATTAGGCTACGAGGTGAGGAAGGTTTAACCGCCCCAGCGACGGTTCGCACCGGTCCCGCTGACGTCATCCCGCCAGCGTGAGGCCGTGCCCGCAGGAAGCCGCGACACGGACAGGTGGTACGGGGCGCGGCAGAGAGCTGACAGGCAGGGGGGCCACTTCCAAGGCGTCACTGCCGCGCTCTTGACCGTCCTCTGAGTTTTGCCGCCGCCCCTCGCCGCTTCCGCGCGACGCCTCTCGCTTTATGTGCCGGCGGCTGAGTGATGATTGCCAGCAGGTCTCATCACAGCCTGTCACCGGCGGGTGACTTGGGTCTTAACGTCCCACATCAATTTCCCAAATTAGCAGATGAAAACAGTTGCTAATAAATTGCTGCCAGTGGCACGTGCTTCAGCCTCTTCTGGCCTGCGCCCGCCGGGCCGCGGGGGGCCTGGCATGCCGCCTTCTGTTGGGTTTCTCGCTGGGCACATTTATTTCACCGTCATCATTGTCCCTGCATTACACTATATGGGCAAAAGTATATGGACACCAGCTTGTACAACATCTCCTTCCAAAACCAAGGGCATTAATATGAAGTTGATCCACCCTTTGTTCTTGGAAGGTTTTCCATTAGATATCGGATTATTGGTGGGATTTGTTGCCATTTAGGTTGGATATTAATGTCGGGCAATCAGGCCCCTTTCCGTGACTCTGTGTGGCTGACCGCTTCGCAGCTGAATTTGCTCCCAGATGATCCCTCTCCACAATCGCTTCATTTGCAGTCGGCCGGGGCAGAAATACAGCGAACTGACTTGTTTTGAAAAATGCCGCCCTGTGATGGCGCCAGGTGGAAGGTCGCTAAGCCCAGGACGCGCACCCAGTCGTCCGTCAGTGTTTGTCTCTGAAGATCGCATGGCTTATATATTCAGCAAAGGGTGTGGCTCATGAGGCCAGTAGCTAATATGGATACTCACGTGCTTTTGGCCGCATAGCGTATGTTTTCAAACATCTCCAAGCCTACGAAGACAGAAATACAAACAAGTGAAAAGTTTGTTCGGTGCTTATGTGATTATATCTGCATTACTCAGCCCAGGTTTAGTGACTAGTGAAGTCAAGCCTGGTCTTTGTTGTCATATTCACTGTTATCTGACTTTTTTCTTCTTTGTTTGTTGACATAGGGACTAGCAGTGATTTTCTTACTTCCCGTTAGCCTGGGAGTAACTTTGAGACTTGTCTAATCGGACTACACATGTCAGACCTCCACCAATTTCAGGCTTTGCAGTGATTATGTATGAAGTTAGCTTAAGGCAGTTTTGCCCCAGCTTGCCCCAACCTGCCCCAGGGGCCGGTTCATACCCAGAGATATTCCCGCCCTGTGCCCTCTTTTCCTCTCTCTATTTTCTTTTTCCCTCACAGACGCCATGTCTCGCACAAGTCTCACCCTCTTCAGTCACCTCTGATTTAATTTCTCCCCTTTCCTCATCCTTCTTTCACACGCTGCATCCTCAGAGCTCTTGGTCATTTCGTGGATGAATTATATGTATATATCAATGATTGCCGTTACTCCAGAAGCTTTAGGAAGGCCTTTCTTCCTGGCGAGAAGGTTAATGAAAGGCACGAACCCAGTGTCGTTTGCTTAAGTGAGAATTTCCCTGCCATGAGGCGGGGCCCCATGATACGCGTTACCACATGCACGCGGGCCCCGGGCCCCATGATAAGCGTTACCACATGCACGCGGGCCCCGGGCCCCATGATACGCGTTACCACATGCACGCGGGCACCGGGCCCCATCGCGGAAATACCTGCCAGAGCCACACTCGAGCCACCCAGATCTCTTCATCCCGACCGTGAGTTCCGCAGACAGAGGTTTCCTTGGAAACTAGGTGAAAGAGCCCTGCTACGTTGTGTTCCGCATCTCATTTTGGCTCGGAAATAAAAATAAAATCTGAAGGACTTAAAGAAAACAAAAAAGGAGGTAATGGCAGTAACTTCTAAAGCTCACATTCCAGTACAAGAAACGGGTCATCTTTCGGAACAGGAAATGAAAAAGAATCTAATTTTCACCTACGTGGTAGGACTGTTTTCCAGGCCCAGTACCCCGAGGAATAGCTACGCAGATACATATCGGACTTAGGCTTGAAAGCCGCTCAGATTGCATCACTTACCTCTGTTTTGTTTGACTACACTGTGTTCTTTGTTTGCTGTCTCTCTCCCATGGCAAATGAGCCTCCAACCTGATCTCCTGCACCCCCCCCCCCCCAATGCAATCTGGTTTGTAGCAGCTGAATTTCAGGCCAGGGTCTCCCCAGTCACAAAAAAATGTACCTTTTGTGCTCCTCTATAATTCCAAATTGGCCATCTGTGCACCAAACATGTACATATGCCTTGTATAATACCTGGACCTATGTTTTGTTAATTGTTAAGTACCGTCTTTATTTATTGCTAGCTCATTTAATGGCCCCGTTTTGTGCACCAGTACATTCCAGCTGTCCGTTGTTTCAATAGGACACGTGTGCACAGATTAACGGTGGAATAAAATTTCCACCTGCAATTCCCTTTCCATCCACACCTGACGGGTGGCGCTGCTGCAGCTAGCTGTTCTCGCCCTCGTCGGCGCCCCGGGATGATAAGCAGTGGTGCAGAAACGTTTGCTTCAATCCTGGAAGGTTGATGTACCGTGTGCGTCGTCTTATTAAAACTTAGAGCATTACCGTTAAAACTCATAACAAAGTTATTACGGTTGTGTAGGTGTGACCGGTTTACGAGTTTATATAAACGCCACAGTCCTTTTTTTCATTTTTGTGTTAGCCTCCTTGTGCGGCAGCATGCTAACGTTTCACACCGGGGGTCCCAGCGACTCGCAGGAGCAGGTGTGAGCCATACTGAGATCTGTCCTCGCTAGTCACGAAGTAATAAAATTTCTCTTTCCCCCGCCCCTCCCATTCTGGAAGGAGTACAGTTCATTAGCGTCTGAAACCGCCAGCAAAGCTTCAGAGAGATTTTACAGCAGCAGGAAGCAGCGCAATATTACAGATTTACTTCGTGTAATTTGGGGACGGGAAAAAGCCCGCTGCTGTAACTGCCTCGTCCCCCTTTAGCAAACCCACCTTTAAGCCAATTTTGAATATAGTTTTATGAGCCAAAGTACCTTCTTGACTTTTGTTGTCTTTCTCTTATTAGTGCTAATTGACTGTTTTTACGATGGTGATAATGACTGTGCCTGAAGTAGGAACCCCACCCGTGTTGTCTGTGTGCCTTTATGGGGAAGGAGGCGCTAATGTAGCATGTAGTTATTTTACCGACTCAGGGGCACAGGAGGGGCCTCCACGCTGCATTTTTTAAATTAGTTTTGTTGTCTTGTTTTCGTAGTCTGTAGCCCTGCACTGAGGAAAGCGCAACTTTTTTTCTAACAAAGAAGTACAGTGGTACCTCAGTGCTTAAACTCATTAGAACTCGAATTTCTTAAAAGTCGAACCGTGAACGCCGAACTTGTACGCGCGGCTTGTGGAATGTCTCTCAGTGGAAACAAAGGGTAACACTTCAGTCTCAGCCTCGCATTCGCTGTGATAGCATCGTTTGTTGGTGATAGTGTTTTTTTTGTTGTTGAAAATATCAGGTAATGCACTGTACTTTATTACTTTATATCATTTTGGTAGCCATTGCTCACCAAAAAGTTACACAATAGTTGTACGAATGTTACAACCTAAAAATTTGCGATTTACGAACAAATTAATGAATACAGAGTAATAATAAAAATAAACAATGGACTGCATGGCATAGTCTAGTGTTGGCGCTGTGTTGGGGTGTGGCTTGGGGTAGTGTTGGGGTACATTCTTTAACGTTTTGGAAGCTATTAAGAAAAAAATGTTATGCACCGAGTACTGTTTTGATAAATGTGCTTAGATGTGTTTAGTATAGTATATGCTCTTCTTGTTTTATCCTGTTCATTTTGTGTTTAAATGCTAAAAAAACATATTTAGGTGTAAACTTCTGGGGCCGGGAACAAATTAATTGGTTTTCCATAATTTCTTATGGGGAAAATTCGATCAGAACTCGAACTTTTTAGGATTCGAACCCGAGTTCTGAACGGATTAAGTTCGAGTTCTGAGGTACCACTATACTAATAATCACTAAGTATTGTTATGAGCTACAAAAGTGCGTTTGTTACAAGTTACAAAATGTCGCTTGTGTGCGCATCGACTTTATTTTTAATGTAAATCAAAAATACAATTCGTAATTCGTAAATTTTTATTATAGGCCATTACGTACATCTGCCACAAGAGGGCAACAGTAGATACAATTTGAAATGTGAAAGCTACAGAAATGCTATCTTTTACAGAGCTCTCCTGCAACAAAATTCTAATCTGTATGTATGGTTTTAGTTTGAGCCAGTACCAGTGAGCTTTTGGAACTGTTCACACAGATTTGGCAATGAATTTTTTTTGGCATTGAACTTGGTATTTAATCACTTATTTCACAATGTGCTGCTAAAGATAAAATGCATAGAAGGTCCTTTAAAGAGCAGCAGGGGGGCTGTTTGTAAATCTACTAGTGGGAGGAGAGAATGAAACCGATTTGACCATTTAGCCGAAACAGCCACAGTTTTTGCTCTTTGGCCTTGTTTGCCTGTAGTTCTGTCCTCTTTCAGTGGGAGCGTGTTGTTATGCATAACATGGATATGAAGTTAATGAGTCGATTTACTCGATGGTTCCTCCTATTCACTCGGGCTTTGTGCCTGTGAGCGCATCCCCTGCCCTGGAGAGGGGTGCTCTGAGTATAAAGTGTGTAAGTATCTGATGCATTTTGTGTTCCGTTTCTTGCAGGCTGGGAGGAACAGTCGCAGCCTATAAAATTGTCCCAGATGAGATCGATGAGATCAAGGTAACACCATCCTCCCCTTTTGCCGCACATCAATCTGTAGCAGCCCCCGGGCCCCCCCCTTTACTGTCCCTTCGTCTCTTTTACAGGAGACTCTGGTGGACTGGTGCGACGAGAAAGAGCTGAACCTCATCCTGACTACCGGGGGCACTGGTTTCGCCCCCCGCGATGTCACACCCGAGGTACATGGGGAGCCACCTGTTTGTGTTTGTGTCCATGTGAGTGTGCGTGAGTGCGAGCGGCACGCGAGCATGTCGTCTGCATGCACTGCAGCGTGTGCACGTCTCCCCGGCTCCAGATCGCGCGCTAGCTTAGCGGTACTTTCCCTCACCCTGTTTCAGGATCCACCGTCAAGTCTGAACGGTAATCCGAAATTTACATAAGCGATCTTTACAGGCCGACAGTGTCCCTAACCAGACAAGGATTCCAAATTCCTCCCTGTCCCGACTAGAAAGCAGATGTCCAGGATAAACTGGTACTGTTCTGCATTGTAGCTTCACTGCCTTGATTACAAATGGCACGGAAAAGGCAGTATGCAAATAACAAGTAATAACATTCACACAAGCGAAATATGCCATGCATTCTGCTACTGCTGTGAGGTATACCATTTAGCAAGCTTAGCATCGCTTATTTGGCTTAATCCAGCAAAGGGCTACGGGCTTTTTTTTTTAGGCTTGCTGGGGGGGGGGGGGGGGGGGTCTCCAGTGAGGCAGAGAGCAGGGAGGACTCCCGAGTCAGCGTTCTGCTGTTGCTGCCTTAGGCGTGGACATGGAGGCAGACATGAGATTGGATAGATACAGATTCTGATCCTGAAATAGATACTGACACAGTTACAGATGCTGACAGTGACACAGATACAGACAGCCAACCGTGTACAAGTATAAATATACAGGGGCTGACACCGGCGTGGCAAATGAGATAAATATACAGATACTGAAATGGCACTGAAATACAGATATAAATAGACAGGTACTGAATCTGACATACAAATATAAATATACGGGTACTGCCATGGACACCGATATACAGGTACTGATACAGACAGTGAGATACAGATATCAACATACAAAGTACTGACACAGATACAGGTATAACCATTCAGGTATAGGTACTGACATACTTATGTAAACATACAGGTACAGACCCTGGAATACAGGTATAAACATGCAGGTACCAACATTGTCACCAGGATACAGGTATTGTCCCAGACACTGAGACACAGATATAAGTATATAGGTACTGACAATGAGAAACAGGCATAAACATACAGGTAACAGCACTGAGATACAGGTATAAACATACAGGAAACAACAATGAGATGCAGGTATAAATGTACCGGTAACAACACTGAGGTACAGGTATAGACTTACAGGTATCGACATTGACACTGCGATACTGGTACTGTCACAGACACTGAGACACAGAAATAAACATACTGGTACTGACACTGAGATACAGGTATAAACATACAGGTATCGACACAGACCTGTATGGATACAGATACATACTGATATGTAGCTATATATGCTGGTCTGTGTGCAGGTATTGACACAGCTACCCCATAACATAGTTGCATGTTACAGACATAAACATAACCGTACCTTGTTATAAATACTGCTATGGCTGCAGACACAGGCACTTGACTGAAACGCTGACTCGGATGCAGACTCTTTCGCAGACACTGTCACGGATGCCAAGACAGGCACAGACGCTGACACAGCGCCGTTTCTGGGATGTAGAGGCCTTCTGCATTCATGCATGTGCCTCTTCGTGAGGTTCACGCATGCCACTTCCTGGCTCCATCACGATGGGGCGGCGGGCTGGCGGGGCGTGGCATGTTCAGACTGAAGGGATTGAGCCGTGGTTTATCCTTAGGGAGGGAAGACACAGCTGTACAGCACGACGTAAGAGAGCTGTGCTTCCTCTGTGTCCAGATGCTGCACCTTAACTGAGCCTTAACCAGGGCAACTGGTTTCTCAAAACCTGACTAATGGGGTCATTCTCACGAACTTGAGTATTTTTCTGGAAAAAAAAGGTTGCAATGAAATACTATTTGTTTTTTCCACCACCTGTTTATATTTAAATGTGTAATTTGTTGCTCTCGATTTTTATGTTTTTTTAAACCATTTTCCCAAAAATCTCATTACCGTAACAGTTCTAGAATCAAATAACACTAAACTACATAAAATGTTTTTAACTATTTCCACTTCATTGCATGTAACTCAGAATAAACAATCAATCTGGCAATATGTAGGTATTTTGCTTGATTTTATTTTTGTTGATTTTGCCTTTATCTCTCATCTTTGTAATTCTTGCCCTAGATTTGTTCAGATACTTCTTGTTTATTACAGAAAAGTAGTGATAACATGACTGAGTAACTACCCCAGAGGCAAGATTGACAGCGTGTCCATTCTTAGTGGTCCGGCTTGGTATTTCCCTTACGTCAATGTCAGTGAAGGTCTATGAGCATTGTCAGTATGGGACGAGTTAAGTGAGGGGTCATTACCATTATGAATGCAGTGCCGGTAGGTCAGCAGTAACGCACAAGGACCCGGAGGGCGTGTCTTCATGTGCCGTCTGTCCCCAGGTGAATGTGTGGTTTATTAGGGTCTTAATGCTGTCTTCCGCCTCGCCAATCAGCCCCTTTCTGTCGGCGTGGGGATATGCTTGCCACTGATGTCCTCTGTGGAAACGGGGAGATGATAACAAATAAAAGTTTTAATATAGCAGTTAGGAGCTGAGAGAGGGAGGCATCGCCACGTTCTCAGAGAGCGGGGGTGCGGTCAGGGCTCCTCGGTCAGCGTGGGAGTCCCTGAACTTGGACCCTTCCAGCCAAGCGCTACCGCCCGACCTCGCCTGCCCCCCTGCTTAACCGTACCTCTGCAGCATCACTGACGCCTCTGCGGGTGGGGAGCATGGGGGGGGGCGGCTCTCGCAGCGGGTCCTCACGAAGGTGGACGCCGTTCCCTGCGGCGCTGCTGGTCGTCAGATGGGCTCCCCGTAGCACACATGCTTAGCCGCCTTCTGCACGCGCTGGCTGTGCATCTTCCACTCCCAATCAGCTCTTTATCGGATGAATTAGTGTATCAGCCACTAATTAAGGTGTGTTAATAAAAACCAGTTGGACTGTCACCCAGTTGACCTGGAGTTTCTTATCCCTGCCATCAAACAAAAAAAAAATGGGGAATTTTGCCAGAAAACACAAACCGATAAGTATCTGTAAGCATCTCGCTGACAGCACACTGGGCCTGGAAGTGCAGGAGATGTCTGGGTGGTAGCTGTCAGCGGTGATGAGGACCAGTGATGCCTCGCTGTCAGAGGGCCTTCTGGATGCAGTTACTTCAGGCCGGTGACTGATCTATGCCCCCCCCCCCCCCCATTCAGGCGACGAAGGAGGTGATTGAACGCGAAGCCCCAGGGATGGCACTAGCTATGCTGATGGGCTCACTGAATGTCACCCCACTGGGCATGCTGTCCAGGTAAAGCACCCCTCCGCTCCATGAAGCTCTGCCTTATGACACTCCCTCTGCTCACCTGTGTTCCTTCCTGTTTCCCCTGTGCACGTCTGTGCGTGCGTGCGTGCGTGCGTGTGTGTGTGTGTGCATGTGTGTGCGTGTATGTGTGTGCGTGTGCGTGCGTGTGTGTGTGCATGTGTGTGTGCATGTGTGTGCGTGTATGTGTGTGCATGCATGTGCGTGCGTGTGGACTCACAGGCCCGTTTGTGGCATCAGAGGCAAAACCCTCATCATAAACCTGCCTGGCAGCAAGAAAGGCTCACAGGTAAGACTGGCAGCTGGGGAGCTTCAGGGTGGAAGGCTGCCCATCTGTTTGGGGTAAAAATATATTTGTAAAAGTGAGCGCTGCACACCCATTTAAAAGCTGTCATGATAAAAGTGTTTTGTGTGCAGTTTTGGTGATTAGTTATTAGTTCCTTCCATATTGAATGTCTTTGTTTTTAAAAATGCAGGAACTGATATCGTCAGCATCTTATCTTAGGCCTTTGCGAGAGTTTCATTCCAGCGATGATAATGTCGCCTTAGTCTCCGTTACCCATCAGCCCCTGCGAAAAACAGAACATACCGTGGCGTTAGTTTGAAGGCAGCAACCTGGCATAAGGTGGTTACCCCGTGAAGGTCTGCTGCCCTGGCTGGTCCAGCCGTGTTCATCCAGTGGTCTCCTCCGGCGAAGCTGACCGGCTTTCGGCCGCCGCAGGGGAGACCCACGTCGCAGGCTTCTCGCATGCGTCGCTGCAGACGGCCTCGCTCATTTTAGTCTTACAGAAATGCTGGAACACTGTTGGGGACACCCCAGGTTCATGCTAAGAGCTGTAGCCGAAGGGGTGGGAGATGTTGAAAAGAACACTGTCTTTGATTCTGCCTGTAACGTTGACCAGATAACACCAGGCATGTTGCTCTGGCCAGGTCAGTGGTTGCCAATATGTCACCTATGTTTGTGCGTCTGTGCTCACCGGCCCCCTACTGGCTGCTAGTAGCAGACACGGGCCCAATGAGTAGCTCATTTAAAATTTTGTGTAATTTTTATTTTAATTATATGTGTGTTCCCCCACCCAACATTTTATATAATCTTGTTTCAAACACTTATCTCCCCAGATTACTTTCTTTGTAAAAGTACTGTAGCTCTCACTGTGAATCAAGTTTGAGAGCCCCCGGTCTAGATGCATGTGACCGGTTGATGTTTGTCCTCCTTGGGGACATGGGTCTTTTAGGACAGGACGACCCTGAATGAGCGAGCGCAGTTAGTCGCTGCTGTATCTGGGATGTTCTGGGATATTCTGCATGGGCAGACTGAGAGGAGGGCAGTCATGGATTCATACAGGTCTGAGGTCATGGATTCACTTTGCTAGTTTCAGGTGTAGATTGCATAAGAGCACAAAGTGAACGACCCTTGTTTGGCTGCGATATGTTAAGGTCATTTCCAGATCTGAATGGTGCATGTGATACTCAAACCATCATAAAATGGCTTTTTTGATTAATGAGAAAAATAGAATTAGCTAATGTTTACCTTAGATGTACTTTAGATACATTCGATTATTATTGCAGTAGGTAATTATGCTGTTAGCACAGCAACATTATTCTTGTTTTGTTGTCATCGTTGTCATCGTCGAGATGTTCCGTTTGCCCATGGTGTGTTTTCACTGTTTAGGGAAAGATTGCAGCTTCTCTGCACTTCTGGTTCAGACATCTGTGTCCATGTAGAAACTAGCATAAACCCTGAGGGAAATCCCCAAATGTTTACATGGCCATAAACACGATACGCTAATTAAACACAGAAAATACCCTTAGTATTGCAGCAGTAGTCAGTATCAGGCAGATGAACAGTAGATAGCTGGATCAGTAAGTTGACACTGCTGCCCTAAAGGTTAGCAGGGGAATTAGTTGAATTGCGGCAGATCCCTCATTACGGGTACAGCAGCAATGTCTCCTGTGGGAATAGAAACTGCAGCTCCGGTCACATGTCCGGTTCCGCGCTTGCTAGGCCCCCTGCCGCCTGTACCACCCCTCTGTCACGCGTCCGGTTCCGCGGTTGCTAGGCCCCCTGCCGCCTGTACCACCCCTCTGTCACGCGTCCGGTTCCGCGCTTGCTAGGCCCCCTGCCGTCTGTACCACCCCCCTGTCACGCGTCCGGTTCCGCGCTTGCTAGGCCCCCTGCCGCCGGTACCACCCCCCTGTCACGCGTCCGGTTCCGCGCTTGCTAGGCCCCCTGCCGCCCTGTGTCACATGCCTGCGCCCTCGGACCGCTAGGCCGCCCTCTGCCCACCTTCACCCCTCGCCTCCCGCAGGAGTGTTTCCAGTTCATTCTGCCCGCGCTGCCCCACGCCATCGACCGGCTGCGCGACGCCATCGTCAAGGTGAAGGAGGTGCACGACGAGCTGGAGGACCTGCCGTCGCCCCCGCC
>JAODJU010000025.1:11429930-11455003 GCA_026776725.1 Gnathonemus echidnorhynchus
GCTGTACCTCATCTCCACCCCATCCCCCAATCTACCCCCCCCCCCCCGCCCTCCTCATGCCCTCTCTCTGTTTGGTTGGTTTTGGTGTCTGTGGCGGTCTTTTTCAGTTAATTTGATTTATTTTTTTTTACATCTAAAACAGTGTATCAGATGACCGTGCTGGACTTTCGCCCATGTGTGTCGCTCCTTCTAGGCCAAGGACGTTGGTTCACAGAAGTCAGGGGTTCTGGGGTGGGAGGGGGTGGTGGGAATTGGGGGCACTGGCCCCCACACTAGGCATTCCTTTGAGGAAAACTAATAAACAATTCCACTATACGGTTAAATTATTCAATAAAGTAGAAATATGAAAAGAAATTGCTGTAAGTTTCACATTACCCCCGTCCCGCAATCAAGACAGACATTCTGCAGCTTGAGGGACTGGGGCTTCGATTCCCGCCCTTGTCAGAGAGGTGCTCAGCATCCAGATGTATCCGGCGATTATCATAAAGGAGAGACTTCCTTCACTGAAGTTTTGGTCTAAGGAGCATCATCTTTAACTATCATTCATGTTATGGCGATTGTTTTAATATCGTTTTCAATATCGTCACGATATAATTTTATTGTAGAATCGTTATATTGTATTTATATTGTATATATTGTATTTGTAGTCAGTCACACCCATCGCTGGTAGGAATGTTGGTATAGATGTTAAGGAATTGGAACCAGTAGTTGAGATAGGTGACTCTGGGCCAGATAGTGTTTGGCGTGAGCAGTAAGCGCTCAGCCTGTCCTGAGTAGACTCTCATCGCTGGGTCGAGCCTTTCCCGTCTCCCTGGGGGGGTCTTACGCAGTTGTCAGTTTTCCCCCCTGAGCGGAGCCCTTGACAACAATAATGATACTTAAGGCAGGGCAGTAATACAGCTTTGATTGACATTTTCTCTTTCTTTTGCTGGTTTTTGTGACTATAATGAAGAATATCATGTTATTTGAAAGGGCAATAATATGAATAACTTATAGGCAATTATGATAGGCGATTACCGCTGTCTTTGGAAAGCGCTTGTCTTCGTCAGGGTTTGTGGTCATTTAGAGGAATACCGTAATCTCTGGCACTGGTTTTTAAATCATGTGTGGAGGACAGATTTGGGGGTTCCCCTTTTGTTCTCATACCATCTATCTATCTCTGTCTCCCCCCCCCCCCAACCTTTCCTTGCTCCTCTCTCTTCCTCTTCAGGTCCAGTCTCGGTGCAGCAGTAAGGAGAACATCCTGAGAGCGAGTAGGTATTGCGCACCCATGCATGTTAATAAACACAGGCACTCCCCAAAGGGCCTGTTTGTGTCTGCATTTAAAGGTGGGATCTATGGCATTATGATGTCACAGTGCATAGGAATTAGCAGTGGATTTATGTCTTGTTCCTTAATGGCCTTTGGTAGCTCGGTAGACACCAGCTGGTAGGTCGTTGCTGTCAGTTGCCCAGTACTCACATTGCATGGTCCAGCTGATGCATCTATTACCTTTTAGTTCACTAGGGAACCATGTGTATTGCAAAATCTGCAATACAATTATTACAAATAGCAATAATTGCTTATGTAGCTGTTGTTATAGATGTTGTTAGTCATATACAGTATATTTTTTACTGCATGTAATAATAACATGCATAACTTGCAATTATTTTAAACAGTTTTGAAATATTACAATCTATATTTATACCCTTTCGTGTTATCCACATTGAGGACATATCTTACATATATACGTGCATTAGCTTTGTTAGATAAATGTCCCTCATTTGGATGTCTTGTTTACAGATACTCAGCATGTAAGATGACAGTTTACTACAAAATACCAAAGAAAACAAAAAAAAAAGAATGAAACAGAAAAATCCCAATTCAGTGTCTTCATTCACCCATTAAACTATGCATAAATAAATGAATAATAGATGTAATAAAAGATACATTGCACGATATGAGGATTTCCAGGGCTATTTTCTGTTAAAAGCTTGATGGATAGTTCTCATTTTCCAAAAGCTGGCAATAAAATCCAAGAAATTTTGATCTCGAACGTGCATCCAGTTTGTTAAATGGTGCGATGCTGCCATCTGTTGGTGATACTAGCAAGTGCTACTCTTAGTTTTAAGCTACCCTTGAAAGACCAATCTTTATATTCTATCTGTGATCTGTATCATTCATTTAATTATGCATTGTGCATTATCAGACATCAGGAATACCTTTTAGAAAATGTTGTCTGCTGGGTAATGATAAGTGGGTTTCTCTTTGAGAATTGTTCCCCAGTGCCATGTAAGTCTTACAATAGACTTAAAAAAACACAGGAGATAATGGAAAATGAAATGTAACTGGTATAAATATTAGCTTTATTAAGGCATTGGGAGTGCATCGCATTCAGGCGTACCGTGTAATGTTTATCTGTTTTGCTCCAAGGTATGAAAATTAAAGACACGAGTTACCTCTCCGGTGCAGGACACATTAAACAGGCATTAATAATTTAATATGTTGATATGGTTTCGATGTAGGTGATGCATTTGAATTGGGATTTATGATGTGAGAATGGTTCAGACCAGTGTTTCCCATCCGTCAGGGACCCCCTAGACCTGGGGATCTGTTATTGCCCTCTCAAAAATGTGGACTCTCTGGGAGGGAGCAAAAATGTGGACTGGCTGGGGTTCATGGACCTGGGAGGGAGCAAAAATGTGGACCGGCAGGGGGTTCCAGAGGGTCGGTTTGTGAGACACTGGTTTAGACATGTCAGGGTCTTTGGCTGACCATGTTGGAATGTGTGACTGTGACTGTGTGACGGTCGAGCTGTCCCCAACCAGCCTGTCCCCGGCTTGCCAGGTCACAGCGCAGTGGACATCACCAAAGTGGCCCGGAGACACCGCATGTCTCCCTTTCCCCTGACCTCCATGGACAAGGCCTTCATCACTGTGCTGGAAATGACGCCCGTTCTGGGCACGGAGATCATTAACTACAGAGGTGAGACAGAGCCTCATGTTCGGTCCCCATGCCTGGACTGTCCGCCCCTCATCATGCTCCAGGGACACTTTTGGTCATCTTAAATGCTCACCCCCAGCCTCCAGAATACACTGCGCCCCCTCCTGGCTTGGATATCTTTTTGTTGTCTTACCGATACCATTATTCATATGGACTGCTACTTCCCCAAGGCCAACCCGAGCCATGACCATTCTGATACCTCCCCCCATATCCTGACTTGGTTTCTCCCACTGGCTCTCGCGTTGTCCATCAGCCAATGTTTTCCCTGGGTGTTTTTTTTTTATTATTATTATGCCAATCAGGTTATACGCAGTAACATTCTCCAATCATGTGCCCAAATATTGCTGATGAGCAGTAGGCAGACAAGCCATTTATTTAGCAGATGCTCTTCTCCAAAAAGCAGTGTCAGATGGTCAGATGGTCTGTGGAACAATCGGGAGGTTAGGGGCCTTGCTGAAGAATCCAGCGATGAAATTATTCTCCCGACCTTGGGACATGAACCGCCGACCTTCAGACCACAGGCACCGCGCTCGACCCCACTGAGCCGCACATTTCTGCACACATTGTATTTTTATGTTTTGAAGGACAGTGGATAAGCTGTGTTTTGTATAGAAGTCAAGCCGACTTCCAGTTTGAGCTGTATGTACGTGTGTTCCGCAGTGCGTACATCATTCACTGTGCAGACAGGACAGCAGAGAGCGGTTAATAGGGTTAAAGTTCCAGCTGTGTACAGTGTTGTGCAGTGTCGCATTCTATCCGGTGTTTTGTTCGCTGTGGGCTTTGAGACGTCCTCACATTTATCCACGGCAAGATAAAGGCCCCCTTCTGGTCACGTTGCTAATGCGTCATGGCTTACGCAAGCAGACGTTCACGTTATATTCCGACAAAGTCACCTACAGTACCAATAAGGATTACGATCTATGCCCCTTGGGATTTGAACCCGCAACCTTTGTGCTGTTAGTGCAATGCTCTAGTTGTTGAGGTAAGGGTATGTTTTGCTTCGACTCTTGTGTTTTTTTTTGGGGGGCGGCGGCAGTAAGGAGAGTTTCTCATGAAGGGAATTCCTCATGAAGTGCTTGATCTACAGCCAGAAAGCCACTTGAGCTGGTTACCCTGCACGCACAACGCTTGGGCTTCTGTGGGTCCTGAGTTGCATGAACTCATTGGAAGAGCCGCTTTCTTTTCCGCTTCCTGAACAAGGGCTGAGAAGATAATTGGGGCTAATGCCTCCGCAGTGCACTGGCAATCAAACAGGTCAGTGCCTCCCCAGTCGCCTGCGTGATGGGGGGCGTTGGGGCATGGAACCGGGCTGGTTACCCAGGCAGCATCCAGCGTACGTCCCTCTCTTCGTCTTTCCTCATTGCCTTAGACATCCAATCCATTGGGGGCCATCACAGCTCTGAGGACAATGCAGAGCTGCTGCTTTTGCACGAAACTATGACTACATCCTTCGCTGGAGTTGCTGAGCCCCTTTCTGAAGGCAGGAGTGACTGGTTCCCAGCATGTAACTCTCCCTGGGATGCGCCATTTCACCCAGAAAATGGGGGGGTGACGCATGTAATCTCATCTCTAGTCAGCTTCCCCCCATTCCTTGACATTTCCTGAAGTGGTGGTGTGTACAGGAAGAAAGGATGTGGAATGGGTGCAGGGTGCAGAAGAATTCTGAATAAAAACAAAAAATAATCGGCCAGTTTGGATATATTGTTTATGTGTCGGAATCCCTTTGTGTTAGGAGTGAGTCAGTCTGCTGGGGACACACTGTTCTACCCCGTCGCGCTTTCCGAGGAGTTGGACACAAAGTGTGCTCCTGTCCGATCACGGATCTGTCACCTCTAGAGCTCAGCCGAGTCACAGCGCAATAGGCGATACTTCTGACATAGCGTGATAATGCGTGATAACTGTAGGACTGAGGAGAGGCGAGACAGACCTTGGGGAGCGTCCCTGTGTCGCAGGCGTCTCCGACTTCCCGGCTCCATTGCTTTGAGCTTGAAGGTGTCTTCTGCCCGTCTTTGATTCGCTTTATCCGCAGAGCCTTAGAGAGGCTCACGCCGGGTTTGGCAGCTACGCAGACGAGCGTCCCGCCTCAGTCCCAGCCCCGTGCGTGCGGTGGTCCCGCGGTCATAGCGCTGCGGAGGGCCACACTCGCCGTCGCTTGGCTTTCAGAGACGGGCGTGTTCGCGGCATCGCGGAGCAGCTGGGTCGCTCCAGAGCGTCGGTAAAACTGATTACTTCAGGTGCACCCTGACGCATACACATGTCCATGACAGGTGCGGAGAAGAACACTGTCCAAGTACAAAAGCCTACATAAAGTAGCAGAGAGGTGTCACTCCAGACGGCTCTCGTGAGGTTCTCCGGTGGCGGAATGAGCTGCCGAACCACATCCGATCATCAGACTCCCTCTCTACCTTCAGGAAAAGCCGTAAGACCAATCTGTTCCAGGAATTTCTCTACTAGCCTGATGCTGCTTTATAATCCCTGAATATTCTCATATTGCACTTCTGGTCCTTGAATTGTCTTACGAAGTTCTTTCTGTTTTGGAAGATGTTCTGTAGCTCCTGCTCCAGTACCACTTACACTTGACCTGGGCGTTCATTCAAACAACCTAGCTGCACATATGCCTGGTGTTCTCTCTGACAGCCTTTGTCTGCAATCTGCTGTTTGCCTCACGTATATGTCGCTTTGGACTGAAGCTTCTGCTAAATACGTGAAATGTAAACATAAGATAGAAAAGCTCAGCTTGTGAATGAGGGATGTCTGATGGACTGGAGTTACTGATGAACATTCTTGTCTGCAGTTTCGTTTGCGTGGACTGAGACTGTGTGTGGAAATGGCTTTCAGCCCAGTCTGCTGTACAGCACCGGCGATGGGAAAAGCAGAGGGGAAAGTATCAAGCAATGTGTTGTTTTCTGACTTAAACGGACTTTGATGTTGGGGGACAGAACTTATTAATAATGATTAGTACTGATTGAAATACAAGGGTCTATTTATTGGGGGACTAATGGAGCCATAATTGGAGGTAAATGCCCCCCCCCCCCACCCCGGTTTCTGTACCCCTGAGGGTGAGGTATTATGGGAGGCATGGTGCCTCACCTTCACAGCTGGAGGTTCGACTCCTGCCCCTGCTGGGGGTGCAGAGTTTGCATGTTCCCCTCATGTTCCCCTCATGTTCCCCTCATGGCACCTGTGTTTGTCTGGGTTTCTACAGACCAAAAACATGGAAAAAAAAGCATGAGGGATGAGGGAGAGAAATAATGTTTATGCATTTGGAATCCCACCCGGTTGTGTCTTACACAGCCTGAAATAGGCTCCAGCCACCCCCCCCCCCACACACACAACAACGTGCCACATGAAATTGGAAGATGGATGGATCTTATTGTTATGTTAATAACATATGAGAACAGTCTAAATGAGGAGCAAACCATTAAGATATTAATACAAAAACACTTGTGGAAATAAGGTGTTTCTAAATATCCCTTGTGTTTAGCTATAGTAAACAAATATTAATATATTTTAAGATGTTGAATCCCAGTGAGCATGGTTAGTAATCACTGTAGCTTAGCGCAAGTCTAAGCAAGAAGCTACTTAGGTAGGAAATACAGATGTTACATGCTGTCCTGTAAGCCAGATAACCATTTCATAATGAAACTTAGTATAAAAAATATGTATAGGCTTGTAGTCAGTAATCAATGAATGGATTATTATATATGTATTTCCAGAAGCTGTGATTTGCTGTAAGCAGAGCTCTGATTTGGTAGATAGACTTGTTCTTATGTGTAAAAATCATAAAACGTGTCCAAGCTATTCCGTTTACAGTTCAAAGCCGTGCTGTTGGAGCGTGTTATTGTGTAGACGACCTCCCCGTTATGTGCAAGGCCAGCAGTGACCAGGTGCTGATGAGGAAATCCCTTTGCGTCGGCAGCACCTGTGCCACCTGGTTCTGTGTGCGGTCTGCTCAGGTGCGGTCTGTGTGCGGTCTGCTCAGGTGTAGTCAGAGCAGAGACCCCAATGAGGGCCACCACACCCCCCGGGAAATGGCCCAATGAGCAGAAGCCTTCCTTCCAGTGCCATCATCGCATCTACGTTCCGCTCCGTGTGGCTCCGCATTCATCTTTTACTCAGATTGCTCGATAAATAGCTGTTTAATTTCCAAGCGCAGAGAGAAGGGTCTATATTTAGGCTCTGGGCAGCTGTGGGTATCTTAGTGCTGTTAGATAAAGGCCCACAGCATAGAAAAGCCCCCCTCCCCCCCATGCTCTGCTTTTCCTGAGTGCTTTCCATACCCTTTATGCGGAGAGCTGGCAGTCGCTTCCTTCGCCAGAGGCATCTTCATTCCTGCCCTTTAAGTGAAGGGATGCAGAGGAGTCTTAATTAACCTGCCTGTGTTTCGCTTGGCGGAGTGCATTCACTCGATGAGCTGCTGTTTGAGATTAAGGGAGCCCAGTCAGTATAAATGTGCACTGAAACATGTCTCCTTTGGATTGTTTTCTAACCCACTGCTCCGTATTCGTTCCTTTGGAAGCGGCGATGTTGTGTGGATCTTTATCATGCAATGCTAATACATTATAATACGTTATTCGCTATTACGCTGTATGTTTGTATTTCTATTTTTTTTTAACCAGCTGGAGTTCTGTTAAACAGACGTACGCACACACGTTATCTCAATGCCGAGGAAGTGAGCAGTAATGTATGCTTCAGTAGACCAGCGTTTCCCAATCCGGTCCTCGGGAACCCACAGTCGGTTCATGTTTTTGCTCCCTCCAAACTCCCTACTAGGAGTTTAGAGGAAGCAAAATCCTGGACTGTCTGTGGGTCCCCGAGGACCGGATTGGGAAACACTGATGGCCTCTCCAGGTTGGCTCAGGCGCCTACGGCTCTGTGGTCAGCGATCTGAAGAGGTGTGTTCACAGCTGTGCCTCAGTGAGGCACGGAACAGAGGACACACTAGGACATGAACATCGCCATCGGGCACAGCTGGGGTCATGGTCACACAACCATATATTTAAGGGGCAGCATACAATGCCTCATGTTGTGCGCTCTCTGCCCTCTGCCTGCAGACGGGATGGGTCGGGTCCTGGCGCAGGACGTGTATGCCAAAGACAACCTTCCTCCTTTCCCTGCCTCTGTCAAGGATGGCTACGCTGTCAGAGGTAAGGTCCCAGTGAGCGTTGTTTAGAAGGAATACGGTAAAATACACACAGGATGGAAGAAGTCTGCATGCTTTTTACGTTTGCATGTCGTTGCATGACGTTTACATGGTTCACGTTTATTTAAATAAACAATGCAGCTATATTTTAAATGCCATTATATACTTTGCTTAACTCTGACTTGTATTTGGGGTTAAATGTGAATTTTCCATTTTATTTTAAGTGTTTTGGAATTCAGGAACAAAGAGAGACTGCAGTGGTAGTTAATCTTTTATGAACTGTGAGCAAATAATTACTGTGTAACAGTAATGGATAATCTCCAGTTTAGCTCTGAATAAAATTAAGTTGACCGGTAATATCGAAGTTATGCACTTGTATCAGAGGGTATGATGATTTTCACTCCAGCTGTGCACTTAATTAATAGGTTTGTAGCTGTGTATTGACTACATTTAATATTTTAGATAAAACAGCCTTGGTTTTTACTATATTAAGTCAAGTTTCAAAATAGTCACAAAATCTGGTAACACTACTTAAGGCCATGTTTTTAGTAATTTATAAACACATTAATCACAAATAATAATGCTTTCATAAAGCATTATAAACATGGCTATAAACATTTATCAAAAGGCATAAGACTTTATAGCCATGTGTATTATGCATTATGAATGCTTTATGAAGCTCTCATCTAAAATGCACTCTAGATATCTTTATAATGTATTATATGGTCGGTATAACCATTAAGGATGCTTTTATAGTGCATTATAAAGGTATCTGTTATGACTGAGAGCTTCATAAAGCATTCATAATATACATGGCTACAATGTGTTTTGCCTTTTGATGAAAATTTATTTGCTTTATGCATTATGAATGTGTTTATGTACTTAAGTAAAGTGTTACCCAACTTTGCAAGTGTTAGTTCTTTTAATAGGATGTGCTATACTTGATTCTTTTGGAAACAATGAATATTAAAAACATTATCTTAATCATAAATGATTTACAGTGGTACCTCGACCCATGAACAGTCTTGTTCACGAACAAATCGGGTTACAAACCAGATGTTCGAAATTTTTTGTACCGATTTGCGAGCCGTGTTTCAGGCTGTGAACACACAAACATCCCCCAAAAAGGTCCATTGAAAACGCACCAAAGAGCCACCTGAAACAGGAAGAAGTGTACATTATGCCCAAGAACTGTAATGTATAAAAAACTTGTTGTAGATGTGTGTCTTAAAAAATAGAGAGAACATTCTGTTATAGCGGTACCTTTCAGTGATTGATAAACATGTTTGTGATGGTTTTTAACCATCATATCTATACATAAAATTACAGTACTTCATTAATAACATAAATTATTAAGTAACTCCTTTTCCGTGTTTTGGCGTCTTTCGAGTGACCAGCCCACCAACAAGTGTACGCTCAGTTGTGTATTGGTCCGCCTTCCGTAAACGTACATTCTCTCTTTCCCTTTTTTGCTCTTTAAGGTTATTTTAATTCAAGTCTATGTTCTTGGTCACAGAAAAACATGAAAAATTTTTAAAATTCAGTGTTTCTGAGATTTGAACGAATTATTTGTCTTTACATTATTTTAAATGGGAAAAATTGATTTGGGTCGCGAGTCCTCGAACGAATTAAGTCCGTGAGCCGAGGTATGGCTGTACTTATTTATATGATTAGTTAAAGGGCGAAGAAGTGTATTTCCTGTGGTTTCACTGTAAAAGAGATAAACCTGACTAAAGATTTGACTAAATTAAGTTCAACATAATTGAAAAATTATACAGAGCTGTCAGCCAGCTCTCCATCTGATGTCATTTTAATTGTGCGATTCATTTAATCAAGAATACGTCAAAGCGAAAAGAAGCAGATGCCAGCGTATCCACTGAGCCGTTTAAAATTCCTGGCATCCGCTAAAACTGCATTTGAGAGGAATATGCCTGTGACAGATGAGGCCGCCTTGATTACATTATTCATCACGCACGGTAATATAGATATACGAACATACATTGTTTTTGGATTGAAATCAGTATGTCTTAACGGTTGTGTTTCAGCGATGGTCTTGTCCGGGTGCTAATCAGCCACTGCCAAAATGCCATAATAACCACAGACAGACAGACATGGATCGTGTCTCTGAAGAGGAAGCATTTGTGTCCAGTCCGCCTCTGACAGCCTGTTTCCTCTCTCTGACAGCGGCCGACGGCCCAGGAGATCGCTTCATCATCGGGGAGTCACAGGCTGGCGAGCAGGTGACACGACCCTCTCAGCTCACGTCTGTTGAGACCCTTTGATATTTATCCTCATTTTTCCCTTTTTTTTTATGATATTTAACGGGCTGTTGGTCCCACGACATGTCTGCCCTCAAACACACGCCTGACGCTGTCCTCCAGATGCTCTGCCCCACGGGCTTCATCCGGCTGCATGACGCGCTGCGAGGAGACTGAGGGGGCTCACCTCACCCTGCAATCCTGTAGGCAGCCAGCAGACACCCCGCTGGAATGATAAGATAGGGAGGGACTCTGTCATTCAGCCATACAGCCCACGAGTCAGTTTGAGCTCTCTGGGCCTCCTGGGCCGCAGATGGATGGTGTGGTCAAGCAGAGGCCAGACACAGGACCTTTCTGTAGGACACACTGCACTTACCCTCACTGCACGCTGTGATATCGAGCACAGATCAGGTCTATACCCTATGGTATATAACACTGCATTGAATTCCACCTTCTGATATCAAACACCGGTTACGTCTTCACACTTTGATTTCCAATCCTTGTGAGGCTGACTTCCCTAGGGTCATGCAGTGACTTTTTTGATTGGTGGGTGCTGAGTTAAATTTATGACCTGGGGGATGGAGGGGGTTGTGGTTTGATGAGTCAGCGATCGTCACTGGCCTAAAAGGGGGCATTTAGACCCTCAAAAGGGAGGCACTGTCAGTCGTTTGGGCAAAAGGGGCAGATGCTTAGGGCTTCCCAACCCCCCCTCACATGTCCCTGTGACACAGAGCACAGTTACCTTATGGTATCTAGCCCTGAATCAGCGTACAGCCTCCCACACTGAGCCCTGGGGAGGTCAATGCCGTCAGATACTGAACACTAGTCAGGACTACAGCTTCTGATAGTGAATACTGGTCAGTAAAGGGCATAGGTTTGGTTTCAACGTTGGTTGGGACCAAATCAGCCATGAGCCCCCCGCCCTCCTAAACATACACAGCACCCCCACAATACTGGTAGGGACACGTGCCCATCCATACCCAAATCTACGCCCTTATCAATACTATACCCTCTGACACTGAGCACTGGTAAAGTCTACACCCTCTGGTACTGAACAATGGTGGTCTGCACCCTCTGGTACTGAACAATGGTGGTCTGCACCCTCTGGTATCTGAACAATGGTGGTCTGCACCCTCTGGTATCTGATACTTATTTAGCGTAATGTTCTTTATCTGAAACACAGCGTCTGCTGCAGTTCCACCTCCGACTTACACCTCTGTATTTTAGCTCCATTTGCAGTAGCCTGTTTTTGAGACAGATAACACCTTTTTAGTCAGGAGGTGACGCGTGACTCACAGAGGTCTTGCGGCACATGTGTTATCGCAGATCCCAGCAGCATTGTAGGTTTTGTCTGAGTAGCAATTGCAATTGCCAATTGTCTGCCTTCTATTCTTTTGGCCTTTTTCCTGGCACTGTGTGTCAGATAACCAGCTGGACAGATAGCAATTAAGATGTAAAGGTAAAACACGTTTAAAAAAAAAAAAAAAAAGCTGTTAGTTGACTGTGTAGAGGGCACTAGCTCGCATGCAGTCCTGTGGAGAGTCCTGGCTTTGAGGCTTCACGGTATAGAAGCACGTTAAGTGACTCATGGAGGCATTGGAGTTTCTCGTTTGCTGGACTCGCGGGGCTGCATGGTCTCTGTGCCTTAGTTACAGCATCGCCACCGGCAGGCGAGCATGCTGCCTTCTCTGCCGGGTCAGCGCCTCCTTAATGAGTGCATGCTCCGTCAGGCTGGACCGCGGTTAGTCTCAAAGAACCAGCATAAAAAGCCGTGCAGATGTTTCTGAAGGATTCAGAGGTTTTGGAAGCTTTGTCTTTTGTACTGGTAGGAGTACTGAGTACCGGCAAGATGCTTACTTATGTGATTCCTGCAGATTGGGTCGTTCAGCACAGGGTAACAAGACATAGAACAAACACTTAGTAACAAGACATAGAACAAACACTTAGTAACAGGACATAGAACAAACACTTAGTAACAGGACATAGAACAAACACTTAGTAACAGGACATAGAACAATCACTTACGTAAATAAATATGCATATGAATATGTAAATACCAGTATAGATATGGAGATTTGGATGTATCTGGAAGATACATGCATAGCAGCAGACAATAGTGCAAATACAGTGCACTATTCTGCAGCTGGTATGTCAGGCATAGGCTTGGAGTGTGCGTCAGGAAGACCGCGCGTGTGTACTCGTGTGTACTCGTGTGTACTCGTGTGTACTCGTGTGTACTCGTGTGTACTCGTGTGCATGTATGAGCTAACGCACCGGTGTCTCCCCCGCAGCCCACCCACACGGTGATGCCCGGTCAGGTGATGCGGGTGACGACAGGCGCCCCCATCCCCTGCGGAGCGGACGCCGTCGTGCAGGTGGAAGATACGGAGCTCCTCCGCGAATCAGAGGACGTGAGTCTGACCCCCCCCTTCTTAAACATGCACCCACACTCCTCCCATATATCCCATATATCCACGCTCCTTCCAGTTTGTGTGGCCAGTTTATGTTGTGTTTTGGGGTTTATGTTTATGTTTTGGGGTTTAGCCCAGAATCTGTCCAGGGGCTCGGAGCAGCAGGGGGGCTTGGATACCCTGGCAGATTTAGGGAGCTCCAGCACTTGACCGGGGCCCTTGAATATGTAAAATTGTATGTGAAATTGGGCAGGGAGCCCAAGGTGACATTTTATCAGGGGGCCCAAAATTATTGGGTACACCCTTACGAAGGTCACCATACTGAATCTTAGCGCTACGAAGGTTTTTGGAAATGCAGCTCTATTCCTGTGATGTATGGAATTCTCAAAATGAGAGGACTGTTTTTAGAAAGAAATAGATACAGAAAGCTTTACTGTCATTGCACTGCAATACAGCGAGCTGAACAAATCATTCGGATCTTGTTGGGATTCTTTTGGGGCCTGACAGTATGGGCTGTGTTCTGTAAGGATGGGTGGGGGGTGGGTAGGTAAAGTGGCTGGAGGGGGCTTGGCAGACGGGAGGAGATGCCGTTTCGCTGGGGGGGGTGTCTGATTACTCTCGCGTTTCAGGGCACAGAAGAGCTGGAGGTGCGGATCTTGGTACAAGCGCGTCCAGGCCAGGACATCAGGTCGGTGTTTCCAGTCCGCTGTCCCGCGCCAGAGCTCCAGCCTGTAACACCAGTAACAACCTCCGCTGCATCCCACAGGCCCATCGGACATGACATCAAGCGCGGCGAGTGCGTCCTGGCCAAAGGGACACACATGGGCCCGTCCGAGATCGGCCTGCTGGCCACCGTCGGCGTCACGGAAGTCGAAGTGCAGAAGTTCCCCGTGGTGGCGGTCATGTCCACCGGCAACGAGGTTCAGTCCGCCGCTTCGTGGGCCCCCATCCTTCATACGTCAGACCGCCCCATCTCTTTGGTCGTTCGCTTCTGATCGTGTGTCCATTTCCCTGCGGCCCAGCTGCTAAACCCGGAGGATGACCTTCACCCAGGAAAGATCCGGGACAGTAATCGCTCCACCCTGCTGGCCACCATCCAGGAGCACGGCTACCCCACCATCAACCTGGGCATCGTCGGGGACAAGTATGGCTGCCGAACGCTCGTGGGAGTTTTACTGACACAAAAATGTTCAGAGAGAAGAAAGAAAAATGATTGGTTTAGAGAGATAACCAATCGGATTGTAGAGGACCAAGATACCTGATTGGTTGGTCCCATCTCCTCAAGTTACTTGAACCCACCTCTTCTGCAATCAGATTGTTTATTTCATTTCTTGGTTCTGCTCTCAGAACATTTTTGTGTAAGTAAAACTCCCATCAGCCCGCAGAACCTTCCATCATATGACGTTCCGCTCACGGGTCAGAGAAGCAGTGCTGACTTGTCCCCTGTGTGTCCCCTGTGTGTCCCCTGCAGCCCCGATGACCTCCTTAATGCCTTGAATGAGGGCATCAGTCGTGCTGATGTCATCATCACCTCAGGGGGTGTGTCGATGGGTGAGAAGGTAATTGTCACTCGAGAGGGAGAGTTTCTCTTCACACTCTCAAGCAGCTCCAAACTTTAAACATATACATACAAACATATACATAAACATAAACTACAGAAAAATTAAAATCGATAGTGTGGTGGAGGCCATCTCACAGTAATTTACCCATTTATGTGTAGATGCAGAATGTAACGCAGATTCATGCTGAATGTAACGCAGATTCATGCAGAATGTAACGCAGATTCATGCAGAATGTAACGCAGATTCATGCAGAATGTAACGCAGATTCATGCTGAATGTAACGCAGATTCATGCAGAATGTAACGCAGATTCATGCGGAATGCAGCACTGGTTTACAGATTTGGCACTCAGTATCATTTTATTATGTGAAATGTAAGGAATATATTTATCTGAAATACCTATTTTAATATAAAGTTAAGCAGGCACTGTAGTGTAAACTCTAAAGTGTGGATACTTTTTAGAATATACTTTAGCGTGGATGCATTTCACCTGTTCCATTCTACACGAACAAGAATATACTACCTAGGTGTAGGTACACCCTGAAACGTACAAAAATTTCTGTAATTGCCAAAAAACAACGATTGATCTCAAGGTCGTAAGTTTGACCGTTTCCATAACAGGACGTGCAAACGTGAGGGGTCGTAAAAATTGAAAATATATGGTTAATTTTTGGAAATTAACCAACCGTTCCACAATACAGCCAGCAGTCTGCGGCTGAGTGGAATGTTGATCACAGGCCGGTGGTTGGGAGCCCCCAGTTTAGACTTAAATCCCACGCTGTTTTTTTCCCCTCATCTCAAGAGACATTTATCAAGATTTCAGATGACCCAACTTCCAACAAAAACAGCCTTCTCCTGCTTCTGTTTCTGTAGACCTTTTTCTTTTGTCCTGCACTATAATTTGCAGGCAGGAAACTAACAATGAATGACCAATTCAGTGTGTTTAACAATGTATCAGGCCCTGCATTCCACCGTTACGTAAGATGTAATAAAGGGGATTGTGCACCCCTTCGAAGGTTAAACATTTTAACATTGTGAACGGCATACTGTTTTTAATAAAGCATTTCTTGAAAATGGATGTAATTTCGCGGAAATAATTCCTCGTTTTAAAAACTTGCGTCATTTGCATTGTTAGGGGAGCTCGTGGCTTCATGGTGCATGGTCGCCATCTAGTGGCGTTGTCTGTGTATCGCATCAGCTCTTCGGGATTTTCACTCTAATACACGCAGTAATGTGATGACAGTCTGTCAGCACACTGTCTGCCTTAGACATTACCCAAATAACAAGAGTGTTGGGCACCATGGAAAATTACTCACTCAGGGTGAATGAGGCAGCATTGCTATGCTGAAGTGCCGTAATCGTAAACCTTCTGGGGTTCATTGCAGGACTATCTGAAACAAGTGCTGGACATTGACCTCCATGCCCAGATCCACTTTGGAAGAGTCTTTATGAAACCAGGGTAAGGTTTACAGATTGATTCATGTATTTAATGAAGCAAGTCACTCATTTAAAATATTAAAGAAACAATAAGAATTAACGATCACCACCATTAATTTACTGACAGTTTGATTCTTCATGCTGTGTAAGGAAGAGTGACCAAGTGTAAGTTGACTCCCTTCTGTGTGCTGCTGTTCTCACTGTCTCCTCCTGTGCGCCCGCAGGCTTCCCACCACGTTTGCCACCTTGGACATCGATGGTACCCGGAAACTCATCTTTGCACTGCCAGGTATGGGGGGGCCGCGGGGGTGAGTTCGGGCATCCAGCCATTCCTCGGCTGGTGACTGGGTTCCGTTCCAGTGGTGCCCAAAATGGTAGCTAAATGAAAATCACGCTAACCAAGGCGCGACCGCGACTGATTCACGTCAGCCTTCTGTACTCTGTTGCATTTGTTCTTCATGAGGGGGACATTTTTAACAACATTTTGTACATTCTGCTTCAAAGATTTCTCTTAGTCCAGTGTCCATTGTCAGGAGTATGTGGTCGTAAATGCGTGCATCGGTCAGAATTATTATTCTTTTTTTTAAATATACTCTTATATTTGTAAATATAGAATAGAATAGTGATACTTCATTAATCCCTGTAGAGAAATTGCCTTTATGCATACCCAATGTAAAATAAATTATTGATACTTTATTGATCCCCATGGGGAAATTCTCTTTGCGCCTCCCCCAAGCTGCTCCCTGCAGTGAAGGGCCCCCTGTTGCGGCACCCAGGGAGCTCGGGGTTAGGGGCCTCGCTGAAGGGCCCACAGGTGTGGCAAAGGCCGGGCTCGAACCGGCAACCTTCTGATCACAGGCACAGAGGCTTAGCTCACTGAGCCACCTTACTCTTATGAGATGCACAAACAGTGACAGCAAGCTTGGGGAGGGGGGGGGTCACAGTGCAGGGTCAGTCAGCATTCAGTCCCCATGGAGCTGGGGGTTAAGGGCCCCAACAGCAGCATCAGTCTGCCGGCCCCGGGATTCAAACCGGCGACCTTTCAGTCGCTGGCCCAGAGTCCTTCCCCGCTGAGCCGCACGCACGTCAATGTAGGCCTGACAGCACAAGGGCATTCGAACCCGAAGGCAGCCAGCCACCAATCAGCTTTAAGAAATCCCAGCTCGGGGGAAAAGACTCTGTGCAGCTAATCTCTTCTCATGCTACCTGTGTCCCCTGGCAAATGAGCTCACTTCACAGCACCTGCATTGTCTGCATCGTGACATTTACAAAGACGTAGCTGCTTCAGCTGCTGAATCGTGATAGAGAGTCTCAGGCAATTGCTGATGCAGATCACATGCGTGGCGTTTGCCCAAAGCAGAGGTGAATCCTGAGACCCCCTCATGTGGGGGGAGGGGCTTAAGTGGCCGCGGATGCTGTGTGATTCTCTCGCACCTCCAAGCAGCGCAGACCGAAATGACCCCAGGCTACAGCTCTCTGCGTTAAAATCGCCACGACCTCCAGCTCCCGTCTTTCAAACGAGACGTCGGCTTTCCCGCGTAACAGGTCCACTCCCGCAAGCCACGCCGCGGAGAGCTCTGTGCCACATCGCACGGCGCAGTCATTCCAGCGTGTCACACTCACTGTCACACAGCGTCACGTACACATAAAACACATCCTTAAATTTGGTTAAAGTGCTTTCAAAGCATAATTCCTTTACATGATTTTTCTTTAAAAAGACACTCGTGCTGTAACTCCATGCCAACCACTGCTAGACCAGCCATGGTTAATAAGATCCGCTGTATTTGTAGCATCAGTCTTGCTGCAGTTCTGGCCTTTTAGGAAAGTGCACTTTTTGGTCCCAAAATCAAACTTCCATTTGACACCTGGCCCCCAAACTGATTCAGCCCTGTTCCTCCATGGGTTGCCTCCCCTGCTGTGGTGGCCTGCCTCTCAGGGTATTTATACCTTTACAGGGACAGGGGTGACTCTTCTCTAGCCTACACCATTAGGTGACCATTCCCCAGGCAGCAAGACGGTCAGACAGCCTCCCCTTTGCTCACACAGGGGGGTTTACATCACCCTCCTTACCATCCATGCCCCCCCAGGCAGACACTGAAGCAGGTACAGAATATGGTAATGCACTGAGCTTGGATAGACTGTCTTCCTTCCAAACATTTCATCTAAGAACACAAGAGCAAGTTTAGATCAATAAAAATCATCTCGATGATAAAACATTTTCTGGGCCTCCCTGTTCGGTTTTCTGTGAGGGGTTTTTGACAGATGTTCTCTACGGGGGTGCATGATGTCCCAGGCTGTCTGTCTCGCCCACGTCCCGCCGTGGTCCTTGTCCCCTTCCTCTGACTCTGACAGGAACACTCACTGACATCGTGCCACACGACAGCTGCTTCTGCTTCTGTGGAGCATGTCTACCTGTCAAAGACTCTTCTTCATGCCTTGTCTGTAGTCCTGCATGCAGCCTCCCCCTTTTCGCCTGTTCAGCACTTTCCTACCCCTCCCTGCGAGCACGAGCAGATACAGGGGTGCATGTGTCACACTTCTCCACCCTTTCACCGTGGGACGTGGCCACAGAAGGCATGACAGTTAATGACACAGAACGTAACCTGAAATCCCAGGAGGGCTGGTAAATAACACTAGGAGTATTATTAAAGCTGAGCTCTTCACCTGAGTCATTTGAGGGTAATATCTATGAGTAACTACAAGGATATTAATTAGAGTAGTAGTAATAATAAGCAAATATGATGTATAATAGTAATAATACTGTGTGTTCAGTTTGTACACAGTACCTGCCATATCCTTCCCTGTTCTGTTTTACAGTCTTCCTTCCAGATTCACGAGTGTGACAGTCCCATTTTTAGTTTTTCGTGACTTTTCCGTGAACAATTAAACGGGAATATTTTTGGATGACGGGCAAGCCAAAAAACTGTAAACAATATAATTTGGATACATTTACATAATACATTTATATTATGTAATAATAATAATATATAAATATCATTATCGTTATTATTGTTATTGTTATTCTTGTTGTTGTTATTTAATATTTGATAGTGTATATGCATACTGGATGAGCCCTGTGTGTCATTGTGACTGTGGAATCTCACCTTTCCCACAGTAACTTTTAAACTTCTCAGTGCCATTAATTTTGAATTTTTAATAATAATTATTCACAAATTTTCAAATTCTCTGGAATCTTCTGCCCCTAACTCTCACGAACGTGAAGGGGCGACTCTATTTTGTTTTTAAAAATGTGGCTGTGTTTCGGCCCAAGCCGGCTGCATCCGTACAAACAGTGTTTCTCTCTCTCTTCCTCTCTCTCTCTCCCTCTTTCTCGTACATTTGCAGGTAACCCTGTGTCTGCTGTTGTGACCTGTAACCTCTTTGTCATTCCTGCCCTAAGGAAGATGCAGGGAATTCTTGACCCCCGACCTACCATCATCAAAGCCAGGGTACGCATGGGATGTAGCCGAGGGATTTTATCTTTTCCTTTTTAAGAACACGTGGCCATTAGTGAGTCTCTTTGTCTGTGCGTGTGCGTGTGTGTGTGTGTGCGTGTCCCTTGGGCTCTGCAGCTCTCCTGTGATGTGAAGCTGGATCCTAGGCCAGAGTACCACCGCTGCATCCTGACCTGGCACCACCAGGAGCCTCTGCCGTGGGCACAGAGCACAGGTGCAGTTGACCGCACTTCCGCTCCACGGGGAAGGACATAGTGATTAAGGACTTTCACTAGCGGCGTTACCAGGATGCCATTCTGGGGTGGACAGTTGAGTCTGTTGGGTGGGCACCATTGTTTGGATTGTGTCAGAGGTCTTGGGGCAGGGGGGGTCCCTGGTGGGCAGGGATGCCCCAACTGTAGCCAGGCCCCTGAATTTGTCTAGAGCTGAGAGGACGCTTAAGCAAGGTGGCTAAATTTTGAGAGTTTAGTAGATGTCCAGTTGTGAAGGAAGAACAAGTGTAAACCTTAAAGCTTAGAATAAAATAACAACTGCTTTTGTAAGCAGACGTAATACTAGTTATACCACCTGGTGCCTTTCTGACTCTCACCATCCCCCCCCCCCCACCCGACAGGAAACCAGGTGAGCAGTCGGCTGATGAGCATGCGCAGTGCCAACGGGCTCCTGATGTTACCCCCCAAGACAGAGCAATATGTGGAGCTGCACAAAGGCGAGGTGGTGGATGTCATGGTCATCGGCCGACTATGATCGTGCCCTGGGTCGGTGGAGGCACACCCTGAGAGACACGGGGGGGGGGGGGGGGAGGTTTACGGTGCATGTCCACATATCATTATTCTTCTGTAATATGCAACGACACAGCTGGTTTTTATTGGTTTCGATAAAATTGATCAAATATAATCGACGTGAATATTAAATTAGTGAAACCATGGGAGGAAAAAAAAAAAAGAATTTAAAAACTTAATTGTATTTCAAACAAAGGAAATATATTAACTTTTAAAGTAAGAAATTATAAGAAGATAAGAGATTTATTCTGTAATATATTATTATAATTATGATTACTATCATCATATTTAGGCAACTTTTTCTCTTTCATTGCAATTGCTTTGTGTGTTCTAGACCTTATATAGCAGTAGCATTTAAAAGAAAGCTATGAGAGACTGCCAGGATAAAAGCTTATTTTCTCACCGTCAAAAATGAAAAGGAGAATATGACAAAGGCCAAATCTATGGTGCTCTGGCAGAGGGGAGCGCTTCTCGCTCCCCGTACGTGTGCTTAGGTGGCTTCCCTATATCCCCCTTATTAGTATGCTTCATAACTGCTTCACAGAGCGCTTCGCTTGTCGTTTATCTCGTGAGTCGTGTTTATGTGCACAGTGCCAAAAGTGTGGGCAGGGGGTGAGGTCACCAGCTCGAACCCACACACAGGCCGGACTAAACCTGGAAGCTTCCGTACCGCCACCGGAGTTGGTACGTCCCCGCCTCTTAGGGGCAAGGCAACTGGAAAGCGACCTTTTATTTAACTTTAGAAGGAAGAAATGGCATCTTTACATGCTGCCAGCCTTTTTAACCAACTACAAAAAAAATGTACAGGGAAAAAATGAAAAAGAATGATATTGTACAGACATAAGTGACCAGCACTCCTGAACAATTACTAAGCAATGAGGAGATATTGAACAACTGTACTATACATTTTCTGTAATGATATTAAAAGTGATTAAATAATATTCAATTCTTGATGATTATGTAAAATATTCCTTGCTGGTTTTCTTTTTTAAATGAATATAAATAAACGTGAAATAAAGTTTTTTTTTTCTTGAACAAACAGTCTTAGTTTCTTTCTGCATACCATGGCAGTGGCAAAGATGCTATATTTATGATCTGAATTTACTCTGATTGTCCTCAGACAATTGTTGAAAGTTTATCTGCAATTCTATTTTTTTACTTTAAATTTCACTGAGATTCAGGGCACATTTATATTTATATTTAGATGTAGAAAACAAAAATGACCACATCATTCAAATAATTTATGCAATTTATTTGCAAAGACTATATATTTTGTACATGTTATTTGTCCATTTCAAAATCAGCTGGTCACCAATAAAATATTGTCATCTGTCATTTCCATGTTCAGATTTCCCTATTAGAGCAGTTGTGAGGATTATTCTTATTATTGTCAAGTATTTTGCATTTACATAGAATTTTACATTAACATAAACTTTAAAAATCGTATAGAAATGCACTTCCCTCACAGAGAATACACTTTTGGGCTTTTACACTACTCATTATTGCGGTCTTCCAAAGGACTTATAACAAGAGTTATAACAAATGGATAAGGTGCTTATAACTATGCTTATATGACTAATCATATACCATGTATTATATTTGAATGTATCCATGTAATTCACATTTTATTTTATGTTTTTGTGAATTCATTATAGTCGTGTGTTTTGTTAACTGAATTTTGTATCATTAAAATGTTAATCCGACAGTTTGGTCAGGTTATGCGCTAGAAGCTTGCACTTAACATATCAATATACCGTATACACGATACCCTCTTTGGGACAAAGGCACTTCAAATGCACGGATGTAAAGGGAGCTCTCATTGGACAACCAGATTAGGTATATCAATCTCTGTATTGTAAGGTTGCCCAATGAACAGTAGTGTCTCATGATGTAGGGAGGCGCTATGGAGTCGGCCTGTAGAAAACTGGACTGTGGACTATCCTCTTTACTCCAGTCGGAGCGCTCGAGCAGTAGTGGGAATGTGCTGTTACCAACTTATATAGGTTTATTTTATATTTTCTCTGGAAAAGGCAGCTGGGGGAGAAGTGTCCGCCGTGACGTGCTTTTACTTGGAGCGGCTTCTTGCGCCGGTGAGTTGTTTCCCCCGCTCTTTGTGGCTGCCCGGTCGCTGCCGTCCTTCTCGGCGGCTGTATTGTTGCAACAGGTTTTGCGCTCGGAGGAACTTGGACGCGCCGCCGGTCGGCAGGCCCTGGGCTCTCGGTCCCGCCACGGCTCCGCACCGGCTCGGTTACGGTTAAAACGATGTAAGTGGAAGGTCGCTAAATGCTGCTCAAAGGTTCTACTGCCTTGTGCGAGTGAATCGTTTAGGGGATAAAGTAAATATTCCCGGTATAACAACAGAGGAACTGCTACTGTTTCTGCTAAATTCCCTTCGTTTTAAAGAGCCGTGTGAAAGGCGCCCTGGATATAGCATAAATGGCGTGTTATTTTTAAGCTACACACTCTTTTAAAATAAAAAGTAAAGCAGAGGTGCTTCACATGTAATGTGCCAGATGTTAGTAGTTAACCAAACAGCTAGTTGGTAACATACTAACTTTACAAAGCCTGCAGTATTAATATAAACTTAGGTGTCCATTAATTTGCGGTTTGTTAGCTGCACATTTTAATAAGCGTAATATATAATTATGGATTTTTTAGGGTGTATACTTAATTACTACTACTATTAAAGTGTATTTTCCTTAATATAGTCGTGTGTACGTGTTTGCTGCTGGCTAATGTTCGGATGTTCTTATTATAATGTTATATGCGTATGTCAGCATAGGGACCTGAGGTCCTCAGATCGCGTCCGGCTGTCTGACAGCAAACTTAAGGTTTCTCAAACTGTCACATTTTAGTCCTGTTAAAGTGTCACTATGTGTGAAATGGTGTTCCGGTATTACTTGTTTATGTATTATTTAGACAGTTTGCATTTATCAATGTTTTATAATGTGGAGCTGCGATCGGAGTGTTTGACCCGCACTTCTGCGTAGCCGGGCGGTTTTCACCGAACTTCACGCGGCTGACTTGCTGCTGCCCCGTAGCAGCTTTTATAAGTCGCCGCATTCTCTCTTTTGTTCAGAAACAAAGAATGAAATCCTTGGGTTGGGCTACTGTGTATATTAAAAATTCCGTGTTTTATGGCTCTCGTGTATCAGGGTTGTAATATTTGAGAGAATCTGTCCTCTCTGTCACAATAGGGTAGCGTAAATGCCCCACCTGTCCCCGGACTGAGCGGCAGCGCTTACGCCCCCCATCCTGTACCTCAAATCGGACTCCCTTTGCCTCAGATATCGGCGCCCTTTCATATAGGCCTATCTGTGGGGAAGAAGATGGATTTCCACAGAACATATTTTCCCATAACACTGACATAGTATTAATTCGTGTAGGTGCTCGATACAGGTAGTTGTAAGGGTATCATTTGAGAAGGCTGGGTTTGCCAGTGATGCGATGGGTTTTTCTCGCACTTGATGGATTAATCCCTCAAGTGTCTTTGTTCTTGTCGTAAGTTTGAGCCTGCCACGTTATATATAACGTAGGGTTGGAAAGAATCCCGGCTTAGTCTGCCTTCTGGCAGTGCTTAACATTGTATGTTCTGTCCCTGCCATGCTACTAATAATGTTTTTTTTTTCCCTAAGCACATTTTACTCTTAAATTCATTTTAAATTTGGATGCTAGTGTACGAATTGTAGTACTTGGGTATTGTGTTAGATGAAGCAATAATAAAATATAGTGTAGGTTAGAACTGTTACACACTGGCGTCTGTCGTTATCTTTGAGTCTGCAGCTGCACTCTCCGGCTTAGTTGGGTTATGTCTTGGGCATTCTGTGTGGGTCGTCTTTTATATAGCCTTATTAGTTGGATTAGGGTACATGAACGCTGATCTGAAAGCTTCTAGTAAGCCTTTTATTTATTTATTTTATTTATTTATTCATTTTAATTGATTGCTGTGAGTGAATCAGATGATCTGGCTGAGTCGATTTAAAAATACATGAAAAGCTATGTGAAAAGTTTCTAGATCCTAAATGGCACTTGATTTAATGTCACATGTCAAACTCGCATGGTCACTGTGTACAGGGCAGCCTCTGGGAACTACCTGTTTTCCGCAGTGCCCAATGAGCACTCCTGTCAGGAATGCATTTTGGAGTTTTTCCTGCCTGCCTCATTTGCTGAAATCCCCTGTGCTATCTGCTGTTGACACGTGTATGGCGTCTTTCAAAAAGCCTTCGCATTCTTGGTTCTCGGTGTCTTGTGCCGCTGCGGCGGTGGCAGCTCTGCAAAGAGTGCGAGGTGAGGACAGAGTCCTGTGGCATGTCTGCACTGATGGGCACTGTGTCCAGTGTCGAACCAGAGAGCAGAGGAGTACCTGTCTGAGAGCCAGCGGGCTGCGCAGAGAAGAGCCACTGTGCTCCAAGCTGTCAGAACTTCAGGTTGTGTATAAAGACTGAAAGAACAACAAATTCTGGCTACTGTAATGATCAGATTTTTGTGTTTTGTAGTATAAAATATCATGGTCTGTTTGCCAGTCTTGTTCATTTTAATGCCAAGGACCATTTGCTGTGGTGTTAAACAGAAAATCAGTTAATACACCGAGTTCTGCTACAGTACAGTACCAGAAATATGGCCTGGCTTCTGAATCTGCAGATTGCCAAAATGCTCTGCCATGTACAAATGTACAACAGCCTAACATGTAGGCCTGCGTAATCAGGCCTACTTCTAGTGTTCTAGGTGGCATCTGTATCTTTGCAGGATAACATTTTTCCTATGTGAATTTATTTTTCACACTTACTTTGCTGTTATTAAATAATGTGATGATTCTGAATTGTATTTTTTTTTTTGTTGCAGTTAATAGGGGAATGTGCCAATACTTATTTCAGTTAAAATGCAGGTGGTTCTGCTACATAATCTAACATTCAAATATATGTAAGTAAATCCATTGGATTAATGTATAACCATGATTAAGGGAATGTAGTTTTAACCCTTTCAGGCTCAAATTAAGTTTTAGTAACAGGAAAAATCTGATATTTGGGGAAAATTATCATGAGTA
>JAODJU010000025.1:11455103-11468774 GCA_026776725.1 Gnathonemus echidnorhynchus
ATATGTATGTGGGGTAATAAGGTAGTTAGTTTTTAACTGTTGCAAATCAGCAATGCCTGCCTTGAGAGGGTTAACTCTCTTAAGAGGTATGAACTGTGGTTGTTGTAGGCAGGATATTTAGATAACATATAAGCAATGCTACATATGTAACAGTTGAAGCATTGATTCTGATTCAGTGTTTCCTTTTAAGAAATGTGTCTGTTTTGTTTGCCTTAACCTGTAAGTATTCCTGCAGATATGAATCATTACTGTTAATATATAAGTAAACTCCCAATATCTTCTGTTACGTCATTGTGCCACAGCTATGATTTCAGTTTTTGTTTTCAATCGGTAAATATATTCATTATGCATTATTTTTAAGTATTTTAATTTGAAGAATTTACAAAATGAGTATCTTTTTCAAAGGATATTCAAAACCAAATAGTGAATTCATAATCGGCAAAAAACATCTTTTGCAAAAACAATGACAATGGCAAGCCTGTGAGGTTTTTTTTATTTTTTTTATTTTTCCCATTTTAAAATGAATGCTACGTGTTAACTTGCTCAGGTCATCGTTTGCAATCAGGTCATCAGTGATGCAGATGGGCTAATCCTAGCCAGAGACTCTGGGTCACATCAAGACGCAGAGGTCACAGACATTGGGCCATTGTGCACAAGCATAGGCTCAGAGGGGGAAATAAAGTAGAACGACAACCTTCCTGCTTTACATTTGTAATGCATTATGACGGGAATGGGTGCAGACCCCATATACGTAAAGGGATTCTCACAGAGGTGGAGACCTGACAGCTAATCATTCAATTCATAGAAGTTTCAGCCCTGTGGCATTCATGCGTTATCAGGATGGAGCAGGATGATTTACTTCTGGGTTTATAAGTATGATTGTGAAACGCAGAAGGGGATGAATGTTTCAGGGAAGGGTTAAGGTAAAGGGACAACCCCAACCGCATACCTCTGACTAATTTTTAAGGGTGTAATGTAAGTTTACTTGGAGTGTGTAGAGAGTGGGAGAATCAACCTTGTTTTGTAGCTGTATTTGACGCCTGTATCACAAAGCGAGAATTGTTTGTTGGCTAAATAAATTGTTGGATCTAAGGTATCCCAGTTCAAATGGATTTTATCTTCTTTCACTTGCATTTAGCCCAGACTACCTTAAATCCGATAAGTTATCGGATGTAAGTTATGGATTATCAAATCCAGCTTTGTGATGCAGACCCTTGCTCATGAAATTTAGAGAGCAAACTATTTATTTGTTTTGCTTTGTTTTGTTTACCTGTCCCACCATGAGGCTGATCAAATCTTCCAAGTTTCTTCCTCCAGTTTCACGATGACTGATTCATTATGACTTGTTGGGAAATAGATTTTTTTTTGTTGTTGCTGTTGTTCCTTTAAGGTGGGTGGAAGAGATCAAGTAAATGTATGGACCCGAGACCTTTTCAGAGGTATCCATTTGTCCTTGGGACTGACATCCTGCTGAGAGCTTATCAAAGTTTAACACCTAGAGCGGCTGACCAGTTCACCTGAATGCAAATGGGATTTATCTCGAAGATAAACATGGAAGTCAGGGTGGAAGCTGAACACAAAGAAGAACACAAGGGAGTTTAGTACATGAAATGGCCTCATGTATTTATATGTATAAGTACATGTAAAGACAATGTGGAGACTGTTGCCAATAAAGCCAAATAATTGCGCATTATAAGTAGTCACAGCTTACTAGGGGAGTCCGGGGACAATTTCTGAATGGTGACAGTTGTTTGAAGGGATACAATACTGACCTTAACTTGGATTCCCCCAAATATCTCTGATGTTTAGCAAACTAGTTCAACTTTAAAAGAGGAGAAATGTCTTATATCTCTGTCTCTCTCACACACACACACACATGCATCTCAATATTTTATACAAATGAAAATTAATAACAAACTGTTGTCTGCGGTCTCCCCTGCACCTGCTATTGGGATTACAAAAAAGTCGCATGTGTCAGTATGTGTTCCCCTGAAAATGCAGTTCTTTTGGCTGTGCTGGGCAGAATCTTGCAAAGGTTTAGGTGCAAACGTTAGATTTTCTTTCTTCGCATCAAAAGCAGTCGACATGTTGGTGACTTAACCCCCCAATTTACTCACAAAGTATCAGTCTTGTCCTTCTATGAAGTTCAGTGAATTGGGGGAGTTAATTGTTAACTTTCGCAGCTCTGCATACTTAAGTTGAGGAGTAGATGCCTTGGAAAGCTGTAAGGTTAATGTCACAACTTCTGGTCCCGTATCCTGTGATGTCATATAAGGTGACAGCATTGCCCTGATTGTCGTGAAATCTGACTTGGGGTCAGCAGTGGTCGCTGGTAAGGAGGCTGCATGTCTGACTTTTCACCTGGTTGAACTGTATTCACTGACTGTGCAGCCAGTGCAAAAAGGGTGTAACAGTACAGCTTCTGCCTCAGATCTAACAGGCCTAACATCTAAAAGACATCAAAGATGCTTAGAGGAACTTAGCTGACTTTGAAGGAAAAGGAATTTTGCTCTGAAGATTAAAGACTTTGTGGCTTTTCTGACTTTTTTCCTATTTAACTCCAAAAGCGGCAGGTGAAGTTGGGAGACGTTTGTGTCCCCCTTCAAAGATACTGCCTAACTTGGCTGGCTGCTGGCCACTCGGGGTCAAGGTGTGTAGTTCAGTACGTCGGAGTGATGACTGCAAAAAGAATAGAGCAGCTCATCCTAGAAATTCTATTCTAGACTGTCTGGCATGGCACTCTGCCCCTCCCCACCCATTTTTTTTTTCCTTCTCCCTCTGTTTCTTTACTGTGTTGGTGCAATGGGCCCCCCATGGTCAGTGTTGTTAATTCCTTATCTGTGCTTGTTTTTCCCAGACTGATAATGGTTCTCTCTTCCTTTTCTCCCCCTCCCTCTTTCCCTCTGTCCTTTTCTTCTTTTTTTCTCTCTCTGTTTCCTTTTCTTTCTTTCGCTTTCCTTCCACGTCACGCTCCTGCTCTCTTTCATGCTGCCCTCTCTGTCGTTGCTGGTACGAGCATCTCCGCTTACATGCAAACGTGGAATTTTCGGCCTGACGGTTTGCAGTGTTGGAATGTTAAGTCAGCACTGTGGAGCTGATTGGAGGTGATTAAAAAAAAAAAAAAATCACAACCTGTTTCTCTTCCACGGTGACATATTCCCCTCCCTCACTACTGCATTTTAAAGCACTGCAAGGCTTTTTTTTTTCAATGTTTTGTTGTGTTATCAAAAGTTTTGTTATGGGCATACATTGTATTGTTTTATTTTTCTAGCATTGAGGTCATATTAAGATGGACATCTGTGGTATTTATTAGCAGAGACTATGGGAAATTACCACAATAATTAATTTATGTGAAATTCTACATAAATATAAATGACAGACACTGTCATTAAAGCCTGAATGGTCATTACAACCAGTTTAAATTCTGGGCATTTCATCAGCAAGAAGAGCTCATAATAAATTCATTTCGCTCTGTAAATACTACGGGGTCAGTCAAAAGACTGGAACCACCCACATATTTTTAAGATGCCTTAATCCTGGACTAACGTAACCGATGCCATTTTGAATTAGACCAATGATTACTAGGTGAGGTATGTGTGAACACCCCTGTGGGGACTATGTTGAAGGCGACCATCTTAAATTCAACTCATTAATAGGCTTATGTGACCACTCTTTACATTTTTTAAATTTCAAGACGCTATGTAGTGAGGTCAGATTTTTGATATCTTTTGATATGAACATTTCTCTGTAAAGCTCCCATGAGCACAGACATTAAGCAACCGTGCTGAATGCAATGCCATCCATAAACCCAAGACCATTCTGTAGAATGTGTTCAGAGTGCTGTCCATTTTGAGCAAGGTACAGCCGCAGAACATTGGTCCAGATCAGTCACAATCCTCAGCGACGTGTACTAAGTTTCAAAGTTTTTATCACGTCATCCCACAAAGTACCATGATACAGAAAGATGAATGACGAAGCTCATGGTCCACAGTGTACACACAGTTAGGACAGGCAGTATACATGGTGGTTAAATGTACTGGCATAAACACACAGGCACATTTACATTCAGTTTAACAGGTCGAACACTCAGTTTAAATGACAGCTTGGGAAGGGAAAGCTGTCTGACTGAGATGTCCAGTCCAACATGTTCAGGGGAATGTGAATGGGTGCACAATAGGTGAAACAACGTTACAATACAGGACAAAACAGAAGTGTTAGCAAAAGACAAGACAATGTAAGACAAAAGAGAGTGCAATATAAGAAGTGACATAAATAGGTGGTGCATCATGTGCTGCTTACCTTCAAATGACCCACATTCTGGGTCTTGGTATTGGTTACATCAGTCCAGAATTAGGTGAATTTGGTGGTTTCAGACTTGACTCTAGATGTGCACCGATCCAACGTTTTCAGTTCCGATACCGATACCAGTACCTGGGTTTTGGGTATTGGTCGATCCCAAGTACCGATCCGATACCAGTGTTTGATTAATAAGCTGTAAGTCTGGAAGGAGACTGAGATTATTCTGTTAACTTTACAGAATCACCAGGATTAAATACTTGACTAAAATACTGTTTTCCTAACTTTGAGACAGTGTAACAAATATATACACATGTATATGCTGGATTATTATTAACAATCAGTCAGCTAATGGTAACTTTTAATCATTAACCCATATTCGTATAATTTAACACCATGTGTGGGCTCCTGCCCACTAGTAAACATTACATACCTGGGGCAACGACAGATAAACTACGAGCTAGGCAGCCGAAACCTGGGCATTCCTCCATATGCATGTGATGGACTTTCGCTAGATGTTTCGACAGGTTGCTGGTGTTACCGCCCTTACATGCAAAACACTTGTTACTTTGCCATTGTCAGCGCACACACGGCTGTGATAGAGATCCTCCTCCTGGATTAAGAATAGCGAAAATGCAGCCAGGCATGTACACTTGTATATCACAAAGCATAGCGAGTACACAAAACAGCCCAAGCTAGCGATTCCCAAATCATCCATTTGCTTTTTCATATTACTCGCGTGTAATTGCGGCACTACTTCCACCTCTCAAAACTTTATTTATTTATTTACTTATTTATTTGCAAAGATCGCTGTGCTATTAGTTGTTGTTTCAAGCATAAAATCGTCACTCACTGATCTGATATTCTCCTCCTACTGCAAAGGGTATCCACATGTAATGTTGTGAAAATACGCTATATAAAATAAAATGGTCACAGCAAGCGTAAGTCACCGCGCTCGCACCCAGACTGCGTGGCAGCGCCGGGGCTTGGCGTGGATGCTGCTCAGAGTGGCAAAGAGCCGTCTTGGGGTTGTTTGCACAAATCGACTTAAGAAGAAATGGGATCTTTTTACAGACTGCAGAAAAGCGAATAAGTATCGGACGTGGATCCCGGCCGATGCCCGATCTGTCTAATAGGTATGGATTGGCATTCACCATGTAGATTTAAGAAAGAACTGATTAGATTTCGTTTTTTAAAAAATTTAAAATGGGCATTTTAGAGTATTGATGCTTAGGTTTTGGTAAGAATAAAAATGCACGCAAATATGGTCAAAATGCAGAAACTTTAATGGACTTGTATTGTGACCTTGTACTGAGTAAGATATTAGAAGATACTACTCTGTGAATTATGTACAAGTGTGGGTGCACAGGCATAATCCTGATTAGCAAGTTGACGCATGTCTATATTACAGGTTTGTCCTGTAGGGGTGTGTTTTCATACGCCTAAGGACAGCCAGACTGGTCCCACCATGATTATGTATCAGCATTGCATAATTTGTGTGTATTGGCATATTACCTGTGAATGAGCATGGTAACGGGCTTATAAACTTGACACAAAAAACCCCTCAGCCTGGACTTTGCTACTGTTTTGGTGTACTTCAGTGGTTGTGATCAGGCATTACACAGAAGGAGGAATTCACCTGTTGCTGTTTGAGAAGTAAGGCCCTTTCCTCATGGAAACAGAATTTGCATAGTGAATGTCGTGGAAAAGGCCCACACAGATCAGCCTTTACCACTGACTAGAAGAGAAGCCCAGTTTGAGCGCTCGCTTCTAGCACCAGACATGGGATATGCATTCATAGATTTCTGCTAGTTACTTGTGCAGCATGGTGTCCCGTTGGGTCGTGGTATAGCCTCATACACCGAAGGTTGTGGATTCGGTTCCTAGGTCTTTGTGTGTGTAGGGTTTGCATCTTCTTCCCTTCTCCTGGGGCCTGTATCACGTGGCCCGATTTCTCGCTTAGCAGGATAGCTTGTTGGATCTTAAGGTACCCCAGTTTTAAATGACTTTATCTTTGTTCATTTACATTTAGCCCAGACTACCTTAAATCTGAAATGTTATCTCACTAAGCAAAAAAAATCCATCTTTATGATACAGTCCCCTGGTCTCCTGAAGTCCAAAAACAGGTGAATTGGTGTCACTAATTTGCCCCTAGTCTTTGTGTGTGTGTGCTCTGATTGACAGGCATCCCAAGCAGGGTGACCATACCTAGGCCTGTGTTGCCTGGAATGGGCTACAGCAGTGTTTTCCAATCCAGGCCTCAGGGAACCCCGGACAGTCCACGTTTTTGCTTCCTCTCAGCTCCATGTGCACCTGTACCAGATATTCGGTGTTCCTGATTGGCTGGGAGCTGGGAGGGAGCAAAAACGTGGACTGTGTGGGGTTCCCTGAGGACTGGGTTGGGAAAAACTGGGCCACAGGCCCACTGTGACCCTGTCCTGAGAAAAAATTTATTGCAGTGTTTCCCAATCCAGTCCTCAGGGAGCCACAGTCCACGTTTTTGCTCCCTCTCAACTCCTGGTAGGGTGTGGACTGTCTGTGTGTTAACCTAAATTCAGTGTTGTTGTTTTTTTTTTTTTGTTTTTTTTTTTAAGCTTCGCTTCAAAAAGTTCACAAGTCTAAGCACAGTAATTTACGTATTATTTATGTAAGTACAAAGAAAGCCGAATCTGTGCATTAATATTTATTGTTATTGTTAATGACCAGTGTAAATGTTTCGAAAAGACCAACCACTAAACAGCACAGAAAAACAATGCAGGAAGGAAGCACTACCTGATTGGCTACTTTCACTTAGACTGACTAGTGGTGCACCTATGTGGAAAGTTTGACCGATAATGATAACAGAGAGATTTTGTCTAATATCCCCAATACTGATATCTGGTTTACCTCTGAGCCGTTTGCCAGCAGTGAAACTTGCGAAGCTTGCTGGCGCAGATTAGCGGAATGACATTACATTGTTTTTTGTTTTTTTTCTGTGGGAAAAAAAGATCAATCTGCAAGCCAGATTAAATAATGAATCATAAACATGTCATGGGCTGGAACTTTGAGACTTCTTGTGTCAACAAAATCTCTAATCCTCCCCTATGGAAAATGGCTGATGGTCCAAATTCAATCAACTCCATTATCTCAGTAGTTGTGTCTTTAACTCTGCTGTTGCCAGCTTAGCACAAAGATTATCTTAACCATTCTGCACAACAAAACGCAAAATAAGTTTCCCAAAAGTGTCGTAGTCAGCTATTGTTTTAATTGTGAATAATAATGAATCTTTCCCTGCTTTCCTGCGTTTCTGGCAATTCACGTGCCTCACCGGCTACTTTGCACATCTACCAACAGCACGAAAGCCTGCAGCCTGGAAGCAGGATTTTCGTCCCCCAAAAATCGACCAATTCTGACATCACAGGCCGAAGCGAATGAATCGGCATCTTAATAACTGATTTAACACCAAACATTAGCTTAGTCATTGATGTATGTTTGTGAATAAATTCCTAAAATTTGAGGTGGGGTGTGTGAAGTTTTGCGTTTGGGGTGGGGAAAGAAAAGGTTTTCATACACTGCCATCCCCTTAGCCAGAACGCAAAAGGTGAGTTGTTTTGGGTGGCCAGTTCAGGGCATTTACTTTCCTCGAAGGAACTTCTATGAGCTCACACCAGCGTTGCTTAATGTGTTCTATGTGTTGCGTGTTGAAATGGCTTGAAACTCTTTTCCAAACGTCATTGACATTCCAAAGGCTGATAATGAAAGTATTTCTCTTTACTCACTACCTGAGTCAAGTTCCAGGCATTTCGATAATGGGCCCAAGGAGCTGGTCATTATCAAATATCAGCTGTAACACGCAGGCGGTTTCTCAGTTCTTGGATGCCTAAACAGGACTGTAACAGGCTGGCTTATGGCTTAAGTTTAGTATTCGGTTTTGCTAAGGGGCTTAACCTTTTTAATTCCATCTTTGAAGTTTACTACCTTTCCTGCTTGTTCATCCCTTTGGAGCCATGCAGCCAACTCCTCATTTCATGTACGCTGTCTTGCAAGAACCTCTTCGGAAGGGGACTTTATTAAAAGAACCTCCATCTGGCGACTGAGTCCTCCTCCATTGTTGTTTCTCTTTCGGAAGGACCCGGGCCTAGAATGTGTATCATGCGTTCAGCCATGGCCAGTGCCCAAGCCTAACTTTTAAACGATATCTAATTTTTCATACCGTCCAGACATTATATCGTGGTATGCGGTGTGAAAAGCAGCGCTATTTTGAGCGCGGGAGGCTCCCTATGATAGAATTTACCAGAGACCACCCCATCCCCCTCAAAGGCCCTCGGCTAATTTCGTCACTGAAGTTTCTGAATACTGCAGTATAGCCAAAATATAACGCTTTACGATATTACCATAACGCCACTCAAGCCTACACGAAAATACTAACAGTAAGCAGATGGGAAGGAAGATGAAGTTTATTGATCCCGAGGGGACAATCCTTTGCAAACAACTGCAAAGTGAGACGAACAGTGCAAAACAAGCCAGCAGATATACATACAGAAAATATTCTCAGTAGCTTTGTAAACCTTCCTTTCTGCGCTTGTTTGGACTATAGGTGTATGACATTGGGAGGTAGGAGAATGGAATATGTAATGTTGTGACAAGATTGCCGTGAAGCTTTATGGCATGAGGGACACTTGATAGTGTGGTTTGTGGACTGTATGTTTCCATTTTTTACTGCAGTTCTGGCTTATGATGAGGTTTTCCTTATGTACCCTGTTTATAAATGGGGGGGGGGGGTTGCCATTTACTGAAGATTTCACAGAATAACATTAATGGGACGTTTCAGTGAAAGGGGCTGGTGTGCAGCTCAGGTCAGGACACCGTGCCTATGCTTAGAATGTCACCAATTCAGATCCCAGGCTCAGTAGCATGATTTCACTGTCAGGCCCTTGAGCAAGACACATAACCCCCCTGATTGCTCCAGGTACTGGCTGGCCTTGCCTTCTCACTCGGGATGAAAGCATCTGCTAAGCAAATCAAAGGTGAAAGCAAGATTAAATCACTCCTTATATATGTGTAGGCTTGTTGAGTCAGTGTTCTTACTGAATGTGGAAACGCTGATGTGTAGCGGTAACACACCTGCGCTCTCTCCTGATCTCCCCCAGTTCTCCCCTTTGAGGTCCACTCTTCACCTCCTTTCGCAGCTCTGACCTGTCGTCTTTCCCATGTGGATGCGTGTGCTTGCAGTGCATGGCGGATGCGGGCATGCGCTCCTCCGCACAGTAATGCTCTTGTGCCGGGCCGCCACGCTCTCAGGACACCTCGCATTCCGGCTATTGCTGCCCAACCCCAGCGAGGAAGCAGCCGTGGCAACAGAAGAGGCTGGGAGTCGAACATTGTCTGGGGGATGGGGGGATACGTGAAGCGGCCTTAATGTCTTTTTTTTTTTTTTTTTTTTGTTTCGGCCCTCACAGCGGAGGGTGCCCACAATCAAAAGGCGGAATACCAGCTTGCGTTCTCAAGCGGCCTCTGTCAACACACTCCGTACCGCTGAAAGGGCTCTGAAGTTGCGTGTTGCATTCTTCCTGTGCTCGATTTCCCCTTTTCACTTTTTTTTTCCCCCCTAACAATTTATGAACGTTGTTCGCTTTCGTCTTTTTCAGTCGCATGAATAAAATCTGATCTTACTGCCCTGGAAAAAGCATAATAGGGAACTTGTAAAACAGAACTATTGTATGTCTTTAAATGGCGTTGGGTCACAGGTGTGTGTCAGTATGTTTCAGCAGTGCTTTCTGGAATTATACAGCAAAACTGCAGGAATGTATAAAGGCTGTAAATGCCTCCTCCCTTTAAGATTGCTCTTTGTTTGTGGTTTTCAGTTTTTGGCTAAAGTACAAAAAAATGTTGGCTGAGGTTTTTGTTTGTGTTTTTTTTTTTTTTTGGTGTATGCCCCAGTCTGTAAGTGGTCTGCCAGTGTGACCAGGCTGCCATTATTGCCCCATGACGGAATGCTGCCAGAGCCTCCTACTAGTGACTAGTTGGAGTTTCATTCTTGTGGCCCTGGTCTCTCCCACCCCAGCTCTTGACGGAAGCGCATTCCTGCTTTTTACGTGGACAATCGGTGCTCAACTGTGCCGGCCTGCTGGGACCCTGAGGTCAGGGGGCTTGGACGACGTGGACACGAGGAACACGCGGGGAAAACGAGGAAAGGGACAGACAAATTAGTTATTTTGGGTAAGTCTTCCCATCCCCCCCCCTTTCTTAGCCTCAAGACTGCTAGCTGACAGAGCCGTTGTCATGGTGATTCACTGAGCAGTCACAGCACAGTGATCCCCAGCATAACAACAGGCAAGAGGAGGCAGTATGAACTCTCTGGAAGAAAGCATGCGGGGAACTCCACGTGAAAGATGGCGGCCTGCGAGTGGCGTGGATGTTTCTCAGAGAAAACACCACTTTGAACAATTTTCCTATCATCTTGAATAACTTGTTTCCAAAGTAGAAGTTGACAGTTTAAATTGGCAGTGTTTCTGTGTATCTGGCATTTCTTTTTCTGTTTAAAAAGTGTTTGTAGTGTAGTGCACAGGTAATTTGTGAACCATGTAAACGCTGTATGTGGAATACTCTTAATTTCTTCGTAGTAGCAAAAACCACTAGATCTTTTTCCAAATGAAGACCCTTAAATCCTGATACTTTGCTTTTCTTATATTGGATTTCATGCTTCTCTTTAAAAGTTGGGAAACATAATGTTAATGTTTTAGATAACTTTTATAAAAACTTCTTATAATTATAAGTAGACTGTAGATTATGGAGTTTGAGTTTTGTCACATTGTTCCCACATCTTACAAAAGGAAACATAGTCACTTAGTGCCCATATTAATACATCTCTGGAAAAAAATCAAGAAACCACTCCTATATTTTTAAAAAATCTGCATTCTTAAAATTGGTCTGGCTGGCAGGAGGCTACACTGCGAAGCAGGCTGCTTCCAGGCTCAAAGTTTCTAAGACAGCAGCACACAACAGCAAGGTGAAGCAGGAGACACTGGCAATGACTAAAACCAGCCAGGTAGAGGGCAAAAGCAACTTTCTAATGCCAGAGATGACCATCAAATTATCCAGCAGTGCCTCATAAATCAGAGGATGACCTCAAGTGACCTTCAAAAGGAATGGTAAACATTAAGGGGTGTGAAGTGCACTGCTAGGACAGTTAGGACTCCTAGAAGCCCTTAAGGACCCATAAAGCAAAGACCAAGCCCTTCATCAATGAGAAGCAGGGAAGAGCCAGGCTGCAGTTTGCAAAAACATGTATATTTTGCACAGGCACATACTCATGAATTAAATAATAAGTGAAACTAAAAATGTTGCTGTAGTCTCTCAATGTTTTCCAGAATTATAAATGTTTCTGCATTGGGTGAGAATTCAGTGTTAACCTTTTCCCCACAAAAGGCAATTTTAGCCTACAGTCTGAATCAGTATATTTTTTAACATGATGATTTTAAGTTTTTGTCTATCAAATGACTTAATTACTTAATCCTATTCAGTGCCTGCAGATTCTCATTTTTTGACTCATATGGAAATCGCTGATTTCTTCAGTAATATCAGCTCAAACTTGCATATACTTGTTTTATTAAGTCATACGGTGTTTTTTTGTGCGATATTAAAATAAAAATTTCACCCCAAAAAGTTTACAAAAATAGCCTTGGTGAGGATCTCGTGACACCTGCCGTCCATCCAGCCAGCTTATGAACTCGAGCCTGAGAAGTGTTGCTTTCTCACACCCCTTTCACGTCGGCAGACGGTGGAATTGTGGCTTTAATCCTCGGCTAAATCCAAGACTAATGACGGGATTAAAGCCACTGTCCGCAGTGTCCGGCTGCTCTCTCAAGGTCCCTGCAAGAGAGCTGCACTGTGGGCTTGATAACTGAACAGTTTGTATACAGACACCAGAAACCTCTGGAGGTGCTGGAGGGGGAGGGGGGGGAGGGGGGGGGCACAGCTGCTGATGGTTAAGATGGGCTCACGTCTTCCCAGAAGTTCCAATCCACTATATTAATGTCCCGAGGTCACACAAAATGGGGCCCCTACCATACCTGAGATGCTTGGGCTGTTTTTTTTAAGGAGGCTTCAGATACAGTGTGTGTGTGTGTGTGTGTGTGTGTGTGTTGAGGGAACCAGATATCCCCACATTATAAAAAAAAAACCTGGTCTTTTAACTTTGTTGGGACCTTTTTTTGGTTCAGAAAGTCTTGTATTTTGTTTGGTTACTTGTGGTTAAGGTTATGGTGTGTACGGGTTAGGGATGTCATTGCTGGGATTAGGGTTATACCCAAAGATATAGATACTGACTGGGTGTGGGATGGAGCGGAATGCAGCAGGGCTGTCATGAACCTGGGGGTCTGGGGGGGTTATCAGTCTGCTGCTGGAGAGATGCTGTTTAAACACTGTGGTCCAGCTGCAAGATTGCAAGGTCACAAGATCACGGAGGATTCCCCGTCCTCCCATGAGGGGCATTTTGCACCTCTGAGGTCAGGAGATTTCGGAGCAGCGTGTGAGGTCTGAGCGAAGGCCTGCAGTCATATAACTGTCGGGTCTATTCAGGGCTGCCACAGACTGGAGCTCTTGAAAGTAGGATCGTACACGGCCTCCAACCCAGACTAATCCAATAATGTCCCAAATTTTTAGGTCCCCTGTCACTCATGGGCCCTTTGGAATCGTCCTAACCCCCCTTCCTCTCCCCCTCCCTTCCCCTTTACAACACCCCTGTGTCTATATGGAGTTTACCTTTAGCAGGGGGTAGATATGGGTTTGACTGATGTTGAATTACCAAAACTGAGTATATGCATAAAATGAATGAAATGCTGTTCTTGTAAAAAAAAATATCTGAAAATAATCATTGGAATGTACTTGTACATCGATCATCCTGCCCTAAAACTATCCCCCCCCCCAATATTGTACGACCTTCAGGATGCTCTTGCGTGACTTTTGTCACTGCACTATGTCAAAAGAGCGATATCAGTGCAGAGCAGGCTTGAATTGGCCTATCTGTGGAAGATTGCCTCTGTTTTTAGCTGTTTCACTGGTGTGAATTGATAGACTTGTTTAAAGAGAGGCCTGGGTTGTCTCAGCGAAGCAGACGGTAGGATTACACTGCTGAAGCCACCTTGGACCATGATGGTCTGTCTCTCAGTGCGGTGTTTTGGTTGAGGAAAGGAGGGCACCTTAAGATGGCCGGGTGGCGGGGCTTGAGCCCGGGCTTAGCTGTAATCCTCCAGCTGGCATCTTTTAGCTCTTCGTGTGTCACTTTGCAAACAGATTCTCTCTATCTTTTTTCTTTTGCTTCTTTTCCTTTTTCCCCTCTCTCTCTCTCTCTCTCTCTCTCTCTCTCTCTCTCTCTCTCTCTCTCTCTCTCTCTCT
>JAODJU010000025.1:11478267-11493266 GCA_026776725.1 Gnathonemus echidnorhynchus
GGGGGGGGGGGGGGGGGCTGGATCAGCAAGGGGGGAAAAGTCTGTTTCTGAGCAAATAGACACTTACTGCCCAGATAAATAGCTTCAAACTTAATTTTCTTCGAGATTCAAAACAATTTGTCATATGCACAGTAAATGGTCAGTTACACTGTGCAGTGAAAATCCTGCTCTGCATGTCCTTCTGGTCTCCGGCAAACACTAAGTAAACAAAAGGACAAAGCACACATTAAGGTGCTTACAGTAAGACTATTAATATGGACCCGTACAATTATAGTAGATGCAGTGCAATGTAAACATTAGGGCTGCACAATATCACAAGGCAATGTGAAATTTCCACGAGTAATATTTATAAAACAAAAAAAGGATATGAAATTACCCGAAATGAACTATAACCAAATAGAACCTTTATGCCAAGAGAGTGTATCAAATAAGTAGTGTGGTATTAGGTGGTGTTGCTGTGAGTTTTCAACAGACACAAAGCAGTGATGACAAATGCCATGTGAGTATTTTACATGCTCGCGTCGAGATAACGCTGAGACAATATATCGTGCAGCTCTACTACGCGTGTGAGCATGTGTGAAGTCGAGACTGTAACTGAGAGTGTAAACATATAAACATATAAGTGCAATGAGATCCTAAGGCTTTTTCAGAATGGTGTGTCTTGATTGGTGGCAGACACTTGGGCTGGACTGAGCTTGCATGTGGCGTAGTGTCATTATAAAGATGGGGCTGAAATGTCTCCCTACGCCCGAGTACATTTTCACCGCAGGGGTCTAATAGTTACCTGTGAATCTCTGATCCACCTCCTACAGCTGTGAAGTCCAAATGGCTCACATTATCATTCACATACATATCTTTCATTTTCTTTGCTCTCTCTTTCTTACTTCAGGTAAGAGCTTCCAGCAGCAGAGGGAAGCCATGAAGCTGACGATAGAGGAAGATAAGGAGCCGGAGAAGTCTGGTATGAACCTTATCGTTTGCTAGATAATGCGTGATTGGTTTTAATAGAAGTGCCAGCTTATGGTAACCTTGGTGTTGACTTCACTCTTAAAGGGAAGCTCTGGTGTGCTAAAAAGAACAAGAAGAAAAGGAAGAAGATCTTGTTCAATGCCCACAAGAATGATGGTGAGCTTCTCACGGGGCCTTCGCTCGACTGGTGCGTCACTGTCGCATGCGTGTACTGCAGGGTGTCACTCAGGGCAGAGCTGCTTCCTGATGTCTTTGGCAGACTATGACAATGAGGAGATACTCACCTATGAGGAGATGGCGCTGTATCACCAGCCGGCCAATCGCAAGCGGCCCATCGCCCTCATCGGCCCGCCCAACTGCGGACAGAACGAAATGCGACAGCGACTGCTGTCCAGTGAGCCTGAAAGATTCGGCAACGCCGTTCCCCGTAAGAAATGCAGATCGGGGTGGGGGAAGAGCGGGTTAAAGGCGGGTCTAGGGGATCCATTTTCTGATCATTGACCCAGATTTTACTCACATTAATGTAATTATTAGCAATGTAATTCAAACTTGTTGGGCGGAGTTTACATGCTCCCCCCCGTGTTCATGTGAGCTGCATCGCCGTGCTCTGATTTTCTCCTTTGGTCCAGAAATACACAGTCAGGTTAAATGCTGACTCGCAGCGAGTGTCAGACGCACATTTACATGGCAGGAAGCCCTCGGCTGTTTATTTTTAGAGGCTCTTTTGTTTGTTTTTGTGATGGTGTAGCAAAGGAAGTAGGAGCAGTGACTGTGGAAGCCCACGTAGCTCCCTAGGCAAGCTTCTCCACCTAATTTCACTCTGTTCCTGTTTGATTAAACAAGGTTAGTTGAGGCCCCTTAGTAGCAGAGGACCTCTGGGCTTCAGTCCAGGTACGCCTGTGCATTAAAGAGCATCTGTGCTTGGGAATCCCCTGCAGGGTATCTCCAGTCCAGGTATGCCTGTGCATTAAAGAGCATCTGTGCTTGGGAATCCCCTGCAGGGTATCTCGTGCCCCGTGTTTCCCGGACCAAGCTCGTTGCGACCCTGTACTAGATAGAAAGTTGTGGAAGACAGACAGATGGACAGAAGTGATTAATGTAAGTGCTACTTTCCCTCCATCCTTGGCATTGTCTTTCGCAGACACCACTCGGAACAGGAGAGACGTGGAGTTCAACGGCAGGGACTATCACTTCGTATCGCGGCAGGCCTTCGAGGCCGATGTGGCTGCCGGCAAGTTCATCGAATCCGGCGAGTTCGAGAAAAACCTCTATGGCACCAGCATCGACTCTGTCCGGCAGCTGATCAACACCGGCAAGATCTGTGTGCTGTGTATACACACACAGGTGGGCGGTCCGGTCCGGGAAATAGAGAGAAATACAACGTTTACCTGCTTTTTTGGTCCCTGTTAAAATATTTGACCCAGCCTTTAAATCTGTGTTTCACGCAAGACATTTTAGCTATTTGTTTGTAAATGGTTGTTCAAAGCTTATGGGAGTTTTGCTTACACAAAAATGTTAGTAGGAAAAATGATTGGTTCGGAACCAATTGGATTCTAAGGGAGGTGGGTCCAAGCAGCTAGAGGAGGTGGGAACAACCAATTACACTTTTACCTAACATTTTTTCCTACAAGCTCATTTGAAGTAATTTTATTCTTTCTTCATTCCTGTCTCTTACTCCACACTTCTGCCATTGTCATGCTCTGCCCTTGAAGTCCTTGAAGGTCTTGCGTAGCTCCGACCTCAAGCCCTACATCATCTTCATCGCCCCGCCCTCTCAGGAGCGACTGCGGGCCCTCCTGGCCAAGGACAACAAAAACCCCAAGGTACCCCCCCCCCATTTAAAAGGGGGCTTTCTGTTAGACAAGAATGTATAAGGACTATCAGGCATCCAGACTCGAGTGTAGGACACACCATGAAGGCAAGTACTTTTAGTAAACATTCACCAATAATGTATTACCTGTTCAGTAACCATACCGCATACCAGTGTTTTGTCATTGATTGGAAAGGGTGGTGTTGCTGTTATTGTCTGTGTGGTGGTGGCCTAATGGTTAGGGAAGCACATTTGTGTTTGAAAGTTTGCCAGCAAGGTACCACTGAGGTACCCTAAGCAAGGTGCTGGCCCCTCCCCTCTGGGCGCTGAATTAGCTGCCCCCTGCTATGTCACAATGTCACACTTGGGTTAGATGTTCAGGGTGCATTTCTTTGTTCTGCTGTGGTGTGTCATCACTGACAATTAATCACTTTCATAACTTTCGAAGTCGCCTATAACCTGTTAGCCTGGAAGACCTTGTGCCACGTTTCTCTCCTAACTTGACATGTACCTCGCCGCTTCCTCCGCAGCCAGAGGAACTAAGGGACATCATTGAGAAGGCCCGGGAAATGGAGCAGAACTTTGGGCACCTGTTTGATGCCGCCATCGTGAATGCTGACCAGGACAAAGCCTACCAGGAACTCCTACGCCTCATCAACAAGCTGGACACGGAGCCACAGTGGGTGCCCTCCTCCTGGCTGCGCTGAGACCCCTCCCACTCCCGAAAACCCTGCTGTAGAGACAAGTACCTGCAACGCTGCACCCCCATCTGGGGGAATTAACTGCTGAACCTGTCTGGATCTCCTTCAATAGCACCACCTTCTGGATGATTTTGGAATAATGTATTTCGTTTACACCTGACCCAACTGTCCTTCCCTTGCATATTTTAGACCATTTTGTATTCTAATCAGATTTTTTTTTCCCTCTATTTTATGCTTTTATTTTCCCCTTAATTTAACTATCAACATTCCAAATATTTAGCACTTGGTGACAGATGTTTCTGCTGCTGTCGTGTACTGCTATCCTGAAATATTTATAATTGTAAATATATATTTTTATGAAGTTTGAGTAAGCAGTAATAGAAAGTGTATGTTTAGGGAATCACACTATACACACAGAACCATGTGTCTTCAGTCGAGATCAAAAGCAATTGCTACCTTTACGCGACGGATGTGTGTCAGGTGTTTGTTTTTTTTTTTTTGTTTGTTTAATATTTTTCACTTGCATGTTTGCAAGACTCTGAATTTTGAAGGATGTCGTCTAGCTGTGGGACTTGGGTGAGACTCGTTCACTTTCCAAGTGCTGAAAGGGATTTATGTCTTTAAAAATGCTTGACGAGCTTGAGTACTGAAGAGCCTGTGTCAGTGATGGCTCTGTCTGTTCGTTAGTTTCTGCTCGTACCCTCATTTCCACTTTGACTGTCTGTAACATCGGGCAGCTCTTTTTAATATACCGTCAATTTCTGAAAAAGAACAGAAAAAACAGTGAATGAATACAGTTATGACTGGAGTCTGAAACTGAAGAAGCAATAATTCTGTGTTTCTGTATTAGTATTTGAGTGCTTCTTGGACCTGGCAGATGTGTAATAAGCAGTATTGTAGAAATCTGTTTTGTTAATGGGTGAAATTAGAGTTAATCAGTCTATTGGTGAAGTTTCCCCTAGCAATGCGTTAGCCTTTATAGTTCACCAAATTATATTAGCAGTCTATTAGGATGTTTTTTGAGTCACTTTTCCAGATTTCAGTTATTTCCCCTTTTCAAGCTGAGTGATGTACAACTTTAAAATGAGAAATGTATTTTGGAAGTTGTAGATTTGATTTGAAGAGTACATATGTACACAAGCACAGTTTTGTGAATGTATGTGTGGGGAAAAATTTGCATTAGTGTGCTCTTGAAGTGCGTGCGTGCATGTGTGTGCGTGCATGTGTGAATGTGTATATGCCAGTACCAGCTGCAGAGAGGCAATGGTGCTGTAGTGTACTTTAGCTGGGGGGGGGGGACTTTCTGTCATTCTCAGCGCATTTGTACTGATCTGAACGAATGCAGTTCCCATAAACTTATGTTATGGCGGAATGATATTGTAGACCAGTGGTAGGCAGGCCTGATTCTGTACTGTTAAGCAGCTATGTTTTTGTTTCCTTAAAATTCTGGCTTGGATCAATTACATTTGTCATGCTGATGTGTGTCCATGTAAACTGTAAATCAGGCGTGTTAGACGTATGCAGGTTTGAAACATCCTCATTAGTTACACACTTTTGACATTTTCCATTTTGAATTGCAAAAAAAAAAAAAAAGCAATAAGTCACCAATAAAGTTAGGGCTATTTTAAAATGAAACCCTGCATAAGTCCCTTAGGTTGTTTGACACTCCTGGCTTGAAGTTTTGATGGACTCTGTTCCATAATCTTGCTGCTTTTCCCGGTGAGCATGGCTGGCTATCCCACCCGTAGGAGGGGTCCTGCATGCATTGATGTGTAAATCTTAGATATCTTCCTGTACAAATTGCACCACTAGGTTGTCTCACTTCTTTTTCTTTCTTGTCCCACCCCCATCTTCCTCCCTGTCCGTGGTGGAATCACTGGCCTCCCAGAGAGAGAGGGAGGCCTTCAGTCCCTGCCTCTATGTGATGTAGATATGAGCCATTTAACTGGAAGTAGAACTAATGAATGTAAAGAACTGTATTAAATCACTGCTCCTTTTTTGTATGAAGTAAATTAAAGACCAGAATGATAGTCCTTCACTGCTATTAATTTCTCTTAGCATTTTCTTTTTCAACAATGTGTGTCTCAAGTCTTTAGCATATCAACCTGTGTGTTTTGCTTTAACCCACTTCTCTGATTGGATGAAACAAGACAATAGAACCTCATAGAAGCCAAAGGTTCCTTTTCGGATGACGTTTATCAGTATTCTTTAGCAGCCAGCCGGGCTTATTTTACTAATTGGATAGAAATTGGCATCGTGTAGGGTTCCACCTGGATGGGGGTTGGAAATGACTGCAGTAAAGCTTTAAACTCCCCTGACAGCCTTTCTTAGTCTGAAAAGTTGTCTGTCAGTTCCTGGGTGGCTGAGTATGATTTGACAGAAACCCATTCCCAACAGTTAGTTAACCATACTATTTTTACTGTTTGTATTTGACACTGCAACCCCCATTTTCCTCCCACTATCTAACAAGATGCTTTTTAGGTGGATTTCTCCAGTGTTTTGTGACTTTTATATTGACAGGCCCTAGACTTCCATACAATATAAACACTTGTGGGAAATTAACCGAGAAGGCCGAAGCGAAGGTTGAGGTCAGTGCAATCCAGGTTCCCTTTTTTATACATTTGCATACATAGGATTTCCCCCATAGCAAGATTTTATAGACATAACAAACCAGTACAGATATACACGTGTTTTTATTTGTGCTGTGTATTCTTTGAGGACAAAATCAGCATCAGAAATCATGGCAGGAATGAGACTGATGAGTTCATGCTACCACAGGGCTTTGTCAGTCATTTGCTGGTTTAACCTAACGGCAAGTAGGTTAACCTAGTCTGACTATGCAATCTCTTCCTCTGTGGATTTTAACGAGATGATTCACAGTCATGATACAGAGCAAACTGACGAGACACTTCAACAAAAACAAATTGAGTTCTATTAACTCAATATTCAGAAGTTACTAAACCCAGTAATTAAATAGCAAATACAAAGTCTTACGTTCTATACATAAACACCCTGAGAAAATCATTAAAGAACTTAATGCTTAACACGATGTCTGAGTTTTTTTTTTTTTTTTTACCCTAAAAATATGCAATACAGTTTAGATCCTAGCTGTTTTAAAGGTAATGGTTTGCAAATACTACTTTTAACTATTTCACAAAAACTGAGTAACTTCATAGTTCCTATTTTCAAAGAATGCACATGAAAACAGCACTTTGATTTGGGTCTTTAGAATACTTCAGGAACCAGACGACAAGCACGAAATCACAGGACCTAAATTGCAGTCTCGCCCTTGGGAACTGCATGAAGTTTGCACAGGCGAAAATCCACCAACAAAATCGGGTAGATGAGATCTGTAAGGCATGCATGTTATGAATGAACACCAAGCCCATAACAATTGTGCAAATTTTTCAAATAAATACTACAATCTCCACTAATCATTTTTGGTATTCTCAAACATACCTTTAGTACAAAGCTCCATTGTAACTCTCTTTCCCAAAAGCAATACAGTATATTAATATGTTTTCCCTGCACAATCAAAAATTACATCAAAGCTTGGATCACACATGGAATGGGCCGAGTTGAGTTTCATAACGACAAAATAACTGAGGTACTAGATGCAAAAGAGGGTTAACTTTCTCCCCAGTACAGACACTCAGGGGCATTAAATAGAGCACAGGTCATGGGGTACACAGGCCACGGGGTGCACAGGCCACGGGGTGCACATGGCAGCAGACGTTCATTCAAACAGCAGGTCCTCATCCGCCTCTTCCTTGAACAGGTTTGCCGGTTCAGCTATGGGCCCCAGTTTGGCCAGACGTGCTGCCATCTCCTTTTCTGCTCGCTCTCTGACCTGCTTCTTCTTTTCCTGGATCTTCTTCAGCCTGTTGACAGATTAAAGTCAATAGCGATCTGAAGCAGATGCAGGAAAGCGGGAAGAATGCCGGAAGGGATGAAGAGAGTTGGCTTGCCTGTAGAACTCCTCTCGCTCTCTCTCGTCCAGCTCAGAGACGATGTACGTCAGGGTACGCTCGATCCGAGGAATGATTACTATAAACAGACAGACAGGTGAGTGCTGAGGGCAGAGGCAAATGAAGAATATTCCTTGTTATTTTTCATGTCTGTTTACTTCAGCTGGTAAATTGCTCATGTCTGGAAAGCAAGCTATTAAAATGCTAAATCAGTCTCCTAATGATGAATAAACATTAGTATGCTGCATTCTGTATCGAACTGAGTTGAATAATGTGAGACTGCTGTTTGTCCAATGGCTTCTCAACACCTCATTTGCTATGTTTTCTGTTGTAGCCTCGTGTCCGGTGAGGGCTTCCTGTCCCCTACCAGGCTTACCGTGCTCGATGGCGTTCACACGACGGTTGGTGATCTTAATGGCCTCATCCAAAGTGACAAATGAAGTCTGAAGATAAATAAGGTATAAAACAGGCACTTTATTCATCCCCCAAGGAGGAAACTGGAGGGAACTTTACACCGACAGGAAACTTGATTGTATTAATAAGAAAATAACAATAGATTTTATCTGTAATGCACTTTACATTTAAAATTTCAAAGTGCCACAAAAGTTATCCCAAAAAAAATGAAAAAAAAAAAAAAAAAAACATTCCACTACACCTTCACATAAAAATACTTTTCAACTGACATATGTAAATGAAGTCATTTTTTTATGTTTGTGTATATGCATAATTGATTAAAACAGATCTATGTTAAATATATGCAAATTCATGGCAGAAATACAGCCTAAAATTGACCACATCCATCTTTGAGTCTTCCATGCAGAAAATGGTTCATTTCAGTATCTATAAAGAAATAAACTCCGGTGGAAAGGAGGGAGGGACGGAACAGAGGCTTCTAACCTGAAGTGAGGCCAGCTCTACCAGCAACTCCACAGCCTTAGCGAAGTTCCTCTTCAGCCTGGCCAGCTGCTCCCCTCCCCTGGCCAGACCAGTCAGTTCGTAGCCTAGGATGAAGGGTTATTCTTGCAGTATTGGAACTGCATACCAATTCTATCATTTTCTTAGATGCCAGTAATGTAGCCAGACCATTTCTATCACATAGGACAACCTGGATATCAATAGCTTGTAGCCAAAACACTGCAATTTAAAATCTCGAGACATGCTGCGATGGGAAGCAAAGTCCTGTGTTATGGCACTTACTGTCCCCTCCTTCCTGATAGTGCTCAAACACCGGCAGGGTAACACCTGTCAAAGCACAACAGCAGAGCAGGTATGTGGTCAAGAGTCAAGTGCTACAAACCTTAGTGATTATGCAATGTGAGGGTCAGGTGTCAGTGCATCACCTGCTACATTGTCCTTCTTCGCCCTGACCTTCACCTGCGCCTTATTCACATTCTGGATCACTGTGGCACTGAAAAAAAAAAAATAGGCCACCATGTGTGATCATTGGTCACATTCAGCGGAACTAAATACTAACCGCCGCATGACGCTCGGAAAATAACATCGTGGAGAGATTTCAAATTCTGCTCCGCTTTGCGTCTCACCTGAAGTCACCGGCCGCAAACTTCGCTTCGGCCAAAGAGAAGGCCGCCTCCCTCATTACTTCACCCATCAAAGTTTTGGTCTGGAAAGAAACAGGGACAACAGGTACCAAGACGTGTTTTGTCGTTGTGCATTAATGTGGGTGGGAGTTCTGGGGGTCTGCCTGCACACCTCGATGATTTTACGGAGTATCTGGCGAAAGCGCATCGACAAGGCATCTGCTTTCTTCTTCAGCAAGTTTCGGCCAGTCTGTGCACCTTTCAAACGGGCCTTCATGATGGTTTGTGCCCTGGAACAATAAATTGTGGATTTAGAGATAAAATTTCCTTTATAAATATCTGTTATGAAATCTGGTTGATCACCTTTAGATTTTTAAGTACCTTCTACCTCCTGTATGTTGCTTTGAAAAAAAAATTATCATCCGGCAAATAAAGAAAAATTAATCCATCTATCTTTCAACCCTTTATCTGGATCTGGGCCTGGAGTCTATCCCATAATGCACACGGTCAGGTAGAGCCAGAACAGAATGCCTATCCCACGCACATTATAGGTAACCGAGAAAGGTCAAGAGCCTGTCTTTGGACTGTAAGAGGAAACCTGCGCGACATTAGGAAAACATGTAAACGCTACAGGGCTGTAAAGCAGCGGTGGTAAGTACTGCACAACCATAAGTAAACTTCTCATGTTCAATTCTATCAAATGACTTTTGTAACTAGACTTTATTTTTATAATATAAAACACTGAAAACTGTCTCGTGCAATTGCACCGCAAAGTTTTTATTCGTGTTCCCTGGAAATAGTTGCTTATGATCACATGGCTTATGCACAATCCTTCCTCTTTCGTTAGGACATGTTTCCAACATAAGGTCATCCTAATTACTTTAACTTCATACTTCAAAACCTACTAGCCAATACCGATGTATTGACATCAGTCAATATAGATTTAAAAATGTACTGCACAAGGGAAACGCTCACATGGCAGCTACTAATTAAACAAAATACGACCGATTAAATAAATAAGATTTACTCACATTCGAGATGGAAATACCTCGATCCTTTCTTTTCCTGACATTTTCAATGTAGTAAAACAATATCGAACAGTCAGACCTCGAAGAGTTAAACGACTGAATTAAAATGGGAAGCTTTTCATACGATTATGACCGATGCTCTGTTTTACTGCCGATTAGTGTAAGAAGCAGTTATTCGGAACACCGACCGTTACAGACAGAAATATTACGAGCGAATTCAAGGTACATGCGACCTCTGCAAATCAACACGGCTATCGAGGCGTGATGTGTCACGTGACCGGTCATATGATCTGTCACATGACCTAAAAAATAAAATCGGTAGCATGGATACAGTTAAAGGACAGTTATTAATTACATTAGTACTGTCCCGTAACAATACTATGACGTTTACTGCAGACATGGAGGGGCATAAAAGATAATGAAACCAAAAATAACAGGAGGAAAATTTAAAAATCACATGCAAATAATGGAAAATAAAAGGAGTAAAGAGGAAAACGAAACAAAAAAGGATATCAGTCTCCTTCATTAAATATCTAAATGTGACTGTTCCGAATATTAAAGTTCTTTTAGTTATTAAAGTAAAAGGTTTACAGGACTGCGCAAAGTGGTGTGGTGTGACGCACTACCGTAATACACCGCGTTATTGTACTAACAAAAAACATTTCTTCACGTACCTGACATCAACCAATTTTCAAGAACCGTGGATGACACTTGATTATAATTAGAGATAATTCAAGATATGATAATCCAGCATACGATTTATAAAATAATTAAGTATTTTTTGTGGATCATCTCTTTCAAATTTAAGAAATTTAATTGAACACCCAAAAATCTCATTACAGTTTACTTGAAATAAAATAAAATTCGTATGTTTAATAACAACAGACAATTTTAATGGTAGGAAGACCAGACAAAGTTCAAGTCACAGGTGCTTGTATTCGTGCAATGTATTCGTAACAAGGATTAATACAATAAAACATTAACATTTACACATCGAGGATCCACAACATAATGCGGGGTTGCCAACTTTGGTCAGCTGGCTGGCGTGAGATTTCAGTTCGAGACAAGTCTGTACACGCATTTTCATCTATGTATGAGTTTTATTACGTTTTATTACCTTGTAAATAGTCTGCCAATGTTTAGATACAACTAATTTTAGGTTTATGATGGAATAATATAGATTTGCCGTAAGATTCCTTCCGTAAGCGTGAGAGTCTGAAAGCGTGGGTGTCAGACCACGTGCGGGAGGAGTTGCCAGCCCTGACAGTGACAGAGACGGTGAAGCTTGCGCTCTAGGCAGCCGCCTATGTCATCTAATGGGTGGACATGAACTGAGTTCACCTGGGCTCACCTGTTTAATAAGGTACATTTCTATGGCCATTATTTACTTGTTTTGTAGAATTCTAAAAAAATGCCCGTAATGAGTCCATTTCCATCCACCAATGCAATACTGCACTCACACATCAGCTTTTTAAATGTGATAAGAGGACTTTATAAAGCTACTGTAGCAGTGCTGGGCTAATCAGACACGCGCCACTTTAGGCTTTCCTTCCAATGAATTGTTACACATTGATGTGACGAACGCAATCCGCATGTTGAAATGTAACTTTACAAATCCCCAGAGTACTGACAGCTCAAACAGATGAGAAACTTCGCTTTATTACTGGTTTTACCAGTCCTGCGAGGACTTGTTGCTTACTGTCCGTCTGCTTACCGAGCGCTTCCCCCGCTTTCCCCCGAGCTTTGGGCGCCCTGCCCTGTGGTTCCCGATCCGAGGGCGCTGATATCCCAGCGTCTGTCTTCGCCAAGATACCCTCCGGCATTTCTACCTTTTCTTCCCTCCCCGACCTCTGATACTCTGATTTGGCAACCTGTTCGATTTGCATCTGGGTCCCTTGTTCCGAATATCTTATTATAGGTAAAGGGTACCCCCCATACCTCGGCACATTTAATCATACATAACTTTAAAATTAAATGTTATTGACTTTAATACGCATGTTAAAAATAGCATTTTCATATGAGCAGCAGGGGGCGCAATTGCACCACTGGTTATGCGGCCTATGAGATTATGGAATCAGATTACTTTTGTCGATGGTAATTTCAATAATATTGGTAGTTGATGAGGAATGACCGGAGTAGGCAGGAGCTGAGAGTCCAAGGACAGTGGCGTCTTCAACTGAACTTTAACTCTGCTTTGAGGAAAGAATGGCGACCAGTGAAGACCAAGACTTCCAGCAACGACTTTGTGCCTTATGTATTAGCGCTTCAAAAATACGAGACTGTAGCCCATTCCGATAACCTTTTAACCAAATAATGGCCAGTTGTACCAATAAAGATTCGTAATAAAATTGCACATGTGACAAGAGGACTATGAAATTGCTCCATTATTTTCTAAATCATATCACAGATTTTCACCTTTGCTTTACTTGTTTCCAATTTGGCACCTAACCCGTTTCACGTCCTCATCTATCCTTCCCCATTTTCACACTTAGTCATCCTTTGTCTACAGTTGAAGAGATGGTGATTAGGAGGGGATCCCCTTTCAGTCAAAACACTCCAGCTTTTACTGTGCTGGCATGCTTAATGATGAACATGCTGACAGAGGTGAACTTGTATTTATTGAATGCTATTCTTATCCAAGTTCATTCTGCAGTGGCAAATCAGAGAGGACGTCTCACTCAGCATCATCGCTCCATTCAGAGAGAGATTTGAAATGCTGCAGTGTTTCTTGGCTGTGGTGTCACCTGGTTTCTCACTTGATGTCCAAACAAGTAATAAGTGGATCATTTGAGCATAAAGTCCTCCAGTTCTGTTGCTTAATGTATTTCAAATCATTGATGACCCAGTCTGATAAATATGATCTGCAGGTGTTAGTTTAACTAGATTTGTCTTTTTTTTTTTGGTCAGTTGTTTTTATTATTTATTTATTGCGTTCTAAAGCTGCAGTGCAAATAAACAAAATACACGTTAACAACAAAATATTTATTTCAGATTCAGAGTATTTTCAGTTTTGTGAGGGATATTAATAACCCTCTGAGTGCTTTTGTCAAATAAATTTGGCCTTCGCTGCTTCTGCTGTATATTTTGATGACTGTATGTGTGACCTGTACTAAAGGCAGGTAGAAAAATGTAATGACCAGCAGGGTTAGTCGTTTAGCGGACCACGGCCCGCATCCAGACCGAAACACAGTGTAATCCTGACAGTACGATCGATTGCTCTCCTCCCTACTTGATGAACTGCTCAGGCAGTGGACCTTGGCTTTGTATAGCTGATGGAATTTGGACCTTGGGGTGAAACAATCAACCCCTGACCAATAGGACATATTGAGAAATAAATATAGGGATGATGCATTGACCCATGTGATGCAAAATCTTCTTGAATGATTTTGATAAATACAGTGTAATACATAGTGTAATATTGACACTTTGGTTGTTCTGTGTTTAATGTCCATCCATTTCCATTGCCCTTATCCAATGCAGGGTTACAATGATCCTTCTGGACATGAAAAATGTTTAAAATCACTTCAGCAAAGCTGGTTTGTGGTTTTATGGCAGTGTTTTTGAGTATAGAATTTCCTGACTTGCTATTATCTATCATTTCCATTTCTGGATGCTGGGATTATCTGGTGGGGGGGATGTTTCATCCGGTCATTTTCCATGGTCTCTTGCCCTGATAGGACCACTATCCTGCCGAGTTTAGTAAGCAAGGCGGCGTACATCCTGCATGGAAAGACACACACCATAGGGTATAGGGAATTAACACACACCATCAGTCTGTGGTTAAGAAGGTATAAAGAGAAGTGATGAGAAATTATACTACATTTATGAAATTTGTGAATTTATTAAAAGAACCTGTACACATTTATAAGAAACCTACCAAATTTGCACTTTTTTGGTCTTCTGTTTCAGTCAATCCACCCACCCGTCTGACATGAAGGCTTATTTCGGACAGAACACAACCTTAGAGAGACTGGCAACTTCCCAGGGCAGAAAAGAGAAAACATTTTAGATGGGATGTATTTAAATATTAAAACATGAAATTCCTTTACCCTGCCTATATTTAATAACATAGTGGAAATATAAGTTTCACAATGCAATGTAAAAATGAATGCCGAGAATTTCAAGAGGATGTGTCTCTTCTCAACGGGGCAGGAAGAGAAGGCTTCGGTGTCCCTCTCGCCCCCGTTGGGCGCAGACCTGAAGGGCAAGGCCGTGGTTTTCACTAGTCAGAGTGAGCATGAAAGTGAACAGCAGTGACCTGTTCCTGTGTGGTGCTAAGTAAGTGCAGCACGAAAGTGATTCGGTGCCTAACAGGCATTCAGAAAAAGAAATGAGTTACAAATAAGTATCAGTTGTAATTGAAGTTAAATACAATGAGTGTAGTGCCTGTCAATCCATCAAACTGAACCCAGAAATTAACACTCAAAACAGAGTTATCCCCACAGCAGTCGGATTGCGGATGAATAGTGAAAATGTGTGTTATGGGATTGGAATGTAAGGGTGTGTATTTCCTTGGGAGGTGTACAAAAGAGAAAACGCCAAAGGGACTTATTGCCCTTATTTTTAAAATCCAAGTATAGGAAGTGCTTATAGCGTTTAGCAGGTTCGGTCCGTATGGCTGTGTACACTGCCCTCTACAGGATGCTCTGAAAACAGCTCGTGTCCGGCTTCTCCGTTAGCACATATACCGGGCTGCCATTTGTGTGTGCGGAGTGTCACTGCGCCGCAGGACTACACTGGTCTGGATTAGAAAAGGTGCCAGCAATACTGGATATTTGAATAAGCAGTTACTGTAAGGTTTTTTTCTTGATCTAATTGTGCGAGATGTTAGGGATGCCTGCTGTTTCATTGAAACAGGCTGCTCAGGAGCCTCCATACATTACATCCATCACATACACTCACACACCAAAGGGCAATTTGGAAGCTCCTGTTAACGTCAGCCTGTTTTGGACTATGAGGAGGAAAACCCAGTGCCCCCCCCCCCC
>JAODJU010000025.1:11493366-11514396 GCA_026776725.1 Gnathonemus echidnorhynchus
CAACACCACAGGGAGAGCATGCAAACTGCACACACGTGGAGCAGTGGTGGAGACTTCAGCCCTAGTCCCACTGTGCCACTGCACCACTGTGCCACCCCCAGGCTACTCCTGATGAAAGTAAAGTGGTACCAAAGTTGTATGTTAATAGTACTTATGTGTTTTGTTTTTATGGATCGTTTTTTCTTTGTTCATATTTAAGACTAATGCATTTGAAGCAGCACTGAAGCATGTCAAGGCTGCTGTCCAGACTGTTTTTCATTTGTGGGGGACCCCCCGCCCCCCTTCCAGAGAGTGTCCTCTTTGAGTTAAGATAATATGACCAAAGCCATCAACTTCCTGTATGGTCGGGTGGTGGTTTTCCAAACGGAACACGGATGAGTCTATGTCAATGTTTCCCAACCGGGTCCTCGTGGACCCCTGCTGGTCTGCGTTTTTGCTCCCTCCCTGCTCCCTGTGGACTGTGTGCGGGTCCCTGAGGACCAGGCTGGGAGACACTGGTCTGCGTCATCAACACCAGTGAGATAAATAGGGTTACATAGAGGACACCTTCTTTCCTTGCTGACAGAAAACAGCATAGACCAGCATGATTTCCATGCCGGTTAGTGCTGGTTTTGGTGCTGGTGTAGCTGGTTCACCAGCATTATTCCATTAATGATGCTGGTCCACCAGCACCAAAACGCAATCTATGCTGGTATAATCATATGCATTATGCTGCTCATGCTGGGATCCAGCTATGCTGGCCTTTTTTCAGCAGGGATAGAACATAGATGGACCCAGTCAATGTCTTTCTAATTTTACCGAACTCCCTCAGTTTACTAAGTCGTATCCTCGAATTACTAAATCGTGCGCACGATTTAGTAAATCGTACCCTCGAATTACTAAATCGTGCGCTCGATTTATGTATTGCTGCCATATTGATAATTCATGGACACAGGGTCATGGAACGTTTCGATTTAATACAGTCTTATTTTGATACTGGACTGAAATATACTGACATTCTTTCGGTTTTGGCTGTTAAGAACAACATTGTGATGTTGGCAACACTCGGAAAAACGGACAGTTCAGACGCAAAAACTTTGATACTGCAGATGTCATACAGTTCATAAAAAGTCAGCTACAGGGTTCTGGAGCTCTTCGTGGTTACCGGTGGATGCACAGTAAATGCAAAGAAAATGGACTTCGTGCTCAGAAGGAAGATGTGCGCCTGATTCTTTTAACACTGGACTCAGAAGGGACAGAGAGGCGGAGATCGAGACGCCTTAACCGGAGGGCATATATTCGCCAAAGGCTCCCAACTTTGTATGGCACTTAGACTGCTATGATATAAACGATGAAATCGGTGGAGTTCCCAGATTATAATTTATACATGGCAATTGATCTTTACCTTATGTTAAGAGAGAAGCTTGTTACACTTTTGAGTTGATTGATGGATGAATTAGACACAGAAATTCTTCTGGTCCTGAACAGTTTCCTGGAAAGGGAAACATTTCTGACTTCGATCCCTCCATTTGTCGTGATTGATATGCTGTCTTGTTTTTGTTTTTATGTCCTAAGCATGAAATTTCCTATAATACGATAGCAATAGTTGTTTGTTTTTTCCTATAAATGATTCAGGGTTTTTTTCCGCATATTGTTAAACATGCTCAATGTAGATTAAATTATGGATAAAAAAGGTACTAAATGCAAACTTTTGGTGAAAGATATTGTAAGATTTTACATTTCGTCCATAATATCCATGCTTAGTGGTGACATATATGGCTCATATTGTTACATTACTCTCTAAATATTTCATGTTCAAAAAATGTAAACAATTATTCCATAAAGTGTTTATTCAAAAAATATTACACTTTCCAAAAACAGAAAAAGTGAGAGACAACTGGACTGTTATTTTACCTGCTAGTACATCCTGAATTTTAATAATAATTAATTAAAGAAATTAGCACAAATGAGCAAGATTTTTTAGATATTGAACCTAAGTCTCTTTGCATCAGAAAAGAAACATAAACAATACTCTAAGCTCCATAACCAGCTGAACAAAAGCAACACTGGACAATTTAGAGATGTCAATTAGCGACATGTCATTAGACTGATAGAGGAAACCCACACATCCTGGCTCAGAGCATGCAAACTCCGCACAAAAAGTGTGAGACAGGACTGAAAGCCCCACTTCTGGGCATGTCAGCTGGCTGCGGGTCCCACTGAGCCACCGTGCTGCCCGAATGCATTCAGTTTCCATTGCTCACAGTAACAGAGCAGAAGCTTTCAATGTACAAAATGTCAGCCCATCTAACATAGTAACAATGGGAAATAATACTAGTCCCCCACTATATGACGTCAGCCACGTGTGCTCATACCTACCCCTATTCACTCACTCCTCCTAGTCTCATCTGTAAATTTTGACTGTTTTCCCCCCTCCTTCCCTCTTTGTCGACGAGTCTCCCATACCAATTCTTGCACTGTATTTGATCATTTGATCAGCTGCATCGCGCCCCTTGTCCTGGGTGCTCCGCTACTCTGTGGCTTCTTGCTGAAACACAGCAGTGTCGCCATGACAACCAACAAAAGCATCAAGGGCTTCTTTCCAAGGCATAAGCAACAGTGTGTCCTGCCCCAAGTTTTTTTTTTTTTTTTTTAATCTGTATTTTAAGCATTTCTTTCTTTAATGGTCATCAGTGATTGCTATGTAGAGTTTTGGGGTAGGTAAATAGTTACAGAAATTAGCAATTTTCAAAGAATTATACAGTAGATTATAATGACTAATAATTAGTTGTTCTATAAGACTGATTTATCAAATCATAAATTCACTACATTGTATTGAAGTTTATAAATTCAGATCTTTTAGAAATCACAAAAAAATGTAGTTTATTCATAATATGATTGATGCGTACATGTAATGGCTATTCAGAATTACAGATACTATAATTTAGTAGTCTGTAACTATACTGGGCTGCTAAGGGGTTTAAAGATGGATGGATGGATGGATGGATGGAAATTTGACAGGTCTGGAAGTAAAACCTATTTCTGAATTTCCCATGTCCAATAATACTGCGCCTGAGGTCATGCGAAATTACCCTCTCAAAATTGGCTTGTTAATATGTTATAATTTTGCATGACGCGCATCAAGGCGGGTTTAGATTAGAAGCCTGGAAATTTTTTATAAATACAGATTCGATTGTCCACACTAACGTATGTTGTTGCAAGATGTTATCCTTCATTAAAAATGGTTCTTTTTTAGACCGCTAACTCCCGTCTGAGCGGAGAAATGCTGCCCCTTTAAATTGTGGCGGACAGCCCCTGCCATCAATGGTTCGGAGACCCCGTGTTAACACTCTGAGGGGACCCAAGATGGCGGAATACTGACTGACGGAATTGAAATTATCAAAATAAACCGTTCGGGAAGAAATAGAAACGGCGGGCATATGTAAAACGTTTTGTAAAAAAATACGGAATTATTGCGCTGCTTTGACATCTAAATTTTGAGATGGTAGTATAATAGCAAGAAGAGGCTCGTCCCTCCGCGGCTCGAGCCCAGGACAGAACAACATGGCGGAACATACGGGCAAGATATAAATAATAAAGAATATATATGTTGCTAGCAAGTTACGTACAGGCATTTGGTTAAGAACTAGGCGGAAATTTTGAATGCATCTATTAACTTAAGAAAATTGCAGTTAGTTTCTTATAGGTTTGTTCTGACGTTTACAGGACAATGAGAAACAGGCAGTTGCGGGTAGCTGAAAACACCGTTTATCTTGTGGTGCTCTGATGATTCTTCTCCATTTTTTTAAGTTTTTCTGTGAACTAAGATTAGGTACTGTGCGCCAAGTGTTCAGTAGTAGTCCGACTACAAATAGTCTTGCTTTATTTCCGAGGTTTGTTTCTTTGCCGTTGTGAAACGAAAGGGTCATATTCACTTTACAACAGCGCCTGAATGTAATAATGGCGAGAGCGCCACAAATAAGGAGGCCTAGTTAGCTGCTCCTCCCGCACGAAGCCACCATCCCTGCAAACTTCTTGTGATGTGTTGGCCATTGAAGTGAGGACTGCTGTTTCCCTACAGGACTTGGCTAGCCATTCTCGGAAAGGCGAGATTTTGAGGGTGGGAGGTGTCGAGTTCGGGTTTTCGGGTGTAAACAGGCGGGAGGGCTTGCAGCATGACGGACACTCGGCGACGAGTGAAGGTTTACACCCTGAATGAAGAGCGGCAGTGGGACGACCGGGGCACCGGCCATGTGTCGTCCGGCTACGTCGACCGGCTGAAAGGCACGTCCCTGCTGGTACGCGCCGAAAGCGACGGTAAGTCTGCTTCTGTCTCTTTTTTGCCCAAGAGAGAAACGACGACACGACTTATTCTGATAGTTAACAAGCAGTTAGGCTACTTCTACACCAGTTTCGAACGCATAGATAACCGTTTGTTTTATTTTGTTAAATGGATTGATATTGGCTGTTGCCTCGTTCGATTTGATACTGTTTCTTAATGAGTAAAAGTTACAACCCGCTGACAGTAAAATTGGTGGACAGTTGACCTTTTTTTTTTTTTTTACCGCTCCGGATAATTAGGTTTGTTTTTATTATAAGCTTAAGATACTGAGGTGTGTGTGTGTTTTGTTAGGTAGGCAGCACTGAATTCTCTTCAGTAAATACTGATTTAATGTTTGTCGGGAGGGACCTTGGACTTTTCCAATGAAACCCATCGTCTATACCAAGTGTATTTGCATGAGTGACTGATTCAAAGATGCTAGACATTGAGTCTCACAGGCTAATAGCCGTCCATTATTTTATACTTTAACAACCAATCTAGAAATTAAATACATGAAACAAAGTATTAAGTTCCCGATTAACGTTGTGTAATTGAACAGACTCCTGTTTAAATACCTTTATTTACGTAGAACAGTACTAATAAGTTAATATGTGTAAATTGGTAACTGGTGATGCAATTTGCTGTGGTGTAGACTTTGATATTCTAGACCTGGAACAATGATTGGTAGAGACAATTGGAATCTAGGTTGTTTTGACTTGTAAATACGTTTTTGTTGTAGTGACTGTCTGGTTATTTCACAATAAAGTGAAGTGTCTAGTGTGCTGATTGTATATTTGTAAAACAGTAATAGTAAATGATTTTTGTTATCTTATTTTGTTGTCTCCCCCATTTACCTCCACTTTAGACTGTCAGAACACTTGCATTCCTGTGAGGTTTTTTTATGTTTGCAGAAGACAAAGCAAGCAGTATTGGTAGTTTTTAATTGAGTATGGGTATAGTTCATTATTTACCATTTCATTCTTTAATGCATTTTAAGGTCATTGCATATTTTGCACGACAGTACCAGTTTCATTTTGTGACGTGTATATATGTATTTTTTTGCAGGCTCTCTTCTTCTGGAGTCAAAAATAAATCCTAACACTGCATACCAGAAACAGCAGGTTAGAATTGCAGTGGCTCAGCAGGACATTGCTGTCACTGAATGAATATCATACTTGAGAATAAGGTTTAATCTGTGGACTTTTCCTTTTTTAAATTATATTTTATGTTAAATTACAGGCGTCTGTGGTTTTAATGGTAATTGAAATATTTTGCACGTTAATTTCATACCTATATTCAGATGTATTAATTCTCCAGTTACTGTTCCAGTGCCCTGAGTTTAACATCCTGATAGCATACATAATTGTCTTTTCTGAGTTACACAATTTGGATTCCCTTAGGACACATTAATAGTATGGTCTGAGGCGGAGAACTACGACTTGGCTCTTAGCTTTCAAGAGAAGGCAGGGTGTGATGAAATATGGGAGAAAATATGCCAGGTAAGAGGCACCTTTAATTGTCTTTTTGTCCCCTTCTCTTGTACTATGTGTGTAGTTCAGAGTTTCCAGTTGTTAATTTGCCCTTAAAGGTATTGTCTTTGAATTTCTACACATTATTCACCCTGTGGCAAATCTTTAATGTATGACTTTAAACTTCACAATGTATAGGCTGCAATTAGCAGCCTAATGCACAAAATGGCCCCATTCGCACATGTCCGTGAACTTGAAGTCGGAATTAGGGACATTTTAATTAATCAGGTAGTTTTTGCATTTATGTTACAGGTCCAAGGGAAAGATCCATCAGTGGACATCACCCAGGACCTTGTGGATGAGTCTGAGGAGGAGCGCTTTGAGGACATGTCATCGCCAGGCCTTGAGCTGCCACCTTGTGAGCTGAACCGACTGGAGGAGGTGGCAGAGCTTGTGGCGTCCTCACTGCCCTCACCTCTGCGCCGCGAGAAGTTGGCCCTGGCCGTGGAGAATGAGGGCTACATCAAGAAGCTCCTGGAACTCTTCCATGTCTGCGAGGACCTGGAGAACCACGAGGGGCTGCACCACCTCTATGAAATCATAAAGGGAATCTTTCTGTTAAACAGAACAGCACTTTTTGAAGTAATGTTCTCAGAGGAATGTATCATGGACGTGATTGGGTGCCTGGAGTTTGACCCCTCCCTGCCCCAGCCCAGAAGGCACAGGGAGTTCCTGACTAAGACTGCCAAGTTCAAGGAGGTCATCCCAATTTCAGACCCTGAACTTAAGCAGAAAATTCACCAGACATACCGAGTACAGTATATTCAGGACATGGTCCTGCCCACCCCATCTGTCTTTGAGGAAAACATGCTGTCCACTCTCCACTCTTTTATCTTTTTTAATAAAGTGGAAATTGTGGGAATGTTACAGGTAAGTGCCTCTCACTCATTGTGCAGTGTTGAAGTAATACTGTGGTGCTGTGTGTTACTGTGGTATTGTTTTTATATTCTTGTGAAATTAAAGATGTTTTATAGCTAAGTGGTAGTAGACTGGAAATGTGGTGTCTGTTCTGTTGTGTATGTAGTGAAATGCCAGTTGTAAACATTGCTGTGCTATTAGATTACAAAGATTGCATCATAAAGGAAGTATTTTCCAAATTTCTGTAAATCCTGGCTAGTCAATACCTGTCATTTTTGTGCACCATAAGAAATAATCGATCGTCATGCAAATCTGATTAGTGAGAACAGGGTTCACATAAAGGGCATATTATGTTTGTATTTAGTATTACAGAATGCTGGAAATGCAAATACACCAGAACAAAGGGTGTGTTACATGCTCTGAAAGTGCATTGAAAGGCTACTTAATTTTAAAACACAAATTTCTAATTCATATTTATTATCTTATAGATTATTAATAGTGTTGCTATATACATGACCCAAGTGGAGCCTTTTGGGATGTTTCACGTTCAGTTCCAGGTGGTTCTAAATAAGCAATCTGGGTTCAGTTGAGCTTCCATTTGATTATACATGCCTCTCTCTAATTTTTCTTTTTTTTTTTTTTTTATTTATTCCTTGTTTTTTAGTGTTTTGTATATCAGTAGTACTGTTCTAAAGATGAGCATCTGCTGAGATGGTTGCACTTGAAGAGTTTGAGAAAAACACAATACCCTTTAAAATAACAGTAATCTGAATGAGCTTTTATATGTAAGAATCCTGTAATTCGTTCATTCATAACTGATGTTATTCTTGTCATTCGGCTTATTTTCTTATTTTTATTCCTTATCAGCTCTCTATTGTTTCCCAGACCATTGTGTTTAAGGTACTTACGTAGTTAGTGAATGTAAAGTTCTTGCATCAGAAACTCACTCATTTTTTTGTTACCTTACATATTGTCAGTATGGCGCGAGTCTCATGTATGTGATCAGTAGTGATCATTATGCTTTTTAATGATATATAGCTGATGGGTTAATGTGTATCTATTCCAGTAATACTTTTAATTGGCTCTTTTTCTGTATATGATACTTTTAAGACCTCTGAGGTAACTTATGCACTACTTTGCTCTTCATGCACAACCAACGAAACATTTGGTGACTGCTGATCGTTTGTAGAAATAGCAGTGTAGTGTGTGCTTAAGACTGCATCTCAGTTTGTTGTCCTGAAGCTTGTTTCAAATGTTCTTGTGTACTGTGTAGTACTATGAAAGGTATTTGACAATATTGGTATCTGGGATTGATTGATTTATCCTAAACTACCTAAGTGCTATTTTGTAGATTTATCATTGTATATGTCAAATGACTATTGCCTCTTGTCCCATCAGGACGATGAAAAGTTCTTAACAGACCTATTTGCACAACTAACTGATGAAGCGACAGATGACGACAAAAGACACGAGCTGGTAAAGCAGCTGCATCAGAAATGCCCAGATCTCCAGAACATTGCAGTTTGATTACAGTTCTATATAGCAGTACCGTTAATTTTGCTGTATTCCCTGTTGGGCGGAGGAAATATGTTAGATATATTGATATTCTTTTGCTTTGCAGGTAAATTTCCTAAAGGAATTTTGTGCATTTTCACAAACACTGCAACCTCAAAACAGAGATGCCTTCTTCAAAACCTTGTCAAATATGGGCATCCTACCAGCACTAGAAGTTATATTGGTAAGCCAGAATGATGCCCACCTTGGGTATGGTCCAGATGCCCTGGCATTACTGGCAATGTATTTGCTCAGTGTTCAGGATGAAGCTCTCAGTGAATGAAATACCACATTGTCTAGTTGTGGCAAATGTTCTGTTTGCTGTTCTGGCTCTGAAATTCATCATGGGAATGATGTCAATTTGTTGGCAACTGGCAGGGAATGGATGATCCCCAGGTGCGCAGTGCAGCCACTGATATCTTCTCCTATCTGGTGGAGTACAACCCTTCCATGGTACGAGAGTTTGTGATGCAGGAGTCTCAACAGAATGATGATGTGAGTAACCCAGCATCCCTGGCAGTTTGATTAATTTAATTATATTTCGTTTGAAATGGTGACTGGTTTTATTTTATGTCCAATGCTAAAAGATAAACATGAACATATGGAGGGTAACCCTTAATGCTCAGATTTATTGCTGGGCTCTTGATTGTTGCAGGTAATGATTATGGGCACAGCCTGCATGGCTATAAAACCATGCTGGACATTGTGGTTTGGTCTTTGCTGTTCATCACTTCTGATACCAATAATGCTTTCTTGAAAAGGATATCCAAACTAAATCCTGCATATGGATTTATAAACTGTTTTTTTTTTTTGTTTCATTATAAATAATGAAAAGGATTTAGGATGCACATCTCTCAAAACATTTGAATTCTAGTAACCATCTGTCGCCGAATTATCCAGTAAATAGATGCAAGGAAGCTGGAGCCTTTCCTAGATAGCATAGGACACAAGGCAAGGGAGCACCCTTGATGGAATGTCAGTCCATCACTAGGCACACTTACGCACGCGCGCATTTGAACACTCCGGGAAAATTAAAGACAGTGGTTAGGCTAAGCTAGGATATTTTCCCTGTTAATTGTCAGTAAGAAGAATCGTTAAGAGTTAAGATGCTGCGCAGTGTGTTTGCTCTCATGACAAAAACATGTGCTTGTGACCTTCATGTAAACTAATGGGCATTTATGGTTGCACAATATCACATCGCACTCACGGCACGTGCAGGAAACACCGAAGCTTTAGATGACGGGCGTAGGCATTTCTCCGGATTCTGGCTTTTTGGCACTATACTGATTTTTATGATGAGGTGTATTGTGATGCCTTGTATTTGGTAATCTGATTAGGAAATAGTGGGCAAAGTAAATGTCCGTATAGCACCGAAAAGCCCAGACAAATGTTTATACCCATCATCTGAAATCCTGGTGATTATTGCGCTTGCGCCATTATATCGTGGTGAGATATCGTCCAGCCCTACTGGCATTTTAAAATTCAGTGCCGTCAACGCTTATGCATGCGTTAAGCGATGTTAATGTCAACATTGTGTTTGCTAGCCATTATGATATTGTTGCAATATCCGTCTTAGGACATACTTCTGATCAACCTCATTATCGAACACATGATCTGTGATACGGATCCGGAGCTGGGCAGTGCTGTGCAGCTCATGGGGTTGTTGCGTACGCTGGTGGACCCAGAGAACATGCTGGCCACCGCCAATGTGAGTGATACACCCTTGTAAATAAGCCTTGAGTCACGCGGGAAACTTTTTAACAAGGGTTGTTTCTAAGGCGATGACTTGTGTTTTATACTTCCTATAGAAAACTGAGAAAACAGAGTTTCTGAGCTTCTTCTACAAACACTGCATGCATGTTCTCTCAGCGCCGTTACTGGCTAACACCACAGATGAGAAGCCCGGCAAAGGTGAGGCAGCCTGCCTTTGCTTTGGAGACCTACGAGTGACTTTGCAATTGAATGTCTTCGTAGACCATTTACTTGGAGTGCCAATTGCATTTGTAATACGTAATACCGTAGCAATCAAAATGTTATCTAAAATCAGTCTATTCAAAAGTACTTGCCTAAGGTCCCTCCACTTAAAGCAAATAAGCTACAAGAAATGTCACAGGTGAAGCATTTTGCCAAAATCTTGATTGTAAGAAGAGGTTAAAAAAAAGGATGTATACAGCTCTGGAAAAAATTTAGAGACCGCTCCATATTTTTTAAGCATCTGCATCATTAAATCCTGGTTTAATCCTGGTTCTGCTGGCAGAAGGCTTGCTTTGAAATTTGAAACTCGAAATTTCTAAGACAGCAGTACACAAGAACAAGGTGAAGCAGGAGACGCTGGCAGTGACAAAAAAACAGCCAGTTAAAGGGCAGAAGCAACTTTTTAATCGCTGAGATGACTGTTCACTTATCCAGCAGTGCCTCATAAATCAGACGATGGCCTCAAGTGACCTTCAAAAAGAATGGGAAACATTAAGGGGTGTGAAGTGCACTGCTAGGACAGTTCATATCAGGCTCCTAGAAGCAAGACTGAAGTTCCATAAAGCAAGACAGAAGCCCTTCATTAATGAGAACCAGGGAAGAACCAGACTGCAGGTTACAAAAAAAAAAATAATAATAATAATATAGAAGTATACCCATAAATTGAGAAATCAGTGAAACTAAATTTTGCTGTGGTTTCTTAATTTTTTCCAGAGCTGTATATATTTTTGGAAAAGTACAAGCAACTCCTTAGAATGAAATGGTGAATGTAGCAGTTAATGCATTAACTCCTGAGTCACCTGATGCCCTGTCATAGAAATTAACAGGATATGAATCATGATAAATAACTGGAGAGACATACAATTCACATATCGTGGAACTTTAAACATGCTGAAATGGTTTTTACTGTGCTGTTGTTCATGATTACAGCCTGCTGAGCAGGCAGGAGCTCTTGCTAGCGAGGATTGTGGCTTTCCATTGTAAGCCACTATGCATTTTAATTGAGCTTGCTGGAGATTCCCTGCTGCACAGTTTCTAGCATACTTTGCATGTGAAGGAACATTACCTTCAGTACTAAGAATATCATATATCTTGTCCACGCCGCGTCCAGATGACTTCCAGACGTCCCAGCTGTTGGCGCTGATCTTAGAGCTGCTGACGTTCTGCGTGGAGCACCACACCTATCACATCAAGAACTACATCATCAACAAGGACATCCTGCGCAGAGTGCTGGTGCTCATGTCTTCACGCCATGCCTTTCTCGCACTCTGTAAGTTGAAGAATGAACTGAAATAGAACCAAAAGGTATTGCTGGTGGATCTGCATAGATAGAAGAGCATGGCAGGATATAATGCTAAGGATTTTCTGTTATTTGGTCTATTTTTTTCCTTTTGTTTAAGCAAGGGGGTGTTGGTTTAAATATTTAGAAATTTAACTGGGTATTCGTCTTGTCTGATCAAGTGTCCAAACAATTTCAATACTAGTGTGTGTATGTGTGTTTTTTTATATATATATAGGTGCACTTCGTTTCATGCGGAAAATAATTGGACTAAAGGATGAATTTTACAATCGCTACATCATGAGGAATTTTTTGTTTGAACCAGTTGTAAAAGCCTTTCTCAACAATGGATCTCGTTACAACCTTATGAACTCCGCCATAATTGAAATGTTTGAGTATCTCAGAGTGGTAAGTGACTAGCCGACATAACAGTAGATTAAATAGGATACTTTACAGACACTTTATCGGTGCTGAAGTGACAGAATCCTTCCAGAGTTGATATGTCGACGTTAGCGGTGTGTATCACTGTTCAGACGGCCCCTCTTTCCTGCCTCTGCTGCGGCTGCTGAGAGAGACGAGGAAGGGAGGGACTGTCAGGAAGGGACTAACCCAGCAGAAGAGGCTGCACATATTTCTGCAGCATCAGTAGAAATGTAGAAAAATGCAGCACGTCCATGAGCTGCTTACAGTAATACTTCCATAGTAATACTTAGTTTTTGATTTATAAACCATATGTTAAATGTTAAAGAAAATTCAGTAGTTTGGCTGAATGTGAAATAGTGATTATTTAAAACTTGTAATATGTTGTTTTCCCAGCCCTGTTGCTCCACGCCCTTTCACTACCCTCTGTCACAGAAGTCTCCAATCCCAAATCAGTACTGTATTCTCAGTACAATAAACCAAGTTTGTAAAAAATCACAGGGTTAGGAAGATTGCATTTCAGACTTTAAACAATATGATTTTCACATCATTGGCCTAATGTCTAGTAAATGCTGTCTATTTTAAGCAGTATGCTTGTGGCATTTTTCTGTTCCAGGAGGATGTGAAGTCTCTGACTGCTCATGTAATAGAGAACTACTGGAAAGCACTTGAAGACATAGACTATGTTCAGACATTCAAGGGACTGAAACTGCGGTATGAGCAACAGAGAGAGAGGCAGGACAACCCAAAACTGGACAGGTGTGTTGATTTTGGGCTTTTTTTATGCTGTGGAATTAAAAGGATTAGTATGCCTTTGTAGTGGAACTGTTAGAGCAGTAGGTCTCAGTCCTGTTCCTGGTCCCCCCACCAGCACAGTGTTTTCATTCCAGCCCACGCTGCTTTCAACCTGCCACATTCATTATTAGCCTATTAAGGGCCATATAAGCCTGATTAGTGCAGTAGGGCTGGAATGAAAACGTTCTGGCAGTGTGGGCACCAGGAACAGGATTGAGAACCACCGTGCTAATTGGTATCTCTCAGTTCTTGGTGGCATATATATATATGTACCGCGTGATGGACTGCTATGTTATCCATGGTGATCCTCAGCCTTGTGCATGATACTGCCTACTGGAGATAGCTGCTCCCTGTGACCCAGACCACAATAAACCATTAGAAGATGGGTGGGGCTTCATATGATTGATCTTTCTACAAGTTATCAGATGTCTTACTTTTTTCTTTCATATTTACACTAAGTATGTGAGTCTACTGAAGCAAAACAAGACACTGAAAATGTGAATGCCATATAATGGTATGGTTAAAAACACTGAATTATTCACCATAATAAAGTCAAATTTCTTCTCAGTTCAGTGTGCCCAGCAGATGTGTTTTCCTACCATTATTGCCAGGATGTAGTTGTTGCTGTGATCAAATAAACCATTTAATTAACCAAATGAGAAATGCTTGTGTATCATAATTACTTGAATATCTACAATAGTTCAGACTTTGCCTCTAGCATATTTACTTGCAGCAGCCTGAAGCACATTTTATTCACACAATTTCTCTCTCCCCCTAAAAGTGAGCAGGGAAAAAGTAATATTTCACCAACAAAGGAGGTGATGAGGTCACTTTTCTCTGATTTCCAATCTACCAAAATTAGTTTTCCCTGTGACCTTTAACTTTTTGTCGATGCACCTTGAGTCATAAAATTCCTTTAAGCATAAATGCTTCTTTCAAGATTGAAACCCGGTTTTAGAAACCACTTGGGAAAGAGGAGCGACTGAGATTGACGTCATTGGGACAGAACCGACTTTTTAAAATTCTGAGATATTGGATGTGATATTTTTCACACTTGCAGGTTGCTTTTTGCTTGTGCTTAATACATGCTGACCTCTGTCCACCGGCAAAGAAGCCAACAATGGGCATGTGAAAGAAGGTGGCCAGGTCTGATGAATAATGTTTTCTGTTACATCATGTGGACGGCCGGGTACATGTGCGGTGATTACCTTGGGAAGAGGTGGCACCAGGATGCCCTCTAGGAAGAAGGCAAGACTGCAGAGGCAGTGTGATGTTCTGGGCCATGTTCTCCTGGGAAGCCTTGGGTCCTGACATTCATGTAGATGTTACTTTGACACTTACCACCTACCTAAACATTGTTGCAGACCAAGTACACCCCTTCATGGCAGTGGTATTCCCCGATGGCAGTGACCTCTTTCAGCAGGATAATGCACCCTGCCACACTGCAGACGTTGTTCAGGAATGTTTTGAGTTCAAGGTGTTGACTTGGTCTTTCCCTCAAGCCAATCGAGCATCTGTGGCATGTGCAAGACAATGTGATCCATGTCCGATCCATGAAGGCCTCACCTCGTAACTTACCGGACTTGCTGCTGACGTCTTGGTGCCAGACACAAAATATTAGGCAGGTGATTTTTATGTTGTGGTTAATTGGTTATTCCCCTGCGCAGTGCAAGCTTCATTCATGGAGTGCTTGTAGGTTTCTGGGTTCGGGTTCTAGAATGTTTTTGCATTATCCATCCATCCAGCTTCCAACCACTTACCCCAGATATGGTCATAGGGTGTTTTTATGATCTGCAGCTGGATTTTATCCAGGATCTGTGGTATGTGCCCTCTGATAGATAGAAGCTCTATTCAGGATCTTTCTATCACAACTGTGTGTTGTGGGCGTTTCCGCTACTGCAGAGTGGTGAGGATGGTGTCGTTACATAATGATTATCACCACCTAGGGGGTGGTCTGTTTAAACCATATGACTCCATTCTCCAATTGAAGGGATCTCTGCCAAGAGTGAGCCAATCAGCTCAAGCTGTGGAGCTGCAGTCCTTGCAGTTACCACATTCAGGTTCTTCTCTTACTGGGGTCTTCTGTACTAAAGCTTTGGAATCACCGTAACACAATCTTTACTGCTTTTTCATCCCTGTGCTAGAGTCTGCATTCTGTACCAGTGTAGCACTGCCACACCGATCATGGTTTTAGCAGCGTTATGTGAAGAAGCAGTTTGTTGCAGACTAATTTGTGGTCACTTCATAAATTGCTGTCTTGGTTATGGAAATGTATTCTCGATAAATATAGTATAGAGAGCTGGTCAAGTCAGCCTTGTATCACAGTCAGGATGTAAATTCCAGAAATGCTTAAATGGTGTGAACAAAGCATGCAGTGGGTATCCCTCCTAGTCATTGTGCACTGGCTGTCTGCGCTAATAAAGGCCTTTCATCCCAAAGAAAATTGTGCCCATTGATATTAAAGCATAATTCAGATTGACAAAGCTGGTGCAAAATGTAGATTCCCTGCCCAAAGTTCTGAAGCAGCAGGGATAATAGCCGTCTTCAGTCAAAGGTAAAAGCAAGATGTCTTTGTCATGCAAAAGGTTAAATATCTCATACTTATAAGTCTATTCTAGTGAAAGAGCATATTTGTCTATCTCATATTTTAATAATCACAACTTATGATTTATTATACTGGTAGTTCTCACTTTCTGAGCTACCAATTTGAAGTTCATATCTTTATGAGAAATTTCTGCGGCAAAAATATACATTTCATGTTTCATGTATATATTTTTCGATTTGTATTTAGCTCAATGCACGCTGCCCAAAAACACCATCCGTGGCCCAGTAAAGTTTTCAGATAACTTTGTGAAATATCTGACTGTGCACGCCAGATTTGCCCCTTGCATGTCTGCTCATTTGCAGCATTACACTTTACCACGTTCTTTACTATGGTGCCCAATTTATACCACTTCGTTTCATGACCCAACCTGATCCTGTTACTACACCAGCTTCATTGTAGGTACTTATTCTGAGCCACCTCCACCAGCTCAGAACGGGATACATGAAGAAAAAATACACAAAGAAAAAATACATGAAGAAAAAATACACGAAGAAAAATACACTCCACCTGCTGAAAATCAAAGTGACCAAAATTCACAGTGAATGTTACAAATAAAAGCAAATAATTGTTTTTATTCAAGGATTTCTTTTTGTTTAAATGTGTGTATATTCATGTGTATCTTCTAATGTTAATTCTAATAATATGTTTGTGCTTCATTTGTTTATTTGGCAAGAAATTTATGATTAAATATTTTTGGGCCAGAACCAGAGTCAACATTTCTATGGGAAAATACCTCCCGCTTTATGAGTTCTCGATTAATGAGCGATAATTTGGAAAGAATCAGCTCATAAATTCAAAAATTAACTGTATATGCTTTTTTTACACATAATACCATTCACATTGCTGTTCTAACCCCCTAAGATAAGGGTAATGCTTGTGTTTATGCCAAAAGTTAATTATTGAGTTTGACTTTACCAAAATCGTCATTTTGTCTGTTTACATTTTGCTTTGATTGGACATGGCAGAATAAACTTTTTTAATTGCGGGGGGAATCTTCACTCTTCATGCCCAGACTTTGAAGTCTTATTGGGTCCTTATTGGATTTCTATAATGGCCTTCTGGGTGAATGATCTCCAGACTATCTTTAGTGCTAATTGAATTTATGGACAATTTAGTCAAATTTTTCTTCAGTTTAACAGCCAGTGTAAGAAATTATAAATTGCAATAGGTCTGCAAAAAAAATAATTAAAAATCACACATTGAAATGTATTAACATATTAACATTGACCTTTAAAACGTCATTCTGTTAATTGTGAAAATTAAGGCTGTTTAATTCTGCGTGATTGAAATTCCACTGTGTGAATGTGAATCTGGAACATGTCAAATACTGTAATATATTTCAATCTGGGAAAAGGATGAGAAGAGGTACTGTGGTAATATCAATGACAAGGAGGCAAGCGTGTACACTAATTTAGATGAATTTAATGACATATCCAATCTATTCCAATACGTTAGCATAAATGATGGAGGTTGATGGGAGTGTACCAAGCCAGCAGAGGAGGGTAAATGACAGACAGCATGCAATCATATGAGCTGTATGAAACTTTATAAGCTAGTCCTGAGCAGATAATCAGGAATGTTCTCCTTGGTACTCAGAGGGTCTTTGATGACCGTGTCCTTTGATGGTTGGCTGTTCCTCTGGCCTTTGGGAAGCCTCTTGTTTACTCTCATCCAGTGGTCAAAGAAAAGCCACTGAATATTCTGAAGCCTTTTCAAAGAAAATAAGGTCCACAAGCATGATGAGTCATATGCGAAATAAAGACTGCACTGAAAATAATTTCATGCAATTACAAAACAAGAACGATAAACAGCTACTCAGGTGAATATTGTTGGTCTCTGTCTGCCTGAAGAGCCAAGCTCATTCAGAAGTGTGGGCAAAAAAAACATGCTTCTGTAAAGCACTCCTGTAGAGGTACCCATCCATCAAAACAGGGTCATAAAGCAGAGCGATAGCCTCTTGCCGGAGGACTTTCGCCATGGTAACAGGCCCGATAAGGTTCGCTGTAGTAGTTAACTGCCCTTGTATCAGGACACAAATCTAGAATGGATGGCAAGGATCTGCTCCAAAGTGCCCAAACTCCAACGCAACGCAAAAGTATGCAAACTGCTCAATAGGCAACAGATACTGAAGGTTGGTGATTCTACCTGCATGCAGGGTTAGCCATTGTACTGTCCAGGTCCACCACAAAAAATAGGCTCCTTCAGCCCACACAAAATAGGCTGTTAGCAGATTGTAAAACCTGGAAAAAAGGCATAAATCTTAGCAATGTTAGGAACTACTGCTCAGTCATTTTTTGTATTGTTTCTAAATAATACTCCTGTAACAAGATACACAATTCATTTCAATAGCTTGATTGGATTGCTATGTTCTGTACACAAACCAATTATTATCATTTCTCCCCCCCCCCCAGTACTTGTAGTGTCCACTGACACATTCCTTATTGTAATGAATTACATCTGTCCAATTTCCCCACAAACGATTAAGTGGAATGGTCGTTTTCATGGAAACAAGTCGTGAAATAACCCTCACTGACCATGAAGCAAATGAATTTGATTTCCTATATCAGATTTTAATCCTTCAGGTCATTTACCATAATTAGATATCGGCTAGTTTGTTCCAATATTACAAAATATACAGCAGTGTACAATTTTATGTCTGTTTACCAAATCTATTATACAGCTGATGCAAGAATTTCTCAGCTACCATAGCAGCCAGTCTCGTAAGGAAGTGGTCTAGTAGAGTATGGATTTATAATATGGGCGACAGATACCATTAATGAAATACACTTGGTAATGTGTCTCACTTACCTACAGCAAACTCTGTCACCGGTAACAACTGGCTATTAAAAGTCTGTTTTTTCATACCTAACATGCAAAGCGGCTTTTGTTACTGGCAAAGATTGTACGGTAATTGTGCACCCAGCAAATACGTTCAATTACACTCACACTGTCGAATTAAATCACCATTCTCAATGTTGGATTATATTGTAAATCCAATAACAAACATGTGCAGGCCCTGTGGACAGTTTTATTTGTGTAAATTTTCTTCCAAAGGCAGGTTATCCTATGTTGATTTTATGCGTAATTTAAGAGACATAACAGCAAGATAGAAAGAGAAATTCATTACTGACTTATTTATATGTCAAAGTATATACAAAATGCAAAATGTCCATTTTTTTTTTTGGTGAGTGGCAAGACAGACTGCATATGCACGCTAAATATTAAAAATGTTCAGTGCTGAAATGTAACATGAGGCTATGGACAAGCACTTAAGAAATTAACCATTTAGGAAGAGTAAGTGCTTTATATGCAGCTGTTGATGCATGTCTCCAAGCTAGAACATATGTCTCCATCATCAAGTAGATAATGCAGAAACAAGTTATTCATATAATGTCTAAATAGATGATGAGATCATGCAGTACTGGTTCAAAATGTTCTGGTCCTGTCAAGAGCAGATTTGTAATTCTCCTACACAAAATGGAAAATGTGAGAGGACAAGGAGACTAAGTATTATTTTACATCTTGTTCTGCTTAATTTAAAATGAAAGTTTTAGTTTTATTATGGTGCACTGATAGTCCTGATTTCTATTTCACATTTGAACTAGAGAATGATGTACTTTAAGTTTTTTTTTTGTTAACAACTGAATTACTGAAACTGAGACCATTTTTTACTGACAAAATTCTGCTTATTGATTTGCTGCAGCCACACAAACAGATGCAATTATTACTTAACACCATAACATGAAATTCGACTGGAAACGGAAAATAATTCCACTCCTTTGATTTACTTTTCAAAATCCTGTGCAAATGCTCTACGTACATGTCTATATGTATATCTTTTTTGGTAAAGCATAGGTTTAAAAATTATTGGCCTACATTAAAATATTCAGTGAAACTTCCCCAGGAGACTACGCTTCCTTAAACTATGGCAAGGTTAGGGCATAGAGGAATCTTGCTGCATTTCTCCATGGAGAACATTTCAAGATTATTATCAGTGTTAGGTTCGTGCTTGTGGACTGCCACCTTCAAATCAGGCCGCATGTTTTCATGGCCTTTTTGTGTTCCAGCTGCCATTTCTGTGTTCCTTTTGATATATGTTTTGGGTCATTATGGTAGTGAAAGTTTCATCCAGAGCTAAGTCTCAGGTAATCAGCCTTTGAGCTAAAACATCCTGGTACTCAATGGAATTTATTATGCCAAAAAAACCTGTAACACTGGCAACAAAAAAGCCCCAAGCCATCAATGATCCACCAGTATCAGATTTTCCTTATATACACTATTCTTTAATGTCAAATATGACGATTCCAGTTGTGTTGCAAATGACTCTTGGTTCAAGTACTGCAATTTGTGGATTGTGCTCATAAGGTCATGCTAGTTAGCAACGTCTCTTGGCAAGCCTTGGATGGATGGATGGAGGGAGGGATGATGGATGGATGGATGATAAATTTTATGTGAGGCTGGGTTATGTAGAGCAGGCTCTACCCAACCTCTTCACACTATACTAGTGCTAAACAATGTGCTGAGATTTCCTGAAGGATTCCTTTAGAAGATGAATACTTGCCATGCTTTCCCCGTTGTTCTTGAAGACTGCAACTTAAACAATATAAAAATAAGTATCACCAACTTTCAGAAATAGAAACCATGCCCCAACAATAGCATGAGAAGGTCTCTGATTATTAAAGTCATGAAGTACAGATAGAGACTTAAACCCAAGGTATTTGCCCTTTGTGAAGATACAGTATGATACTTTAGGCACACAAACCACAAACAGCAGGCAATAACTGGAGTTATCACAGACCTTTGAACCTTGTGCAAGAAAAAGAGGTTACTCGAGCAAAATAATAACTATTGAATCAATAAATGTACATTAACTAGTGTGTATAGAGAAAAGTGAAGGCAGAGGCCATCAGAACGAAATTATTTGTTGTGTTTCAAGGTTGCCGTTTGGCGTCTAGGGGCACGTATGACATTAAAAAAGAAAAAAAGAAAAACTCAATACAAATAGCTTTCGTCATACAGTGAGGAAAAAAATGGATACACCAGGTGTTAGATTAGATTAGTTAGATTAAATAAACTTTATTGATCCCAGAGGGAAATTCTTGTACATACAGCAGCAAGTCCACAGCATACATGTAGCATAAAACAGGCAAAGTGCAAAGACAATATACAGTGCAAAAGACCGAAGTGCAAACCTGCACAGTGCAAAAGACCAAAGTGCAAAGACCGTACACAGTACAAAAGACAGAAGTGCAAAGACCTGCACAGTGCAAAAGACCGAAGTGCAAAGACCTACACAGTGCAAACAAGTAAACCTAGTGCAAAAAAAAAAAATCTGGAAAAAAATATGATATTAATGAAACAAATGTTAGAGAAAAATAATAATAAATGAGTGGATGGCAATGTGGATGGAAATTAAAATGTGCAATTAAAAACAGACAGTGCCAGACTTATCCTATGACACTTCTTGACGTGCTATGGCTGGGGGTGGGGGGTGACATATCAGCAGAAGGCGTTGCAGTGTCTCACTGCAGCAGGCAGAAACGATCCCCAATAGCGTTATTTAGCACACTGTGCTGGAATAAGCCGGGGGCTAAATCTGCTCTAGTGTAGCGCCCCCTGGAGAGGATGGGAAGAATTACCATAATATTGTGTAATGTTGCTAACATCCTGCAGCGGCTCCCGGGTCAGTTCTGTGATGGAGCTGGCCTTCCTGGCG